>OW240917.1:81226644-81415614 GCA_933207985.1 Pelobates cultripes
CAAAGCACTGAGTAAAAAAACTGAGTCACATGACTCAGAAGCCCATAGGAAATGTTTTCCTATGTGTGCACAGCAATTGCTGTGCATACACATTGGATCCCTGTTGATTCTCTGGGAGGAGCATTGGATTGGGCCTCTTCCAAGACCACATGAGTGGTGAGCAGTGCCAAGGAGAAGGGCAAGTAAATTCATTATTTTATATTGTCTGGCTTTTAATGGCAAAACAAGAGGGGGAGGGAGGGGAGGAGGCAGAGGGATGCATTATTTTTTTTGGATGACAGATTCCCTTTAGCAGATCAACACCACAAGTCAACTTTGTATACCTTTTGTCAATACTGTATGGCGTGATTACATATATCTAGGAAAACAAGGTCAGCAGGGTTTAATCTTATCTGCTCAGTTGTCTCCAATGCCATCGGGCTGGTACAAGGTGAGAAGCAAATGGATGGTGCCAGAGGACACAGTTGATGTTCAGTGATAAGCTAAGCAGAGATAGCGCTAATCAGCACTATCAATACTTCAAGATAATCCTTGCACTGAATGCAATGTTTTAGCTTTTCAAGTATGGTTTATCTCAATTATTTCAGTTATTTAATGCAACACAATCTCTCGAGGGTGTGCTATTAGATTACGATAAAACAATTATTGCTGTTGATGGATATCACTTTATCCTGACCACTTGCAGCAGGGGTCTGCAACCTACATCCCACGTACCTTCCTTATAAGACCCATTGAATGAAATCTATCCTTAACCACTCTGTGACGTCACCCCGAGTGAGGAGGGGTATCTACCGCCAGAGATGTCCTTTCCCCCTAGTCTGAGTAGTGCTGCAGTATTCTCCAGTTGATATCCAAGCCGACCAGGAATCTAATATAGATGTAGAGCTCTTATAAGAGCTAGTGGTTATAGCAGTTTCCTACAATCACAAGACGAGGCTACGTATTGAGGGTTAAGTGAACTGGTTTAATGGTAGCCACACTGGCCTTTTATGTAATTCCCCATGCAAGCGGCACTCCCACATGGACCTTGTTGGGGACAATACCAACTTACAAACCAATAACGACAGTTACATTGTATGACACTCCCTCACATGGAATACAATCCCTCCCCTCTGCCTGGGAGATAATGGAGTCAATTACTGTATCAACTCAAATATCTCAAGGCGAAAAAACATAATTTAAAGACAATCAGAAAGGACCCCAAAAACTCACATAAAAAAAAAAAATCCCGATAGCCCAGATATGGGTGTGCAACATATCCCCCCCCAAAAAAAATCACCCAGATCGGTTCAGGGGTTCATCTATGGCGGTTTTCGTACAAATCCACGTGGGGTTTTTATGTCTGTTTATGATATGTCTGGAAAATGTGAAATTTTAAGATTTTTCTGGCCAGCAGATAATTGAGTTTAGTATGTTTGCAAAACTCAATTATCTTGCTGGCTCAGAGGATGCTGTATAAATTGAATGCCTTTGCCTGCCATTAAACCAGTCTTGTTCAAGCATTAAGCTTTGGCTCATATGTGGATTATTATGCGATACCAGCTATATTTTACCCTGTGGATTATTGGCGATATTATTTTATGGGAATAAGAGACGGTAACACATTCGGACCGTCACAGGTGAAATACAGTTGAATTGGAGGGAAAGTCATGCCATTGTGTAATATTTTACTACAGAAATCTACAAGTAGCTCTCATGGGACATGCACACAATACAGCTGGAGGTTAAATTAATTTATTTACACATAAATACAAAGAAAGAAGTCAAAGACGTGTAAAGGATAAGACACAGGAAATTTATTGGATACAAAAAGCTTCATAATTCATTTCTCATATTTCTAGTTCGGAGCATGTTGCTTCATCAAGAAAAATACATTTAACTCTGCTTTTCTTCACTGAAAATTATTCAATACAACATTCCAACCATATAATTATCATTATACAAGCTTGTAGCTTATATAGAACCTATATAAACATATCACTTGACTCAAATCTGTGGCAATATTAAATATTAATACTGCAAATAAAATTACTTAATGGCTGAATGTTGTGTCTTGTTTCAAAACCAAGACAACTGTTACACTAAACATGGTTTGTGGATGGCAAGTTCACCTTCAGATTGTTATGTATTTAAGCTACTGGTGGAATAATCACTAAATGTGGAACAAAGAATACATACATAACTATCGCTCTCTTTTTCCACTTTCAAGCTGTCCTCTAATAAAATGTAACTTTTCAGCACGTCTGCCATGGACACCCTATTTATAATCTTTACTACCATGCCATAGGCACAATGGCAAAGCTGAAAAGTATAGAAGAACATTTTTTTACCTATGCATTTGCTATCAATGTGACCAACACAATGTATAAATACAATTGTATTTCCTAGAAAGTTACAAGTCATGGCTACCATAACACATGAATGTTGGCTCACGGAATAAAGCTTACTTACAAGTATTATGCTTCAGAGAAGGATATCAAATCTTGGTTGCAAAAACCTGCAACATGCACACATTTCTCAGAAGCCAAAAAAATTATATATATATATATATATATATATATATATACACACACACACACACACTTTAAAGACAAAAACACATCTCCTCCAGGACTGAATGAGGGACACTGCACAGGCATAGCCGAAGGGAAGAAATGTAAGGCACTCTGCATTGATCTCTCACTAGAAATAAACAGATGGCTATTTAGAGGGTGCTAATCTGAGTGGTGTAACAGTTGTGAGGTTTAGCAGACTGATATATAACCTACATGAAGTACAACAGGACAGCGACTGAGACCAAAAGTAAAAACACTTTCCTCTAAGAAATAGGAGCAGGTTAGTTTTCATGCCTCCCTCAGATGTAAAGACCAATCCATGGCTGTGTGAAGGTTGTCTCAATGACCATTCCCATATTTATTATAATTTACTTCCCTCTACAAGAGGTGGGTGCAACTGGAATGCTTGTGCATTCCAGCCTACCCCATACTCAGGATTTTGCTGCGCTTTTTCGGACATTGGACTGTCCCTTCTTGCCCCGTGTGTATTTGAAGGTGCGCAGTGGATTCTTTGACTTTGAGAACTGCAAGAAAGAATAAGAAATGTCAAACAAGTAAATTGTATACTCTTAAAAGGACCACTATAGGTTATCCAGGCCACTATATCTCAATTAAATGGTCTGGGTGCAGTGGCCCTATTGTATGGTCCTGGAAAGTAACCACACCTCTACTAGCCATCTTTCTGACAGACACTAGAGCAGTGGGTTCCAAACAGTCCTCAAAGCACATCTACCAGTCCAGGATTTAGGGATTACCCAGTTTTGAATAAGGATATTTTAGAAAGAAAGAAAAAGCACCTTGACACAACTGGGTAATCCCTAAATTATGCATTTGTAGGTGTGCTTTGAGGACTGATTTGGAAACCACTGCACTAGAAGATGCTTCCACTTCTACAATCAAGCCCGACTGTTCTGTGACGTTCAAAGTCCTCATGCATTTCAAAAGTTGAACGTCCTCTATTGGTACTCAGAGAGAAACATTGGATTCAATGATTCTCTATGAGAAGCATTGGAATGGATGAAAAGACTAAGAGCAGTCAGGCTGCATGAAGAAAACACAGGTGGCGGTGTAGGCAGAGTCTCAGCACTAGAAACAAGGTAAGTAAAAGTTATGTTTTTGAATTCATTTAGGAGGGATCAGAAATCTAAATATGTACTAGAACACAATAGTGTAAAAAATACACGTCTGTATTCCTAACGCCACAGTGTTCCTTTAACACCACGTACACACAACAAATAGAGCCAGTAAATTCAAAACCAAAAATATTATGTTCACCAATAAGTAAAAAATGAAGACATTTATGTTCAGCATAGGGTATTATAGATAAACTTTACACAGTAGTTAATATTACAAACAGTAATTTTTGCACACAAAAATGTATTTCTTGGCTCAGCTATGCCAGCCTATAGGAAGCATCCAAGTGAAATGATGCATATTTACCTTTTCTTGAGAAAATTTTACTTTCTTCTATCTGGTTGAGCAGTTGTGTTTGGTCAGATTCTACTGTTATCTGACCAACTGTTGTTCAACCTAAATTGCCTACTCTTGCAGATTCACACAGGGCAATCAAAGCATTGCCCTATGTGCTCTACATAGCAGCAGGCAGACCTCAAAAGGATTCTCCAGTGCCAGCAAAACAAACCCGTTTTCCTGGCACTAGACAATCCTGGAATACCCCCCCCCCCTTCCCGCCCCCCATCCCATGTCGCTGAAGGGGTTAAAACCCCTTCAGCTACTTACCTGAATCCAGCGCCGATGTCCCTCGGCACTGGGTCAAGCTCCGCCCACGCTCCTCCCCTGCCGTCAGCTGGCAGGGGAGACCTAATGCGCATGCGCAGCAATGGCCATGCACACATTAGACCTGACGCTGGAGGTCCGTGAGGACGTCCAGCATCAGATAACAGACAAAAAGTCAGTTTAGATTCCGGAAGTGCCCCCAGTGGTTGTCTGTTAGACAACCACAGAGGGCAGACTTAGAGCTGCAATGTAAACATTGCAGTTCTCTGGAACTGCAATGTTTTAAATTGCGGCACTAGGTGCAAAAGGGTCACAGCACCCAGACAACTTCAATTAACTGAAGTGGTCTGGGTGCCTACAGTGTCCCTTTAAAGAATGAAAGGCTCACTTTAAAGTTAATAGGGTTCAGTATTTAAAATGGGCAAGATTTAAATTTTAAAAATACCATAAAACTAATTCTATAATACATATACAACATTCTGGAGAGTCACAACTGGACCAGTTTTAGGTGATCAAATTAGTTGGATAGTCCATGAAATTCACAAACATTCTACTTGACTAACTGTTTTAAAACAAAGTGTCAATTATGCAAATCAAAGGGTTTTTTTCCAAGCCAAAGATAAAATACAACTCCAAAATATATTAAAATCACATGTTCTACAATTTAAAGATTGTTACAAAAATTACCCCAAAACACATCAAGGATTTGTTACATACATATAATTTACAATGTTTTTTTTTTTTTGTGTGTGTGTGTGTGTTTTTAATAGAATGGCTTTTGATGAAAAACAATTGATATTTTTAAATAAATATATATAAATTTGCGCATAAATAGTACAATTTAGTTATCCCATTAGTTTCCATCTGAAATTTTAAAACAAACAACTTATTATAAACCAAAGTCAAGATGAATAAAAACAGTTATTATTCTGATCCTGGTGCCACCTCTGGATTAAAAGGAAGGAAACTACCTATAGCTTAAACTATTGCACAGAATTATGGCTATGCATTTCACTAATGGGGTGTAAGGAGGGGCAAGGAAATACATTAGTCTCACCTTTGACCGAGCCTCTTGTATTCTGGAAACTCCAGTTCTTAACTTTCTCTTCTTCTTCATGCGGTGATAAGGATCAGCAATGGAGCGCAGAGAAGGAGGGACTGAGGTGACAAGAGATGGTAAGTCAATAAGGAAACCAATGAAGGCCACGTGTGTAGTTTAAAGTTACAGTAATAATGTACAAGGGAAGGTAAAATAAAAAGGCACAAAGAGGTGAATTGACCACCAATAAACAAACAATGCTAATAAATCAGATCCTAGCAATGTAGTCCCACATAAAAAGAACGTGGATAAAGGAATTGTGCAGGAATACACCACCACCTTTAGACAGGCTTAAATACGCACAATGACTTATTCACAGTGACAATGACACAGAGGACACCTACAGGCACATGGATATATAACACACAAAGTAAAAAAGGTGATGCCCCCAAGTAAAGTTACGCAGTGGTATACATACCAGGACCTAAACACAGTTAACAACAACAGACGTGGCAATAAGGGCAACAATGGAAGAGATAAATGGTAGGATGGAAGGAGCAAGAAAGACACTTTTCACATTAAAGAGATAAGACCCACAACATACTCAGGTAGTCAGGAACATTTTTGAGGTGAGGTTTGACAACGGCAGGGTGCAGAGGCTTATCATGACGCAAGAGGTTGAAATCACGAGGGTTGTCTTCAAAATATGTCTGCAGATAGGAACATGGTTCAAAATGTAAGATAAAAAACATAAAATATGTATTTATTTATTTTTTTATCCACTCTACAATACAGACACACACACACACAAAATATACTTTTTCACTACGGGAGATCTTGTTTAGAATTCAGTTACACAGTACAACTCTGTGGAACGTTTTAGATGTGTAAAATCGTTACTCTTCAGCTTCCTGAGGGTGATTAAAGTAATAAAGGAATATAGGAAAACTAATCCTATAATTCAGAGAAACATATGCTTCCACAACTTCAACAATTTCAATGGCAGCATGTTAGCTTTTGAAGCCTACCAATTTACAGCTGTGCTGTTCTAATTAAATTTCACATTAACAGCACGCACATGGTGGCAAGCTGAATGTCACTGTAATGAGCCACCTATTGCATGAAAGGCATATCCGCACTCTTTACAGATAGTATATGTATAGTGTGACTGCCTATAGATAGAGATGTAGGGATCTGCTATTTTCCTATATCGGCACTCAGCATTTTTCTTGTTTTAGTTACTATATTTGGAATAACTGACAGTATAATTTGTGGAAGGAATCCTTATCTAGGTTGCACGGCACTTTGATCTCCTGGAAGAACTGTCACTTTAGCGGAGATCACTATAGAAGGCAAAGCACTTTAATTCGTTTTGATGAGAATGTCATAGCAACTTTTAAAATTATTTAGCTGGGGTGAGTAGAGAGTCACACCTGGTGATGCACCATGGATGCTCCAGATTTACAGTGGTGAGCAACATTTACGCCTTGGCAAGTAGTGCAATCTATAATAAGCCCTGTGGGGTGTGTGTGTGGGGGGGGGGGGGTGCGACAGTAGAGAGCAATGTCAAGCTAACATCACAGGAGTGGATGCACGGGGCAAGCGGCATGCAGCTGAGCAGAGGTTCATCAGCTAAGCCAACGTCTAGAAAAGTAACAGAAAAAGCATGCTGGGATGTACAGCTATATAGAGACTACACTACATAATGTGGGGGCATTATATTAGAAAGAGAGGCTAACAGTGTTTGCCAACCTTGAGTTTTTCAGAGTTAAGAAGTTCTTCCTTTATCTCTTTCAAGCGTGCCTCCTTTATTGCTTGTTTGGTGACAGATCTCATGGCATCCTGTGTATATATAAATGTGAAAGTTTAGTGAACACAAAATTCAGAAGCTTCACAGACACTGTCAGGACTTTAATTATTACAATTACAGCACTATTACATTAAAGCATGTCTGTATCAAACAATTTACCTTCTGGGCACTACACCACTGTATGGCAATGAAGTTGTAATGGTGCTTGGAGTTCCCTGGGTTCATCTTACTTTCCACTAACCTATTTTTGAAATAGTTCCCCAAATTCACCATTCTGCCTCTTCTCTGGTGCTCAAGGTAATGCAGAAACATTTTGCGAACATTCTTAGCCTATCACAGTCTGCCCACTAAGAGTACAGCTTACAAAATACATGTATGTTTAATTGCAATGGGTGAACAGTGACAGACTGAGAACATCAGCTGAATGCCTCCACATTAGCACCAAGCACCAGAGGAGAAGCAGCATAACAGGAGGCTGGGGACGCTAGGGACTCCAGACACCATATTCACTTAACTGAGATGAAGTGGTTATTGTGCCAAATGTGATCCTTTAATATCCAGCACTCACCCGACAGCGGTACCGAAATCCTTCCACCTCCTCCATGCGGAATCGATAGGGCTTTAGAGCGCACTGCTCAGGACCATCTGCAACGGAAAGAGGTAAAAGGCAAAAGTATACATTTAGTTTTTTTTGTATTAAAAACATACATAGCTATACATTTTTCTTCCCCCTAGACATATATAGTTAGGTCTGTAAATATTTGGACACTGACAAAGTTTTCTGAATTTTGGCTCTGCACACCACCACCACAATGGATTTGAAATGAAAAAACAGATGCAAATAAAATGCAGACCGTCAGCTTTAATTCAAGGGGTTAACAAAAATATCAAAGGTTCAAGAAAAGCAACCAATTTCATACACAGTCCCCTTATTTCAGGGGCTCAAATTGGACAAATGAACACAATCAGAAATAAAATGTACATTTTTAATACTTTGTCAAGAATCCTTTGCAGGCAATGACTGCTTGAAGTATGGAATGCATGGACGTCACCAAACGCAGAGTTTCCTTCTTGTAATTCTTTACCCTGCCTTTACTGCAGTTATCTTAAGTTGTTTGTTTGCGTGTCTTTCTGCCTTAAGTTTTGTCTTGAGTAAGTGAAATGCTTGGTTGATCGGGTTGAGATCAGGTGGTTGACTAGGCCATTGCAGAATACTCTACTTAAAGGACCACTATGGTGCCAGGAAAACAAACTTGTTGTCCTGGCACTATAGGGGCATTAGGTCCCCCCCACCCTCAGGGCCCCCCTCCCGCTGGGCTGTAGAGGTTAAAACCCCTTCAGCGCCGGGCTCCCTCCACCCCCTGCTGACGTCAGATCCATGAGCATTGAAATCGCCCATAGGAAAGCATTACTTAATGCTTTCCTATGGACGTCCGGCGTCTTCTCACTGATTTTCACAGTGAGAAGCGTAGAAGACAGCCACTAGAGGCTGGATTAACCCTCAGTGAAACCTAGTAGTTTCTCTGAAACTATGTTTTCAACTGCAGGGTTAAACCTAGAGGGAACTTCATTGAGCTGAAGTGATCTGGGTGCCTATGGTGGTCCTTTAAACTCCTGGGTTGCTTTCGTAGCGTTGGGTCATTATCCATCTGTAAAGTCAAGATTCATCTAATCAGCTCTCTGAATTTGGTTAAATCTGAGCAGACAATATATCCCTAAACACTTCAAAATTAATCTGGCTGCTTCTATCTTCTGTCACATCATCAATCAAGACTAGTGACCCAGTGCCATTGGAAGCCATGCATGCCCAAGACATCCCACTGCCTCCACCATGTTTTACAGCAGACCATGAGCTGTTTCAAGCCTTCTCCATAGTTTTGTCTTATCTTCTGGTACACGTTGGATTTAGTTTCATCTGTCCAAAGAATGATGTTCCAGAATTTGGCTGGCTTTTTTTAAGATTTTTTTTTTTTTTGCAAAGTCTAATCTGTCCTTTCTATTCTTGAGGCTTATGAATGGTTTGCACAAATGTGGTGAACCCTCTATGTTTGCGCTCGTGAAGATGGTAGAAGAGTGGTCCTTTAATCTCTGAGAGACACATCCAGTCTCAACCAATGAGGAAAAAGGAACTGAGGAATTCTGGAAAGTTTAAAGAACTATTGGTAGCCCACAAACAATTGTTTGAGGAAAAACGGTCCAATTTAAGCACAAATATACCAAATATTAATACACCTAATAAAGACTGAAATAAGTGTGCGTGCACTACCTGACACCTGTGTGACTCAGCATGCTCTGTTAAGCACACAGGCAAGTCACTGGCTGTCAGACAGTGTGCACAAACACTGCAGGTAGAAGACACAATGTGTGCCATCATAACATGGCCACCGCCATCCCTTCAACCAACCAGTAAGATTGCCCTGTCTCACAAAAAGCTAAGTAATGACATCACCAACCCGCAGGACATATAAAGAATACAACGGCCGATGCAAGGGAGCATCCCACCGAAGTTGGACAGACATGGCAGAGAAAAAATAGTTAGTACACAGGGAGGAAAGTATGCTGCACAAAATTTTACACAGACAACCATAAAAATAAATAAAAAACAAACAGTTTGGTTCAAAACACAAAGTATCACTTTGGTCCAGAGTGAATTTGTTAGACAGCTGTCCTTTAATATAGACACCAAACATTTTATATAAAACAGCAATCACAAATCACACTCACCCCCTCCCAGTGCCTCCTCAATCTCTCCCAAAATAGGTAGCTCTGTGTGTGCCACAAATGTAAGAGCAACCCCGGGGTTATTAGCTCGGGCTGTCCTGGAACAAAGATAAGATGGTGTTAAGGAAACAAGAGGGTGGAAAAAAAAGGAGTTCTATGAGGGATGGGAAGAATTGCAAGGTGATGTATGGGAACATGACCAATTTGTGGGGGGGAGGGGGGGAATGTGTGTAGACTAGGATACAGGGCTAGATCAGAGAAAGCTGAAAATGGGAGAAAAGACTGATTGAGAGGGTAACGTACATAGGAGACAGTTCTGATTTAGAGGTAGAAAGGTAAATAGGAGGAAAATTACTAATTTGGCTGTTGATGTAGAAAAAAGAATGAGGGAGATCAGGAGGCTAATACAGAAAATAGAATGTGTATAGATACACATACCTTCCTGCGCGGTGGATATAGGAATCAACAGACTGAGGGAAGTCAAAGTTTAATACTGTAGACACATTTTGAAAATCAATACCACGAGACACTCCATATTCACTACTTTGCACTCTGAAAATGAGAGGGTTAAAGACAATGGTGAGAGCTTCCAATCACAAACCTAATGGAGGGCAGCTGCATGAACAGGAAGAACAGCACTACAATGACACAGTCAATATAGAGATAACAGAGCTATATGGCAAGACAGAGGTTTATAGGGTCAATACAGGTCTAGAACAGTGAGCTGCAGCATATATAGGTTTGACCCATGTTTTAAGCCAATGCAAGAATAATAAATAAGTTTAATAACAATGCTACTGTAGGAATAACATGTAATATATTGTGTAAGGTAGAATAAAGCGCTCACTTTTCTGATTTGCCTCTTTTCTTCTTCTTCTTTGCTTCCTTGTTTTCTTGCTCAGTAGGAAGTGATAACGAGTGTTCATCTGTTGCAACAATGTAATCATACAAGCCTTGATTGAACTGTCCAATAATGTGACACCTACGAGAGCAAAAAAACCAAAACAAGATATCACTATACAGATGAATATAGCTCTTGAAGTCACTAACAGGTATTGAAACATTCACAGCATGAAAGAATAAAAACCCAGCAATTATAAAATCGCTGGCCATCTGCTTACTTGGCTTTTAATTTAAGAGACTCTTCTAACCATTTAATCTCATTAGATTGGTTATAGTGCCCGAGTCCTCTGGCACTGTACCTCCATACACTGTTAACCCCTTAAGGACGGAGCCAAATGTACAAGTTGTGATCAAACCAAAATGTAAACAAACCACAGAATTTGACTCTCTGTCTGTTCAACTATAATATACCTCTTTCATACTAAGTGCACCCACACTTATTATATATCGGTTTGCTCAGGGGAAACAGGGCTTTCATTCCATATCAAACATTCATATATAGAACTCCATTTTATATGAATAAAATCTAAAAAAGTTAAAAAACTTAAGAAATTTTGATATTTTTCAATTTCTGCATGTCAATTTAACTGATAATGTCACAATACTGTTTGGTTTTACTGCAATAAAACATACATATTTGTATTCAGAAATGTCTCATGAGTAAAACAGTACCCCCCCATGTATAGGTTTTATGGTGTTTTTGAAAGTTACATGGTCAAATATACGTCTTGTCTATTTATTTATTTTTTACATAGAAATTTCACAGATTGGTTTGCTGGGCTTAGGTTGCCTTTGAGACCGTATGGCAGCCAAGAAATGTAAGTTACGCCATCATGGCATACCATTTGAAAAAGTACACATCCCAGGGTATTCAAAATGGGGTATGTCCAGTCTTTTGTAGTAGCCACTTGGGCATAAACGCTAGCCAAAGTTAGTGTTCATTTTTTTTTTTTTCATTTTTCAAATAAAAACTGTATTTTTGCTGATAATATTATTGTCAGTATATAGTTTACTGCCCTGAAACACTCCTAGTTCTATTCAGTGATGTCTCACGAGCGGCACGGTATGCCCTATGCATTGGTTTTAGGCGTTTTTTGAAAGTTACAGGGTCATATATACGGCTTATCCATTTATGCTTTTTCACAATGGAATTTGTCAGATTAGTTTGCTGTGTCTAGGCTGCCTTTGAGACCGTATGGCAGCCAAGAAATGAAAACTACCCCTTAATGGCATACCATTTGAAAAAGTAGACATCCCAAGGTATTCAAAATGGGGTATGGCCAGTCTTTTGTAGTAGCCACTTGGGCACAAATGCTAGCCAAAGTTAGTGTTCCGGTTTATTTTTTGCGTTTTTCACATAAAAACTGTACTTTTACTGATAATATTAACGTCTGTATATAGTCTACTGCCCTGAAACCCTCCTAGTTCTGTTCAGTGGTGTCTCACAAGCACCACGGTACCCCCCATGTATAGGTTTTATGGGGTTTTTGAAAGTTACAGGGTCATATATACGGCTTATCCATTTATGCTTTTTCACATTCAAATTTGTCAGATTAGTCTGATGTGACAAGGCCGCCTTTGAGACCGTATGGCAGCCAAGAAATGAAAATTACCCCTTAATGGCATACCATTTGAAAAAGTAGACATCCCAGGGTATTCAAAATGGGGTATGGCCAGTCTTTTGTAGTAGCCACTTGGGCACAAATGCTAGCCAAAGTTAGTGTTCCGTTTTTTTTTTTGCGTTTTTCACATAAAAACTGTACTTTTACTGATAATATTAACGTCTGTATATAGTCTACTGCCCTGAAATCCTCCTGGTTCTGTTCAGTGGTGTCTCACAAGCACCACGGTACCCCCCATGTATAGGTTTTATGGGGTTTTCGAAAGTTACAGGGTCATATATACGGCTTATCCATTTATGCTTTTTCACAATGGAATTTGTCAGATTAGTTTGCTGTGTCTAGGCTGACTTTGAGACCGTATGGCAGCCAAGAAATGAAAATTACCCCTTAATGGCATACCATTTGAAAAAGTAGACATCCCAGGGTATTCAAAATGGGGTATGGCCAGTCTTTTGTAGTAGCCACTTGGGCACAAATGCTAGCCAAAGTTAGTGTTCCGTTTTTTTTTTTGCGTTTTTCACATAAAAACTGTACTTTTACTGATAATATAAATGTCTGTATATAGTCTACTGCCTTGAAACCCTCCTAGTTCTGTTCAGTGGTGTCTCACAAGCACCACGGTACCCCCCATGTATAGGTTTTATGTTTTTTTTTAAAGTTACAGGGTCATATATACGGCTTATCCATTTATGCTTTTTCACATTCAAATTTGTCAGATTAGTCTGATGTGACAAGGCCGCCTTTGAGACCGTATGGCAGCCAAGAAATGAAAATTACCCCTTAATGGCATACCATTTGAAAAAGTAGACATCCCAGGGTATTCAAAATGGGGTATGGCCAGTCTTTTGTAGTAGCCACTTGGGCACAAATGCTAGCCAAAGTTAGTGTTCCGTTTTTTTTTTTGCGTTTTTCACATAAAAACTGTACTTTTACTGATAATATTAACGTCAGTATATAGTCTACTGCCCTGAAATCCTCCTGGTTCTGTTCAGTGGTGTCTCACAAGCACCACGGTACCCCCCATGTATAGGTTTTATGGGGTTTTTGAAAGTTACAGGGTCATATATACGGCTTATCCATTTATGCTTTTTCACAATGGAATTTGTCAGATTAGTTTGCTGTGTCTAGGCTGCCTTTGAGACCGTATGGCAGCCAAGAAATGAAAACTACCCCTTAATGGCATACCATTTGAAAAAGTAGACATCCCAAGGTATTCAAAATGGGGTATGGCCAGTCTTTTGTAGTAGCCACTTGGGCACAAATGCTAGCCAAAGTTAGTGTTCCGGTTTATTTTTTGCGTTTTTCACATAAAAACTGTACTTTTACTGATAATATTAACGTCTGTATATAGTCTACTGCCCTGAAACCCTCCTAGTTCTGTTCAGTGGTGTCTCACAAGCACCACGGTACCCCCCATGTATAGGTTTTATGTTTTTTTTGAAAGTTACAGGGTCATATATACGGCTTATCCATTTATGCTTTTTCACAATGGAATTTGTCAGATTAGTTTGCTGTGTCTAGGCTGCCTTTGAGACCGTATGGCAGCCAAGAAATGAAAATTACCCCTTAATGGCATACCATTTGAAAAAGTAGACATCCCAGGGTATTCAAAATGGGGTATGGCCAGTCTTTTGTAGTAGCCACTTGGGCACAAATGCTAGCCAAAGTTAGTGTTCCGTTTTTTTTTTTGCGTTTTTCACATAAAAACTGTACTTTTACTGATAATATTAACGTCTGTATATAGTCTACTGCCCTGAAACCCTCCTAGTTCTGTTCAGTGGTGTCTCACAAGCACCACGGTACCCCCCATGTATAGGTTTTATGGGTTTTTTGAAAGTTACAGGGTCATATATACGGCTTATCCATTTATGCTTTTTCACAATGGAATTTGTCAGATTAGTTTGCTGTGACAAGGCTGCCTTTGAGACCGTATGGCAGCCAAGAAATGAAAACTACCCCTTAATGGCATACCATTTGAAAAAGTAGACATCCCAGGGTATTCAAAATGGGGTATGGCCAGTCTTTTGTAGTAGCCACTTGGGCACAAATGCTAGCCAAAGTTAGTGTTCCGGTTTTTTTTTTGCGTTTTTCACATAAAAACTGTACTTTTACTGATAATATAAATGTCTGTATATAGTCTACTGCCCTGAAACCCTCCTAGTTCTGTTCAGTGGTGTCTCACAAGCACCACGGTACCCCCCATGTATAGGTTTTATGGGGTTTTTGAAAGTTACAGGGTCATATATACGGTTTATCCATTTATGCTTTTTCACATTCAAATTTGTCAGATTAGTCTGCTGTGACAAGGCCGCCTTTGAGACCGTATGGCAGCCAAGAAATGAAAATTACCCCTTAATGGCATACCATTTGAAAAAGTAGACATCCCAGGGTATTCAAAATGGGGTATGGCCAGTCTTTTGTAGTAGCCACTTGGGCACAAATGCTAGCCAAAGTTAGTGTTCCGTTTTTTTTTTGTGTTTTTCACATAAAAACTGTACTTTTACTGATAATATTAACTTCTGTATATAGTCTACTGCCCTGAAACCCTCCTAGTTCTGTTCAGCGGTGTCTCACAAGCACCACGGTACCCCCCATGTATAGGTTTTATGTGGTTTTTGAAAGTTACAGTGTCTTACATAGGCCTGTCCATTTTTGGTTTTAAACATTGAAAATTGGCAAAGTGATTTTCTGGGCCTATCTCGCCTTTGAGAGAGCATGGCAGCCTGGGTAATAACATTTCCACTATTATGGCATACCATTTTCAAAAGTAGGCAACCCAGAGTATTTCAAATGGTGCATTTTGAGATGTTTGGTCTAACCACATTATCAGAAATGAAGGGCCCACATAGCGGTAATAGATTAATTTGTGCATTTTTCCACACATGAAATCACTTTTCACAGGACATTTCCTATTCCTGGTATGAGTTATTGCAACAAAGCCTCACTATTTTTTTTTTAACATTGTCTCCTGAATATAACAGTACCCCCATGTACCAGATTTTCTGTTTTTTGGGGAAGTCACAGGGACAAATATATTAGATGTCCATTTCAAAATTGGAAATTTGGCAAAGTGATTTTCTGGGCCTATCTCGCCTTTGAGAGAGCATGGCAGCCTGGGTAATAACATTTCCACCGTTGTGGCATACCATTTTCAAAAGTAGGCAAGCCAGAGTACAACAAAATGCAGACCTTAAGATGTTTGGTCTAGCCATTTTAACAGAAATGCTGGGCCCATGTAGCGATACCTACTTTTAGTTTTGTCTTTTTAATCACATAAATTGCATTTTCACTAGAAATGTCATAATTCTGGTATTAGTTAGTACACTAAAACCTCAGTATTTCGATTTAACACTGTCTTCTGAATATAACGGTACCCCCATGTATCATTATTTCAGATTTTTTTCCGATAAATACAGGGCAAAATATATTAGATGCCCTTTTAGCTTGTGAGTTTGGCAAAGTGATTTTCTGAGCCTATCTCGCCTTTGAGAGAGCATGGCAGCCTGGGTAATAACATTTCCACCGTTGTGGCATACCATTTTCAAAAGTAGGCAAGCCAGAGTACAACAAAATGCAGACCTTAAGATGTTTGGTCTAGCCATTTTAACAGAAATGCTGGGCCCATGTAGCGATACCTACTTTTAGTTTTGTCTTTTTAATCACATAAATTGCATTTTCACTAGAAATGTCATAATTCTTGTATTAGTTAGTACACTAAAACCTCAGTATTTCAATTTAACACTGTCTTCTGAATATAATGGTACCCCCACGTATCATTATTTCAGATTTTTTCCGATAAGTACAGGGCAAAATATATTAGATGCCCTTTTGGCTTGTAAGTTTGGCAAAGTGATTTTCTGAGCCTATCTCGCCTTTGAGAGAGCATGGCAGCCTGGGTAATAACATTTCCACCGTTGTGGCATACCATTTTCAAAAGTAGGCAAGCCAGAGTACAACAAAATGCAGACCTTAAGATGTTTGGTCTAGCCATTTTAACAGAAATGCAGGGCCCATGTAGCGATACCTACTTTTAGTTTTGTCTTTTTAATCACATAAATTGCATTTTCACTAGAAATGTCATAATTCTGGTATTAGTTAGTACACTAAAACCTCAGTATTTCAATTTAACACTGTCTTCTGAATATAATGGTACCCCCACATATCATTATTTCAGATTTTTTCCGATAAGTACAGGGCAAAATATATTAGATGCCCTTTTAGCTTGTAAGTTTGGCAAAGTGATTTTCTGAGCCTATCTCGCCTTTGAGAGAGCATGGCAGCCTGGGTAATAACATTTCCACCGTTGTGGCATACCATTTTCAAAAGTAGGCAAGCCAGAGTACAACAAAATGCAGACCTTAAGATGTTTGGTCTAGCCATTTTAACAGAAATGCAGGGCCCATGTAGCGATACCTACTTTTAGTTTTGTCTTTTTAATCACATAAATTGCATTTTCACTAGAAATGTCATAATTCTGGTATTAGTTACATTTAAAATATTACAATACCAATCCTCCTAATAGATATATTCTAAATATAGGAAGGGAGGTCCTGTTCAAAAGTTTTCAGGATCCATCTCTTTTATCATTTGCTAAGAAAATCTTTTGATTTTGCAAATATTGTTAGAAGCAAATGAAAAACAGTACAAAAATTAAATAATAGCAAGAGAAGTAGAGTTAAAAAATATTATAGCTGCTAGGTCGACTTACAAGTGATCAAAAACGATCTCTACTTGTCCAAAAAATGTAACAAATCGATGTAACAGAGAATATATAAAAGTAAACTCAAAAAAGTATGTTATAAAGATAGTGTTAACAATCAAGAGTTACTTAATAGTTCAGTGTGAATATAAGCAAGAACTATCCATTGCCTATACTGACAAAGTTATTGTGTGACAGAGAGATATCTGTAACAATGAATTAGGCTCACACAAGGTGTTTAGAAGTCATTCATACCTCCCTGTGTGAGTGTCAGATATAGTGCCTGAAAAATAAATGTTAACGGCACTTATTAGAAACTCCTTTTGTGGGATTTAATTTCTAGATCGATTTAGATAAATCACAAATAACCTCCCACAATTGCATTAGCTGGAGTTGGGCTCCAGAAAAAACCTCCTAGTATAGTTACCAAGGGTAAAAGTCTTGAAATGCAAACAAAAAACTGTCGCCAGACCAGCCAGATAGCTAAGAGCCCCCTGCCCCTAACGCGCGTTTCGCCCGCAGCTCATCAGAGGGGAACCGATGTGCGGGAAAGGACTGATATTTAAAGGTAAGTGAATGGAGTGGATTGGTTAGTTCAAAAAAACCTAATGCCGAAGAACCAATAGGGATAAGGCAGGAGATGTGACGTCATTTATTGTGACGTGTAAATACATTTCTCCTATCGTTTTAAAGGTTAACCCCTAGAGAGCTAGAGTCTTAATGTAACCAGATTGAAATAATTATTCTGCTGTTAATATCCAGGTTAAAGGATTATATTATAGCAGTATGGTGATAATTATTCTGATAGTCATTCTTGATATGCTGTAATAGCTACAATAACGAGAAAAATTTTTAAATTCAGATGTTAATACAGCGATATAATTATATGAATTAGCAAAAACGCCGGAATGAGAACTGTTTGTGTTCAAAGAGCTAAATAATTAGCAAGAATATAAAGTATAGAGTATAAATATCTTCCCTAACATTGCCTAGGAGATATCGTGATTTAAAAGTGGAACCTGAGAAGGAAAATTATTGTGATATATGAGAAAAAGTGCTAGATAACCTACAAACATTGTTTTATAGATTGATGGTATTTTATAAACAAAGCAGAATTAAGGATGTTTTCGCACTGCTTGAGGAACTTCCTAATCGTGTAGATGGAACCTAAAGGGGGTCACACTATAAATACAATCGCATTATTAGAAAGTACTAAATATCTAGACATTTATATGGGGGTAGATTCAAGGGGAGAATACTCCCATAGTAATTTTAGAATTGGATCAAAATTATCTTCACTGAAAATAAATTCAAAATAAATAAATAACTAATGGATAAAGGGGGTAAAATTAAATTCCTCATTGAGGCCCCCTGGTGTTAAAGTCTGAAATTCATATATCCATCTCGATTCTTTTTGTAATAAAATTAAATTAAAATTACCTTTCCTTGAATTTAAAGTAACTTTTTCCAAGGCTTGGAATGAGAGGTTAGTTGGATCCCCATTGTGAAAATTCCGAACATGTTTGGCAACTGGAGTGCTCAAATTAGAATTTTTAACCGAATTGATATGCTGTAAGATACGTCTCCTGAATTGCTGATAAGTCTTTCCAATGTATTGTATCCCACATTGGCAAGTAATAAGGTAAACAATTCGTGTTGTACTACAATTAATGAAATCTTTCACTTGGAATTCTCTCTGAGTTTTTTGACACTTGACAAATTTAGTTGGTTTTACAAAGGGGCATGCTTTACAATGTCCACATTTGTGGACACCTGTAGGTGCACTTAGCCAACTCTTTGGTGATGATTTATTTTCCAGGTGGCTGTGTACTAGCATGTCCCTAAGGTTTCTTGACCTTCTTGCAGTGATATTTTTTAAATTCAAGGAAAGGTAATTTTAATTTAATTTTATTACAAAAAGAATCGAGATGGATATATGAATTTCAGACTTTAACACCAGGGGGCCTCAATGAGGAATTTAATTTTACCCCCTTTATCCATTAGTTATTTATTTATTTTGAATTTATTTTCAGTGAAGATATTTTTGATCCAATTCTAAAATTACTATGGGAGTATTCTCCCCTTGAATCTACCCCCATATAAATGTCTAGATATTTAGTACTTTCTAATAATGCGATTGTATTTATAGTGTGACCCCCTTTAGGTTCCATCTACACGATTAGGAAGTTCCTCAAGCAGTGCGAAAACATCCTTAATTCTGCTTTGTTTATAAAACACCATCAATCTATAAAACAATGTTTGTAGGTTATCTAGCATTTTTTCTCATATATCACAATAATTTTCCTTCTCAGGTTTCACTTATAAATCACGATATCTCCTAGGCAATGTTAGGGAAGATATTTATACTCTATACTTTATATTCTTGCTAATTATTTAGCTCTTTGAACACAAACAGTTCTCATTCCGGCGTTTTTGCTAATTCATATAATCATATCGCTGTATTAACATCTGAATTTAAAAATTTTTCTCGTTATTGTAGCTATTACAGCATATCAAGAATGACTATCAGAATAATTATCACCATACTGCTATAATATAATCCTTTAACCTGGATATTAACAGCAGAATAATTATTTCAATCTGGTTACATTAAGACTCTAGCTCTCTAGGGGTTAACCTTTAAAACGATAGGAGAAATGTATTTACACGTCACAATAAATGACGTCACATCTCCTGCCTTATCCCTATTGGTTCTTCGGCATTAGGTTTTTTTGAACTAACCAATCCACTCCATTCACTTACCTTTAAATATCAGTCCTTTCCCGCACATCGGTTCCCCTCTGATGAGCTGCGGGCGAAACGCGCGTTAGGGGCAGGGGGCTCTTAGCTATCTGGCTGGTCTGGCGACAGTTTTTGGTTTGCATTTCAAGACTTTTACCCTTGGTAACTATACTAGGAGGTTTTTTCTGGAGCCCAACTCCAGCTAATGCAATTGTGGGAGGTTATTTGTGATTTATCTAAATCGATCTAGAAATTAAATCCCACAAAAGGAGTTTCTAATAAGTGCCGTTAACATTTATTTTTCAGGCACTATATCTGACACTCACACAGGGAGGTATGAATGACTTCTAAACACCTTGTGTGAGCCTAATTCATTGTTACAGATATTTCTCTGTCACACAATAACTTTGTCAGTATAGGCAATGGATAGTTCTTGCTTATATTCACACTGAACTATTAAGTAACTCTTGATTGTTAACACTATCTTTATAACATACTTTTTTGAGTTTACTTTTATATATTCTCTGTTACATCGATTTGTTACATTTTTTGGACAAGTAGAGATCGTTTTTGATCACTTGTAAGTCGACCTAGCAGCTATAATAATTTTTAACTCTACTTCTCTTGCTATTATTTAATTTTTGCACTGTTTTTCATTTGCTTCCAACAATATTTGCAAAATCAAAAGATTTTCTTAGCAAATGATAAAAGAGATGGATCCTGAAAACTTTTGAACAGGACCTCCCTTCCTATATTTAGAATATATTTATTAGGAGGATTGGTATTGTAATATTTTAAATGTTATTAGTAAAAGTTATATTTTAAAGGACACTCAACTCTCTTTCTCTCTTTTTTCACTTACTGCAGTTGCAGTTTTCGAAGGGTTAACCCCTATATGAGTGTTTTGCTTCCAATTGTTTTTCTTTTTTTGTTCTGGTATTAGTTAGTTCACTAAAACCTCAGTATTTCAATTTAACACTGTCTTCTGAATATAATGGTACCCCCACGTATCATTATTTCAGATTTTTTCCAATAAGTACAGGGCAAAATATATTAGATGCCCTTTTAGCTTGTAAGTTTGGCAAAGTGACTTTCTGAGCCTATCTCGCCTTTGAGATAGCATGGCAGCCTGGGTAATAACATTTCCACCGTTGTGGCATACCATTTTCAAAAGTAGGCAAGCCAGAGTACAACAAAATGCAGACCTTAAGATGTTTGGTCTAGCCATTTTAACAGAAATGCTGGGCCCATGTAGCGATACCTACTTTTAGTTTTGTCTTTTTAATCACATAAATTGCATTTTCACTAGAAATGTCATAATTCTGGTATTAGTTAGTACACTAAAACCTCAGTATTTCAATTTAACACTGTCTTCTGAATATAACGGTACCCCCACGTATCATTATTTCAGATTTTTTCCGATAAGTACAGGGCAAAATATATTAGATGCCCTTTTAGCTTGTAAGTTTGGCAAAGTGACTTTCTGAGCCTATCTCGCCTTTGAGAGAGCATGGCAGCCTGGGTAATAACATTTCCACCGTTGTGGCATACCATTTTCAAAAGTAGGCAAGCCAGAGTACAACAAAATGCAGACCTTAAGATGTTTGGTCTAGCCATTTTAACAGAAATGCAGGGCCCATGTAGCGATACCTACTTTTAGTTTTGTCTTTTTAATCACATAAATTGCATTTTCACTAGAAATGTCATAATTCTGGTATTAGTTAGTTCACTAAAACCTCAGTATTTCAATTTAACACTGTCTTCTGAATATAATGGTACCCCCACGTATCATTATTTCAGATTTTTTCCGATAAGTACAGGGCAAAATATATTAGATGCCCTTTTAGCTTGTAAGTTTGGCAAAGTGATTTTCTGAGCCTATCTCGCCTTTGAGAGAGCATGGCAGCCTGGGTAATAACATTTCCACCGTTGTGGCATACCATTTTCAAAAGTAGGCAAGCCAGAGTACAACAAAATGCAGACCTTAAGATGTTTGGTCTAGCCATTTTAACAGAAATGCTGGGCCCATGTAGCGATACCTACTTTTAGTTTTGTCTTTTTAATCACATAAATTGCATTTTCACTAGAAATGTCATAATTCTGGTATTAGTTAGTACACTAAAACCTCAGTATTTCAATTTAACACTGTCTTCTGAATATAATGGTACCCCCACGTATCATTATTTCAGATTTTTTCCGATAAGTACAGGGCAAAATATATTAGATGCCCTTTTAGCTTGTAAGTTTGGCAAAGTGATTTTCTGAGCCTATCTCGCCTTTGAGAGAGCATGGCAGCCTGGGTAATAACATTTCCACCGTTGTGGCATACCATTTTCAAAAGTAGGCAAGCCAGAGTACAACAAAATGCAGACCTTAAGATGTTTGGTCTAGCCATTTTAACAGAAATGCAGGGCCCATGTAGCGATACCTACTTTTAGTTTTGTCTTTTTAATCACATAAATTGCATTTTCACTAGAAATGTCATAATTCTGGTATTAGTTAGTTCACTAAAACCTCAGTATTTCAATTTAACACTGTCTTCTGAATATAATGGTACCCCCACGTATCATTATTTCAGATTTTTTCCGATAAGTACAGGGCAAAATATATTAGATGCCCTTTTAGCTTGTAAGTTTGGCAAAGTGATTTTCTGAGCCTATCTCGCCTTTGAGAGAGCATGGCAGCCTGGGTAATAACATTTCCACCGTTGTGGCATACCATTTTCAAAAGTAGGCAAGCCAGAGTACAACAAAATGCAGACCTTAAGATGTTTGGTCTAGCCATTTTAACAGAAATGCTGGGCCCATGTAGCGATACCTACTTTTAGTTTTGTCTTTTTAATCACATAAATTGCATTTTCACTAGAAATGTCATAATTCTGGTATTAGTTAGTACACTAAAACCTCAGTATTTTGATTTAACACGGTCTTCTGAATAGAACAGTACCCACATGTACAATGTTTCAAGGTTTTTATTATATCACAGGAATAGAACAGTACCCCCACATACACTTTGATCTGGAGGCAGAGAGAGGCAGAGAGATGTTTTATCTCACATAGGGAGTTACTGTGTGAAAAGCTGAGAAGTTAAGAAAAAAAACCTGTGATTTTATTAACCCTTTCAATGCTAATCGCAGCATTAACCCTGTGATTAGTTTTTTGCTTTTTTTTTGTGAAGGCACATTTCAAATACTACAATTGTAGTATTTTGAGTTGTTTGGTGTAGCCACTTTATAATGGCTATCGTAAACAGGGACAGGCCAAGGTCAGGGGAATCCAGAAGTTAGAGTAGTTGGTAAAACAAGCCAATGGGTCGGTACAGGCAGCTAACAAAGCATAGTCAGGACAAGCCGAGGTCAGTAATCCAGGGAAATCAAGCAAACACACTGCCAAAGTCCCATACAGAGTGATTTAGAAGTTCAGCTCTGTATGGTAGACTTTGAAACAGTCTGTTATGCAGAGGCCGGGTTTAGATGGACAAGTTGGGCAATAATAACTAGAGTCCTTTCGGACTCCTTTCTTGTAGCAAACACGGCACTTTTTTGGGGAATTTCTTTTACTAGCGGTGGCAGGGATTCGGGAAGGGAAGTGTTTGCCACAAAGTCTTTGGAGATCTTCTGATCCCAAAGTGGGATTGGGGGGCTGGGTAAATAATAAATGTGACAAAAGGCTTAGAGTGAAGTCTAGGAAAGGGCAGGGCCTACCTATGACCTCTTTTTTATAGAGGACATAGGCATTGAAAATTGCAATCTGGCTCACGTAGATTGCAATTTTCTTGTACCAGGTCCTAGTTTTCCGGTTCACTAGATAGGGCTGTATGCATTGGTCAGCCAAGTCTACTCCCCCCATAAACTTGCTGTAGTCTACAATGCACTTCGGCTTTTCCAGATGCTCAGTGCTACCTCTCACAGACACTGGCACTGTACTTTCGTCATGCATTGTAGACAGCATGTATACATCCTTTCTATCTGTGAAACGAAGGGCAAGCAACTCATCCTGGCGGAGGGCTGAAGAGGAACCTCTACTGCTTCTGCCTCTTGCCAGGGTTTGGGGGAAACCCCTGCGATTCTTCCTCACTGTGCCACAGGCTAGGGTTTCAAAGTAATATAAATTTTTAAATAACTGTATACTGGTATAATAATTGTCAACCCATAGCCTATATCCCTTATTTAACAAGGGAAGGATTAGATCCCAAACAATCTTTCCACTTGTACCCACAGAATCAGGACATCCTGGTGGGTCAAGATGGCTATCCTTCCCCTGGTAAATGCGAAACGCCCATGTGTAACCAGTACAGGATTCGCATAATTTATAAAATTTAACGCCATATCGGGACCGCTTAGAAGGAATGTATTGCTTAAATAGCAGTCGACCTTTGAATTTCATAAGGGACTCGTCAATTGAAATATCTTTATCGGGGATATAATTTTCAGAAAATTTGTCTGACAGGAGTTGGATAAAGGGCCGAATTTTATAGAGCCTGTCAAACAGTGGGTCATTTCTAGGGGGACACAGTGAGTTGTCATTAAAATGAAGGAATCGCAGCAGTTGCAGATAGCGATCCCTCTGCATAACCTCAGGGAAAAGAGGGGTAGCCAGGATGCGTTGCTTGCTCCAGTAGGACCTGATACTGGGCTTTTTAACTATACCCATCACTAGGGTTAAAGCCCAAAACCGCTTCATCTCTGCGACATCCGTGGGTCTCCACATATTCCTGCGATTATGATGGGACCCCGGATGTGCAGAGAGATACTGCATAGCAAACAAATTTGTTTGCTGAGCCATGAGCTCAAATACATCGTCCGACATAAATAGCTCAAAAAAACGAATTGGCTCGCAGTCGTCCACTGTTACAGTGATGCCAGGTGTAACAGTGAACGGCGGTATTTCTGGTGCCATCATGTTTGAAGGCACCCAGTCTCCCTCTGGCATTGGGCATTCTGAGCGTCCTCTTGTGAGTGGTGGTGGGGCACCATCACTTGAGGTCTCACTCAGAGGCTCAATGTCAGAGGCAGTGATAGTGTCACTGTCTTGCAGAGTGTCACTATCACTGCCTGCCAGAATGGCATACGCTTCCTCGGCTGAGTAGCGACGTGCCATTCTAGGGGGAAAAAAATTAAGTGAAAAGGGCTAAGGGGCTAATTAATTAACTACCTGCCTAACACCCACTACCCACCCTCAAAAACAAAATAAATGTACTGATCACAGTAAAGGGAGCTGTGATCAGTACTGAAAGGGTTATTTTTAAGTTATGAAAAAAAATAACCCTTAAAAAAAAAAAAAAAAAAAAGTCAGCCTGATCAGAGAGCCCTCTGATCACAGTGATCACTGATATAGTACCGTACAGCAGATATACTGTACAGTACAGTGATCACGGCAGCGGGGAAAGGGTAATGGAGATTTGGGTTGCTGCAACTGACACAAAGGGTCAAAAAAAATGAGAAATTATTTTTTTTTTACCCCAATTTTTTTTTAAAATAAAGTACAAAAGTACTTGATGCCCTATTCAGCTGATGACAGTAATAAACTGTGATCAGTGCTGAAAGGGTTAAATTAAATATATATTTAAAACTTTTATAAAGTAATAAAACTTTTTTTTTCACAGGAGCTCTAAAACCAACGATGTCTCTGCCTCTCTCTCTCAGATCGAAGTGAGGTGAGGAGAGGGGCAGAGACAAAGTGTCAGCCAGTGACCTGAGGTCATTGGCTGACACATTCTAATAGTGATCACAGTGACTGGCTGTCACTGTGATCACCTCCTGCAGATTGGTTATTTGACCACAGGGGGAGTGCCTGGGTGGTACAAGCACTCCCCCTACCGATCTGCAGGGGGATCATGGTGGCTGTTACATGTATCAGCCATTAGGCTGATACATGTAACACTGATCGCAGTGACAGGCTGTCACTGCGATCAGAGGGCTCTGAGATCGCAGTGACAGCCTGTCACTGCGATCTCAGAAGGTGCAGATCGCGGTCACTGACCCCAGGGGGACTGCCTGGGGGGCCAGGTAAGTCCCCCGACCGCGATCTGCACGGGGGTAGCCGCCGCCACGTGTGTGATCGCAGTGACAGGCCTGTCACTGCGATCAGCCTGTCACAGTGCAGATCGCGGTCACTGACCCCAGGGGGACTGCCTGGGGGGCCAGGTATGTCCCCCGACCGCGATCTGCACAGGGGTAGCCGCTGGCCACGTGTGTCAGCCGATTTGAAATCGGCTGACACACGCTTAAAAACTGATCGCAGTGACAGCCTGTCACTGCGATCAGAAGCTGCAGATCGCGGTCACCGGCCACAGGGGGGGTTGCCTGGGGGGCCAGGCAACCCCCCCGACCGCGATCTGCAGCGGGAGATTAGAGCCGGCCACGTGGGCGGCCATTAAAGCGAGGGCGTACTATTACGCCCGCCGGCGTTTAGAGCCGGCTCCTGCAGGGCGTAATAGTACGCCCTGCGGATTTAAGGGGTTAAGGGACCAAAACAACTTTAGTTTAACGAAGCTGTTTTGGTGCACAGATCTAGCTCCTGCAGTCTCACTGCTCAGTTTTCTACTATTTATGCTGCCCTAGGCACACCTCCCTGCATGTGACTTACACAGCCTTCCTAAAGACGTTCTGTAAAGAGTCATCTAATGTTTACACTTCCTTTATTGGAAATTCTGTTTAATTTAGAATTTCTTATCTCCGGATCTGTTAATAACTTGCTAGATCTTGCAGGAACCTCATGTGTGTCATTAATGTTCAATTTACAGAGCAGGAGATAACACCTTTTAAAGTTAGTCACATTATTATTATTTATAAAATATTTTACCAGGAAAGATACATTGAGATTTCTCTCGTTTTCAAGTATCTAATTGAAAATCAAGTATCTGATTGAAAATAAAAACCATTTTGTTTTCATGCAGGCTCTGTCAATCAGAGCCAGGGGAGGTGTGGCTAGACTGCAGAAACAGAAACAAAAGTGATTTAACTCCTAAATGGCAGTGAATTGAGCAGTGAAACTTCAGAGACACGATCTATACACCAAAACTGCTTAATTAAGTTAACATTGTTTTAGTGACAATTGTGTCCTTTTAACAAAAATAAAGCCAAAGATAAGCTAAAGCACTTTAAAGATAAAGAAAAACAAAAAAAAACAATGACATATATGCGTTTAAACCAAGTCGAAGAACAAGGAAGTCTGCATTAAATGATAATTAAAGAAGAGAAGATAACTTGTGTTTCTATATTGTTGGGAAATGTTCATATGCCCCATACAAAAATGAAATCAAAAAGTGATGACTACTATAATATGTTGCCAGCAAGAATGTATTAAGACTAAAGGGAGACACAGTTTGTGTCAATGTATCAGTAACAAACTAACACACAGAGATTGAATAAAGTATCATAATGTAAAAAGGAAATTAGGACAGACACATATTTCCAGACCCTAATATTGACAGGCTTAACGTGATGCCTATTGAAAGGTGAAATAGGTAACTTGAAAGCAGGTAGCAATGTCATGCCAACAAGCCAAGATTAAATGGTTACAAAATTGCACAGCATTGAGAAACTTATGTGAATCCGCGGTTCTATGGCTCAAAATTAACACAGACAATCAAAATCAGTGAAACAAAATAGACAGTTAGAAAAATACACTATAAAGAATATGGAGAAACCACAACAGAGAATTGACTAAGAACAAGCAGATCTATATAGGAATTTGTATTTCGGGAGAGTTCTTGTTATTTCTGACTGCCTAAAATGTACACAGCTGTGTGTGCATCGACAGTGACAATATAGGTTGTGCGTTAGTCTGAGATGGAATTTGCAAGTGATTTCAAATTTTAGACCAAAATAGCTCGACTATAGACTCAAAAAATTTCTTTTCCAGGTTTTTTTTTTTTTTTGGCTTAAACTTTGATATTCATTTTGAATTCCTGATAAATTGTGAATAACACTGACAATATTCTGTTTCTGTTTGTGTGTCTAGATATGTTACTGCCATTTTAGTTGACATTAATGTTTCAACTTGTGAGAAAAATAATACAGTAATAAAATTGGACCAGTTTAAAATAAAAGCAAAGAGTTTGAGAAATATACAGGTATTGGGTTTACTTTTATTGCAGCTTTACATTAATTGACTTCCTGAAAACCTCACAGTCACCTCCAACTGCTAAAATATGTGACTTTCTACTACAATAATTTAGACAAAACAGCCAGAGACTTTATCAAACAGATCTCACTTTCACTAGGGACTGATTTAACTAATGAATATAAATTACTCTTAGAGCTTAGCTAGCAAGTGGTTACTATTTTGTTATAATATTTGCTTTTTCACACCATGCCTTGCACTTCTTTTAGTTTGATGTGACAAATTATTTAGCATTCTCAATTTCTTTATATTCCTTCGCTAGTTTATCTCCGACAGCTTTGACATATGGCTATTGTACCGTTATAAACTAAAACACTCTAGGAAGCACCTTGTACAAGTATTAGGCAATAGGGATTTAAATGGCAAATAAAGGCTTTTGTGAAAAGCTGTATTTTAAAATAATGACATTTTTTAGTCTTTTCATACCCTAAAAAAGGTCTTACTGAAAATCTTCCTGATATCCCAATGTCTTACTTTCTTTTAAAACATGATTAAGAATGCATTTCAGTCTTGAGCATATATGTTTTCAATAGGCTATACATATTTAGGTCATGAGTTCTCTGTTTTTCTTTAGATGTGATATTCTCTTTTAAGTATCCCCCTGGTTATCTTTGCTAGAAGCTCCTACAGTCATGAAAACAGTTTATTAGGAACACCTGACTGCCATCTTGGCTTTTTGCAATGTTACCTTTCAAGACAAATAAACAACTCTGCAATACCAGCAGTGGTATTCTGTACATCCTATGAAGTTCATTATGGAGCAAGATGTCGTGGTATGGGTATGCTGATCACTTATACACATACCCTTTGGTTTATTAGTGGCTGGCTTTAAAAATACTTATTGTCATGTAAACATTTTAGCAATGTGGAATGGTATTTATTACATAGACTTAGCAACCTACATTAAATAAACTTCTTAAGGGACACTAAAGTCACCAGAACAACCACAGCTTAATGTAGTTGTTCTGGTGAGTATAATCATTGCCTTCAGGCATTTACATGCAAACACGGCCTTTTCAGAGAAAAGGCAATATTTACATTCCCACCTATGGACACCTCCAAGTGGTCACTCCTCAGATGGCCACGGGTGATGATTCCTGGGGCAGTGCTGCACAGTAGGCAGCACTGCCGTTCACCATCCCCACGCTCTGCATCGAGATGCTGAATTTTCCTCATAGAGATGCATTGATTCAATGTATCTCTATGCGGAAGTGCTGATTGGTCAAAACAGTGTTCTGGTGTTTGGCCCTGACCCCATCCTGTCTCCTTGCCGATGGTAAAGCATTAGATTGGCTATAAATAGGAAATTCTGACGATGTCACCAATATTCATAATAATATGTAAAATACAGCTGCAATTTCCTTCCTTACTGTCTCTTTTAAGCCTATAACTAAGGGACAAAAGACATGAAACAAATAAAGTGAAGTCCCTATTATCTTTTATGTCCACCTTTCTCTACTTTTTGCTGCATGATGTTTAAATATCCAGGAATAAAAATTATGTTTCAGCACATTTCTCTGTTTCAGAAGAACATGTTCTATTGGCATTTCTCATCTATTCTATGAAGGTAGGACACATGTTACTCAGAATATTGCTCGCTGCGACTGCTAAACTATAAATCTTCCTTATCTTCTGTGAAATAGCTGTTATAGCTGTTGTCTCCTTTCTTTTGTGTGTCACTTTCCTTGGAATAATTAAATGAAAAAACAGCCAGAGATGGCATTGAACAGAGCTAACGGTAGTAAATGCATTAGCTAATAAATATAAATTACCAACAGAGTTTAACTGGTAAGTTTTTATTTCTTTTTATACATTGTTTTCCTTTAGATTACTTGCCTTTTCATGCCATGCTATTATACCTTCAGGTTTGATGTGACAAATTATGTAACCTCTTCAGTTCTTATGTTTTTTATTGAGGCTACATCCCATGGTGTCAGCATATGTCTGCTTTACCAAAATAAGCCAGAGATCAGCAGGAAGTTATTAGGAGTCAATATTAGGCAATCATTCTTTAGGTCTCAAAAATTTTAACTTTTGAGAAAAGCAGCAAGGCTCTTTTTTGTACTTTTCTTTTTTTACCTTCCCATTTTATTTAAATTTCTTTTTGTCAACCATAATGGTTTCACAAATTGAAGTCACAGGAATAGATTTTAAGATACTTTATTCAAAGCAAAAACAACCCCCCCAAAAATATTGTAATAGTCACACATAATATTTTATTTAAGCATCATAAAATACCACTTATCAGTGAGAAAGCTTCTTAAAATATTCAGTACATATATATTATCTAAACGTGACACTAAATGAATATTTAATGTTCTACTACATTAAAACAGCCCTGTGCTTAGCCGGAATCCATTTAATAGTTCTTATTTTTTGCATAATGGATAATTACAGTTTTATGTTCAAGTTACCAATAATTATTTATGTTCTAAACTAAGGATCAAAGGTTGCATGCTTTGAAATCCATAGAAAGTTACATTATCACCATGTGGGAATGCATTCATGCAGTTTAATGCATGCACTGACAATTATTTTTTTTTTCTAATTGTCCCTGATGTTTCATCTGTTGAGCACATTCTCGAGTAAAACAATAACAGATTGAGTTCCCTGGAGGTATAAAAGGAGGGTTGCAAAAAATGTTGAATCCATAAATATAATAAAATACATAATATGACAGGGAGATTGCATAGATAATACTAAGCAATGCTGCAGGATATCTACAATACAGTAAGCAGATTAGTTAAAACATAATTAATATATGACCTTGGACTAAATAATCAGAGAGTCACTTTTAGCAGTGTAACAATGTGTAGGACCATATCAAGGATGGGGCCCAGTAGCATAGATACTCATACAGACTAGACTAGACTAGATAGCACAGATGGTTGATACAGACAGACAAACCTTCTGATCTATATAGAAGAGGTCTGTCTGTAACCAACCACCTCAGGAGAGTATGGAGGTGCATCTGCAGTGTACAGTACAAAAGGGTAATGCAGCAGCGTGGTGAGTCAATTCCAAAGATAAGAGCAGGTGGTACTTGGACGTTAAACGGGTAATGGTCAGGACTGGTGGCTATGGTCCATGTACGATACACAGGAAAGGGTAAGGAAACAATAACAACAGGCAGCTATACAACAAGAAAGCACTGAACTCTTTGAGCAGAAGTGCTTAACAGGATTTATGTAATTAGCAGCTGTCGGGGCTGGTGTTAGATTTAAAATCACAAAACTCCTTTGTAGTTACTTCACTTTTTGGTGCTAAGGCTGCATGCCTAACACTAGGAGGTGCTAGTATGCATCATTATCGGCTAGTTGAGAGGAAGCCAGGTTTGGAAGCTGGAGAGAGTATAGCTACAGAAACTTCAGCACCTGCAGGATAGCAGCAGGCGGGACATTGTGAGGGAAAGGAGACGTCAGGAAATCAGAAGTCTCAGCAACCAGCACAGCCAAGGTAAGCATGTTAAACGCCAATAGATTATTCTTTAGGATGTGGCATTTAAAAAAGGGAAATAAAAATGGAAACATATGTCTATCCATCTGCCCTTTATCTGTCAGTCCATCCATTCATCCATCCATCCATCCATCAATAAATATTACCTTTTAATGCATATAATTGTATTAGTGGAAGTGATAAGGAAGAGTAACAATTGTACCCATTCAGTTTTTAGCCACTCTGTCATGTATATCACTATATAATAGTTGAAACCATAAGAATTATATATATATATATGTATCACATATACAAGTGCAAAAAAATTTAAATGCAAACTCTGCCAGATACATACCCTGGTCCTATAAAGAAGGAGGCGTGAGTAGTCTCTGCTTGTTAATAAGTCCAGAATGATTGGACACATGTGGGATACGGGCATGTGATAGTGATTGTTCTACAGGACTCTACCCTATAAATGCACGTGGGGGGAGGATAAGGATGCTATTTGTGGAGCCTCCTTGGTTAATAGTTTTTTATTGGAGACTCTCCTTAACCCCTAAATCTCCAACCTGCCATGCCATAAATTAGAATGAGAGAGTTGCTTGGGTTTCTTGTTAAATACTAAAGTCTCTTTGATCCTATACATGCTTCTTTTAATGTTTAAATAGCATGGCTGTGTTATGTCTGTATATAGTGCAAACACTGTACTTATAGGGGAAGAAGCATCTGTTGAAAGAGAAGAGTTAGGCTTAGACATCAGATTACTGTCTCCTAATATTAATGTATGGATTTATTTAATATATTTAAATTGCTCATTCCATCTTTTTTATATCACTTGTTCCAAATGTTGTGTTTGATTTTGATTGTTAATGTACACAGTCACACTATAGGGATTTAGGCAGAATATTTTTCTTTGTTTTAAACTATTTATGCTAAAAAAGGACTAAACAGAATTATCAAAGAAACAATTCAGATTACTGTCAGTTCTATCAGAGAAGTACATTTAATAGTTATATACCAGTTGGCTCTTCAGATACAGACTACATCATTCAAGAGCTGTTCATCATCAAAAAACACTCTCATAAAGACAAAGAAGTGCCTGTGTAACATAGTGCAGAAACATCATGTTTCACTTGTACAACTCATGTCTCACAATTTATGTCACACATGCTTGCTTCTGTGATCTAAAAAAGCAATACAAAACGGAAAATAAATTATTCACAAAATGATACATAAAATGACAATTTTGATATTGTTTTCCTAGATTGTACTTTGATATCCCTTAAAAGATGGTACCGGATTTTCTTTTTTTTTACTTTAAAAATCATAGTACAGAACCATTACAAAATAAAAGCTATAACTTCAGCATTGCTGGTCCTCTTGCTAAACTAGAAAACCTTAATTCACAGAGTGAGCATAACAACAAAAGAATAATGAAAATCCCCAGAGAAATCACTAAAGCTTGTCTGAGCTCAATATGGCATAAAAGAGAATTCCGTAACACAAATGTCTCTCTGACCGTGTAAAATAAAAAACAAATTCAACAGTTGCCATGAATTCTATTTGATTCCATAAACCTGGATACTATTATAAGGTGTAAAAGTTCACTGTGAAGTCTTAAAAATGCAAAAAAAAAAAACCCACAGAAATAATAATTTACAATCTTACTGTATAATGGCATGATGAAAAACACATGCTTAATTCTGAGACACAGAATCCACATCTAGTTATAGGGTTTTTATAAAAAAAATAATAAAATAAATAATAATAATACATATAACAGAAGCCAATGACAGTAGGGGAAAAGTGAGAAGGAAATATTGATTTTAATGAAATGTATTCAATAAAGAAAATCCCACACTGCTTCTTTGTAAGTTAGGAACACAATATTATGCGTACCATGACAAAACATTGTTTTATTAAAAAAAATCTATATACACGTAGCATTCATTTTCCTGTTCTCCCTACGTACAAAATTAACAGGCAATAATAAAGAATTGTTGCTGTTAGAAAGGAATAGGTATGTTTTAAACAAAAATACATATATGTCAATGCTGAATTTACATCACATTTGTTCCACAGGCACAAATGCTGTAACAAACACTGACACAAGCGCCTCTAACAAATTCTTCAAAGCAAATGCAAAATAAAAATGTTCAATATGTGGAAACATCTTAAACATTAACAAAAATTTGAGATGGTCAGAGGGACTAGCAGCTTATCTGCTTTTAGGACATCAGTAATATAATATTAGCAATTTTTAAAAACATTTCCCTTTTTCCCCCTCATAAATAAATTATATTTTGAGACTGTTTTCCCCCCAAAATGAAACATTAAAAACTGTAAACCATAACTTTTGGACCTGGTATTTAAATATCAAAATGTTGCTGTATTTCTAAATTTCTGAGAAGTAGTGTTTAGAATGATGGCTTTATTTTAGATGGAACTCCAGAGCCCAGTCTGTAATGGAGTACATGAAGACTCAGCCCACACTATGTGGGTTGAAAAGATCAGAGATAATCAAATGTTTGCAGAAGATTAATAAATATTGAATTTACTTCTTCTCCCTTAGGGTTACAAAATCACCAGAGTAGTCCCAAATTGTAGCCTTGAGGGCAGCAGTTACCTATTTTAGCCCCAAGTTTTAATAAAGTTGGTGATAGGAGCTGCACTCAATCCCAGCAGCCAATCCCACAATGACAAAGCAGCACAAGATATATATCCAGGCACTCAAGGCAGTTTTAATAGGACAAAAGGAGCAGCAACGTTTCGACCTGCTAAGAGGTCTTTGTCAAGCTAACACTACAAGGCAGACATAAGTATATATATATCTATCTCAAACAGTGCAAAATAATCAACCAATAATCAACTTACACATATCTCATTTACATTAATAATAAACACAAATCATGCAAATAACACTTAATAATATACATAAAATATACACAAATTCAATAATCCATTAGTAGCTTACCTAAGTGTGTCCAAGGAAGGAGAGACAAGAAAAATAAATAATAAAAGATAAAAAAGAATAAACTAATCGTTTACTGAAGCACCAAGGAACCACTTCCGGTCTGCCCCTTTCTTTTTTTTCCCCTCTCCAGGTTATATTCTCATATAGCCATTATGATACGCTTGCACCTTAGTTCTGGCATTTGGTATGCCAGTTTTGTTTCCATTTCGGCCGTACGCATGCACAGATAGATCTGCCATGGGACGCATGTGCTATACGAACGGTGGTTTGTGCCTTATGTTCATGCGCACATGAGCGTGCGAACCGCTAATGTTGTTCGTGCGTATGAATGTATGAACTGGCGCTACCTATTTTGTCCCTCCTCTGCTCAGATTGTGCCTGCACCCATGATCGGTGTTGGTGTGGGCTTATCCAATGTCCATCCTTTTGGTTCCTTGGTGCTTCGGTAAGAGTTTAGTTAATTCTTTTTTATCTTTTATTATTTATTTTTCTTGTCTCTCCTTCCTTGGACTTAGGTAAGCTACTAATGGATTATTGAACATCTTGAACAATATATATGCTATCCTATAGGTAGTAGTAAAAGACCCAAGATTATTTGTTTATGTTGGGTCTTTGACAGGTGGAGCCCAGGGGGCAGTAGTGAGCCAAAAGCGAGATACCAATTGAGGATAAGACACTCTCATAGTCAGGGTAAGCCAAGGTCGAGGGCAGGAATGGCATAATAGGCAGACAGGATATTGGCTGGATACGACAGGATTCACAGAAGTGTATATACTGAAGAGCACAGTGTAACTGAGCAATGAGATAGATGTTAGCTGGGTTTATATAGGGGAGAGGTATACACCTCTCACGTATCATTGGTTAAACAGTGATTAGCCCTTAAAGATGCTTCAGGTGTACTGTCCCTTTAAGAGGTCGGCTGTCAGGCATGCAAGCGCCTAGAGGGAGTGTAATTTACACGTGGGTTTGGCTGGAGCTTCCCATGGGTCACAGCATAGCGTGGAGAGCTGTGACGCCGCTCTCGGGAGTCAGAGGGATGCCGGACGCCTGTCCCTGCGGTCGGACCCGTCGGAGTCCCGGGCCTGCAGCAAGGATGCACCACTGCAGGAGCAGACGAAGACGCAGCGGGTGACCCCCAGGTAAGCGTGGCCATGACAGTTTATTAAAAAAACAGAATGAGCACCCAGGACCCATTAGTGGCTGGTGAGAACTTAATGTGCAAATTCTAATCCAGTAAACTATATGTTCATGAGGGTCTTTAAACCTGTAGAAATGAGGAAAAGATTATCAAGTGTACCTTTTTTCTTATCCTTGTGCTTTGCAGTATTGGCATTTGTAGAGGTAACTTGAAGGACTATTGAAAAAATCTGGTTGGAATCGTATAGTCTAGCCATATATGGACAAAACCCCCAACTTACATTCCAGAGCTCTCATACATAGAAAGCCACGTGACTTAGACCATCTGTTACTTATGTCAATCCACACATCCATATATAATCAATAGAAACATAGAATATGCAATATTCTACATTCCCTCTGTTTATGGTTTGTTTTAAAACCATAACACAATGTCACTAACCTGTCCATTCATACTTCACTTGTATCACATTCATTGAGCACAGAACAAGATGTAGTCACAACTTTCTATTACATGAGAGTTCTTAGAAGGTAGAGTTTCTATCCCTCATACTGCTTACTTTACTTCAAACTCCCTCTGTTTCAGCTATGTATTGATATCCATATCCATGTTACATAATAACTACTTGAACATAATATGTACATATATATAACAATAATAAATGAATAAAATAAAATATTTACAACAATGTAAAGCAATCAGAAAGATCTACCTGCTCTGGTACAGTCATGTCTTTGTACATAACCAAATCAAGATGATAACTTTCTAGATAATAATTGTGTATCACTATCATATTACTAATAAAGACACATATAACAAAGTATTTTCATTCTCAATACCTGATATTACTAAAGTACTAATACATGTATTACTATAATATCCTGTCCAATTATATTTCCATGAATCATATGGTTTCTAGCAACCTTAAAATCTTTAGGTCACTTGTATTCATGAATTACATCCCTATACCATTAATACCATCTAGTGATGATTGTATCAGTACTTTACAATCATAGTATTTAATTTGTATATTTAGTAGGCTCTCACTACCTAAAATATACCAACACTACTTAAAAAGACTCATTCAAAGGATGTGTTATCAACCATGAAGTTCTACAATAATTCTTCAAATAATGTTCATGGTGTTGACAATACTTATTGTTCTAGAAATTCTCCACCCAGAAATCTTTCTATCATAGATTTGTTTTTGTTTACATAATTATAATTTTCACTAAAATTCCACCTTGTAGTAACAAACTTTTCATTCAATAGAAACATAGTTTACTTTTAAATAACTTGGAAAGAATAATATAAATTAATTATCATCACTCTCCTCATTATACCTTAATTGTGATGACTTATTAATGTAATACATCTTAAAAGCAGGATTGTCCTACTGTTCTGACCAATCTGTATTCCTTAGTCATACTGCCCAGAAACTCTTATTACTAGTCTGTGTCTAACAAACTCAGGGAAATCATAAAACAACTTATAACAACGTATTCATTGGATACCGTCATATCCAGAAACCTATTCTCCCTAGTCCATACCCGTATAGACTTAGGTCAAATATAATTGTGTACTAAACTCAATTCAATTCAATTCCTCTTGGATCTCTGAACTCTTATATCCAAGGCATTCTTAATGTATATAATTACTTAATACTAATCAATATAAATGATCCTTCCTTAGTTTTCTTCCTTATGTTACCATTGTTTGTTTTACTTCACCTCGATATAAACAAATTACTTATTCTAGTGAATCTATGAAATACTATTGAACTCAATCTTTGTAGAATTAAGTATACATGATCCTTATTTTATCAACTTCATATTTTATCTACCTTTTGTACTTCTCATCCCATGTATAGGTCATAATATAATAGTTATTTTCATAATACTATCCTATCATAATTTTACTCCATGTGTTATATAGTTATAGTTATAAGTACTCTCTTTTGGTATTAATACACTCATAACTGTTAAATAACTTTTCATTGTGTGTTTTCTTCTTCGTTGATATTTAGGAATTGATATGTATGTAAGTGTCAATCTTTTATTTCTTTTTAAATCTGTTAATCTTCTGTATCGAATGAACTCTGTAGAATCTTCCATCACAGTTTGCAGATCAGATGAAAAGTCTCTTTCCAACAGTCGATGTCCAGTTGACTAAAGGAATGCTTTCCTGATTTATTGCCACATGGATCTGTCACGCTTTACCAGATCAGTTATTTCTGTCTATTTAGTTGCTTCATCCACACAGCTGCGCAGTTCTGGGCTTGATTTTAGATGCTTGCCAATCTCTGCCACGTGCTTGCTTCTAGAATTCACGTTGTATCTTGTGCTTTTTGTCTCAGTTGTAGAAAATAGTCTTGTACAGTCTTTGGGATTAGAAAACTTTCTTTTTCTTACAAACCACAGTTCTTCTGTGACAGTCTAGATTCTTTTTTTTCTCTTCAAGTTTGTTTTCCCAGTTCCAAAACTTGGCTTTGTAACTTGATTCTTCTCTCTCCCCCCTTGAAGTGGGAACAAAACTTGAATAGAAGACTGGCTGGCTAGCCAATGTAAAATCTGGTTGGAATCGTATCGTCAATGTTAAATCTTCTTAATTTCTTCTTGTCGTCAGTTGATTGATATATATACATCTTTTGTATATATAGTCTTGGGGCAAATGCTCGCGACATTAATATATGTCTATATACTATGTATAATGGATCGTGATGAACTGAAGCAAAGTAAACTGGATAGGTAATCGAAAAGGGTCCAGTTTATTAAACATTAAAAATATAAAAATAGTAAAATATAAGTCAGAAACAGTTCATAAGTGCATTACCAGGCTCTAGTAAATCAAATTCCAGCAAGTACCTTCGGATTGTGAGAGGATGGATCTGGATACTGTTGATGAGTGGTCTGTATTCCGGCTGCCGGTGAGGACGGCGTGGTTCTGAGTTCACGTTCCGAAAAGAAGCCTCACTCCCAGAGACGTGCAACACAGGCAATATCGGTTGCTGTTGTTACCAAAGGTCCTGCTTGGGAAGATGAACTACTGCTGCTGAACGCGATTTGTGTCTGTGTCTTGCCTTTACAATCTGCCTAACGCGTTTCGTAGGAGGTGTGCCCTACTTCATCAGAGACATGCCTGTGATTTTAATGTCTTTTCTGCTACCAATAAAGGTTTGAATTTTATTCAGCTGCCGTCCTGCCTGTGAAATCGTGGTCCTGCATCCTGATATATCTGGGCTATCATAGTGAGAGCAGACTTTTACTGCTCCATTCTTGTGAGTTGATTGGTTTATTTCTTATTTTTCTGAGTTTTCATCCACAGATTTACACTATATCCTTTTTCCTTCCTTATTTCCCATCCCCCCCTTTTTTTCCTCTCTTTTGGTCTGAGTTACCCAATATTTGGGAAGATATATTTAAGTCATTTATGTAAGTGGTTTTTTTGTATATTGCATCACTTGGACACTTTTTGGAAGATACACTGTATTCTGATTTTGCATTTTTCTGACCTACTTTTGCACTTTATGTATATAATATATGCACAATATGTACACATGGATCACTATCCTTAAAGGCACAGCACACTTTTTTTTCTCTTTTTTCTTTCTCTTTTTTTAAGATTGATGTATGAGCATACTTTCTGGTGGGTATTCTTATGATTCCAGGCTTTTATGGTGGAGCACATCTTCCACCTAGTAGAAATTCAGAATAGGGATGATAAGTGTCAGCTTCTTTGTCATGTTTCCACTTCTCTATACATGTACAGAGTGTTGCTGACAGACGCTGCCACCCCATTTGTAAGATTTCAGCCATAGGTGTTGGCTGTTCACCTTCACAAACAGTCAAATCTGAGACTGAAGCCCCAGTGTGGGAATTGTTAGCTTTGGATCTCTTCAGGCATGTAGCTTTATGTACTCCTCTCTACTGAAAACTACTGGTTGTAGTCATGATGTGTCTATGAACTCCACCGCATACTGCCATTTTCTTAAATTTAGTCTCAGCTGCTGAGAGGAGTCATGCCAATATCACAACATAAAATGTGTAGGGAGTCCGGCCTGATGTAAGAGGGAAATTGATGCTGACTGTGCATGAAGGTGTATAGTGTATCACTGAGATCCAGACCCATTGAAGATGTGCGTGATTGTATGAACTGTGTGTGTTTGCAAAAGGGTAGAGAGAGAATGTACATATCTATAACTATTGGTTATGTGCATAAAATTGGCACATGGAAAAAAGGGGAGAAACAAAAATAAGAGGTATATTCGAACCTCAAGAGAATTTGAAAAAAAAAAGTTAAATACAAGTGAGAAAAAAAGGGTGAGGTGGAAGGGCAATGGAAAAGAGTGAGCAAGAATGGAAGAGAGAATGTAAAAGAAAGCTAGGGAGCAAGGAGAGAGTTCAGAAGGGAAACTAACAGAGCTCTGAAAACAAGAGAAAGTAAGGGCAAGATGTGGGCATAGAAATTAAAAAGAGGGACATCAAGCATTTAAGAGAAGTGCATAAAGCAGCTGGCAATGGAAAAGAGTGAGCAAGAATGGAAGAGAGAATGTAAAAGAAAGCTAGGGAGCAAGGAGAGAGTTCAGAAGGGAAACTAACAGAGCTCTGAAAACAAGAGAAAGTAAGGGCAAGATGTGGGCATAGAAATTAAAAAGAGGGACATCAAGCATTTAAGAGAAGTGCATAAAGCAGCTGGAAAAAGAGGGCAGTGAAGGGAAGACAGGTGTGGAGGACAAACAAAGGGGGACACAGCAGGTTAGAGAGATTATGAGAATGTGGAGAAGAAATGGTTGAGTGAGGAAAGATAATAGCCGCGAACATTTGAAATTAGGTGATGGATACATTAAAGGAACACTATACTCACTATAACCACTACAGCTCATTTGTGTGGTGTCAACCATTTTTGAATACTTTTATTTCTTACCTGGGGTCTGCTGGGTGCTGCTCCCCACCTCTACTACCTTGGTCAGAGAAAATAAAGTTCCTAAGCAGAAACTTCCATTAGTTCTCCTGAGTTTAGCTCATTGACTGAAAGTGTCATCCAGTGTACTATTAACATCCTCAATTGCATCTCATATTGTACTACTCCTGAGAAGCTATTAGTAGTTCCCCAGTAGACATGAAAATTTACAATATTCTGAGCAATTTCATGTTGCCTTATATGATTGGAAGGAACTGTCATAGTCAGCTGCTCATGGCCATTATATGGTGTGTTATCCCTCATTGTAATGGGTATACTATTATGTATTCAAAATGTATCACATCTTTGTTATAATGTTTTTTCATCTCTAATAGTCTCTTGCGAGGAGGTTTCCAAAATAGTTTAGGAAAGAAATTTTGCTTTTAGCAGGAGTAAGCCTAACCCTGTAGAATCAGACCGTGTTTAAGAGATAGTTTGAGAAACTGGTGTAGAGAAGAAGCAAGAAAGGAATGGATAGAAGAGTGGGAAAATTGTATGAAAGGAGAATAAAGAGGAAAAGGTGCGTAGAAAGTATCCACTCCAATAGACTCTGGTCTCACCTTTGAGCCTCACATCCAGCATGTTGCCAAATCCTGTAGATTCCATCTTAAAAACATAGCCCGCATCCGCCCCTTTCTTGCACCAGATACTACCAAGGAGCTTGTCCATGCTCTAATAATTTCACGCATGGATTATTGTAACCCTCTCCTGCTTGGTCTTCCCAAAAGCCATACTGCACCCCTACAGTCTGTAATGAATGCTGCTGCTAGACTGATTTTCCTCTCTAGTCGGTTCTCTCACACCTCACCCCTCTGCCAGTCCTTACATTGGCTTCCTGTGTGCTGTAGGAGTCAATTCAAGGCACTAACTCACACCTATAAAGCACTGAACAACTCTAGCCCCTCTTATATCTCCTCACTGATCCACAGGTATGTCCCTTCTCGGTCTCTCCGCTCTGCCCGTGACCACCTCCTGTCCGTTGTCCGCACCCGTACGGCCAACTCGCGCTTGCAGGACTTCTCGCGGGCGGCTCCCTTCCTATGGAATAGCCTGCCTACCGCCATCCGACTCTCCCCTAGTCTTGCATCTTTTAAGAAGTGCCTTAAAACCCATCTCTTTAGGAAAGCTTATGGCCTCCAAGACTAACCCCTACCTCACATACCCGTCTCTTGCCCTCTCCTAAAGGGCAGCCCACCTTATTTGATTGCACATTCCTGTCCTAATGTGTTTTACACCCCACCTCCTATAGAATGTAAGCTCGATTGAGCAGGGTCCTCTTCAACCTATTGTTCCTGTAAGTTTATTTGTAATTGTCCTATTTATAGTTAAATCCCCTTTCATAATATTGTAAAGTGCTACGGAATCTGTTGGCGCTATATAAATGGCAATAATAATAATAATAATAAATAGTATCATGTATCTAAGTGCTGCCTGTCTAAGTCCTGCATCTTAATCCAAGAGGTATAATTAGGACCTCACACATAGACACCAAAACCAACCAACAGAATCACCAAGTCCTCTAGTATTCTTTAGTCTTGTGAATGGGACACCAATCTTTCCATCATTCACAAATTGCAAATGATCTTGACTCACAGGGTCAGTGATGGGACTTCCTTTTTTTCCAGGTTTGTAGAATACTGAACTTCACAGTCTTTAATAAATTAAGTGTCACTGACAAATTGTATGTTAGGCAATGTTGTATATGGTCTGGGACCAGAAACTGCCTAGTTTGTGGGAAAGTGGAGGTGCGACCATGAAGAAGTTCTGTCAGTGAGAAGAGTGAGCTCAGACTCAACAAAAAGTTCCCTTCCAGGTCTGGTCATTTAGGCTGAAGTATTGTCAGAAAAGACTTTTAAAAGAAAAAAAAGAGAAAAAAAGAAAAAAAGAAAGGGAAAAAAGGACAAAAAAAGGGAAAGAAAATGGGGGAGGGAGCGGAGAGGGTTTATATTCATGTATCCCCTTGTGTACATTAGATTGTAAATATGGAGAGAAGGAATATCAGGTGTAGCTCTCTAATTAGAGTGGATATGCTGGTGTAAAGAAAAACTTGATATACCTTAAGGGGTCGTGTACACTTATATGTGGTCCCAATATTTTCGGATAAACCTTAAATAAGAAACACAAATATACAAAACATAGTGTAACCTGTATATAAATATATAATAAAAGTAGATATGTAAATTACTAACTCACACTTTTCTGAGCTAAAACACTAGCTCAGGTATATGCGCCTTAGGGTCCGTTAAGGCGACCCTCACCCTCCTTTGGATGCAAAATTTCTCCAGGGGTTATGTCCTAGATAATGAGTATAGGAGGAAAATATATAGAGTAGTACAGTCGATATACTGGGTATATATTATGAGATAACTCGTATATACTCACAAACCCAGAGCCACTAAGTCGGCTCACTTCATAAGATGTATGTGGTTAAGGACTACATTCCTTCTTTGTTAAAGCAGGTAAAAATAAAAGCCGTAAGTGTAAAAATTATAATTTATTATTTATAGAAATGTATATATTAACATATTGTATAAAAAATATATAATATAAAATATAAATAAAAAGAACACTTATTCGACTATAGTCCAATTGATAGTTTTATGTGCTCACTGTTCCTCACTGTTTTATATTATATATTTTTTATACAATATGTTAATATATACATTTCTATAAATAATAAATTATAATTTTTACACTTACGGCTTTTATTTTTACCTGCTTTAACATAATTTGTAATAGAAAGATAAGCACGGTGGTATAGCAGCTCACGGAAATTTGGTATAACTAAAGATATAAGACTACGCAAATAAGCGCTTGTACTCTCCACTTTATTTAGATTGTAAATATGTTTGCTAGATCCCTCTCTATATAAGAAAATTCCCAAAAGAAGGGATCACTCCCACTGTTGTGTTGCAATGCTGTTATAAAGGTACAGATTTGTTTGTGTTTGGACTAAATATGTAAATGGATACACCTTTAAATGTATCAAATTTGGATGCGTATTTTGATATACTTATTTCTACACACTTACCTAAGAGTACTAAACTTAAAGGTGTATTTTAATATAATTTTAAGTTTTTTTTTTTACATACTGATCAATTGGAGGTAGACATAATACTTTTTTTCTCCCCTTTTTTTTTCTTTTCTTTTCTTTTTTTTTTATTGACATTTTTCTCTGAAAGTGATTTGATCTCTGAAAGGAGAAAGGGGGAAAGGAAAAAAAAAGAAAGAAAGAATTAAAAAATGAGAGGAGAAAGGAAGGAAATGAAAAGAAAAGAGGGTAAGGAAAGGGGAAAAATGGGAAGGAGGGGGAGAAGAAAAAAAAAATGAAAGAAAAAAAGAAGAAAAAAAATATATATTTATTACCTATTGAATAGATATCTGAGTTCGTAAATATATTTCTATCGCTGTGTTTTTGGTCTTTACTGATGAAAACTGCTAAAGGAAGGTATCTATTTTAGTTGTGTCATTAGTAATACTCCCACAAGATTGGTTCGTGTGCAGCATGAATACCAAATGTGTATTCTAATAACTAAAAGTCTGTTTTTTTTTTCCTGTTCTTTTCTGTTTGGGTTTTTCATTTTTGCTTTCGTCTTTCTCCTCTCTATTGATTAATTAGAGTTGGATATAATATTGTTTTTTTCTTCTGAATAAAAATACCCCTAAGCTCTGCGAAGCTCGCAATCTAACTATGTTACCCTATAGAGATGCTTTAAGTTTCTGTCTGGCCATGATAGGCCAAGAACAGTGGCGTACACATGACCCATGGGGCCTCGGTGCAAAAATTGATCCGTGGGCCCCCCCCACCTCCCCACGCTTACTCGGCGCGGGTCGGGGCCGCAACACATGGCGGCGGACACCTGGTCGCAGGGCTGCGACCCCGCAACCATGGTATGCTGCACACACACCTAAAGGACCACTACAGACACCCAGATCACATCAGCTCAATCAAGTGGTCTGGGTGCCAGGTCCCTCTAGTTTTAACCCTGCAGCTGAAAACATAGCTGTTTCAGAGAAACGGCTATGTTTCACTGAGGGTTAATCCAGCCTCTGGTGGCTGTCTCATTGACAGCCGCTAGAGGAGATTTTGCGATTCTCACTGTGAAAATCACAGTGAGAAGACACTGAACGTCCATAGGAAAGCACTGAGTAATGCTTTCCTATGGGCGGTTTAAATGGGCGCGCGCGCCTCTTGCCGCGCATGTGCATTCGGAGCTGAGAGGCAGAGGGATCCCCAGCGCCAAGGAAGTCCGGCACTGGAGAAAGGTAAATGCGGAAGACACACACTCTCATGAACAGACGCATACACACTAGCTAGCAGACACACACATTTACTGACAGAGACACAATCAGCGACAGACATACATACACACTCACTTACAAAACATACACTTTCACTGACAAACACACACTCACTAACAGACATCAGACACACTCAGTAACAGACACACTCAGTAACAGACACACCCAATAACAGACACACTAAAACCCACACTAACCCTTACACACACACACTAACACACACACACACACTAACACACACTAACACTAACACACTAACACACACACTAACACACACACACACACACACCAACACTAACAAACACTAACACACACACGCACTAACACACTAACACTAACACACACACACACACTAAAACACACACACTAACACCAACACACACACACACACACAAAAACACACACCTAACACCAACACACCAACACACACACACACACACACACTAACACCACCACACACACACACACTAACACACACACACTAACACTAACACACACTAACACACACTAACACACACACAAACACTAAACACACACACCAACACACACACACACACTAACACACACTAACACTAACACTAACACACACACTAAAACACACACACTTACACTAACACACACACACTAAAACACACACACTAACACTAACACACACACACACACTAACACACACTAACACACACTAACGCACTAACACTAACACACACACACACTAACACACTAACACTAACACACACACACTAACACACACACACTAACACACACACACTAAAACACACACACTAACACTAACACAAACACACACTAAAACACACACACTAACACAAACACAAACACACACTAAAACACACACTAACACTAACTAACACATGTTTAAAAAAAAAAATTGAATCCCTCAGGCCTCCTTACCTTTTGGAGTGCTGGGGGGATTCCCTGGGGTCCAGTGGTGGTGCTGCTGGGCTCCTGGGGCTCCTGGGGCTCCTGGGCGGGCGGGCGGGCTGTCTGTCTGTCTGGGTGGCTGGCGCGCGAGGGAGCACTTTCCCCTAAGTGCTTCCTGTTCAGCTCCCTCGCGCGCCGCGTAGGGATGCCAGAGCAGGAAGATGACGTCACCCAGGGCCACCCAGACAGACGGCCAGCCCTCTGTGGTCACCAGAGCCAGCCTCGGTGGGCCCTGAGGTGGCCGGCTCCTGGGCCCCCCAGGAGAAGAGGCTGGCCCTGTGGGTACATACCAGGTCGCAGCCGCGACCCTGGTATGTACGCCACTGTCCAAGAACAAGAGGTGCACCTTATCTGCCATATGAAAATGTTATTTATTATAATTTTTATGTATATGTTATTTTTTTTTCCTATTTGTGTTTAATGATTTTAAAAGTTGTAATCCTTTGTTTAGTGGGAAATTGGGTCATTTAGTATATAAGTTGAGTAATAAATGTGCCTTTCTTCAGACTATGGGGATAAATTTATTACCTTGAATGTGAGATGGGTAAATTCACCCCAAAAACGTTTTTTGAAGGAGTGGTAATAGTGGAAGGCGACTGGAACATTGTTTTGAAGCAAGAGCTAGATAGCACCTCTGTAGCCAAAGATAATTTAAAGGGACACTATAGTCACACAGACGACTTCAGCTCAATGAAGTGGTCTGGGTGCCAGGTTCCTCAGGTTTTTAACCCTTCAGATGCAAACATAGCAGTTTCAGAGAAACTGCTATGTTTACATTTGGGGTTAATCCAGCCTCTAGTGGCAGTCTTCCGGACAGCCACTAGAGGCGCATCTGCGACGCTTGAGGCACATTTCGCCTCCATCGCACAGAGTGTCCATAGGAAAGCATTGAGAAATGCTTTCCTATGGGCACTATGAATGCATGCACGGCAATAGCCGCGCATGCGCATTCGGCTCCAGTGAAGTCAGACGGGGATGCTGACCTTGGACGGGGAGGAGAGGTCACCAGCGCTGAGGGAGCCCAGTGCTTCATTAAGGTAAGCTGCTGAAGGGGTTTTAACCCCTTCAGCGCCACAGGAGTGGGACCCGGAGGATGGGGGCACCCTCAGGGCACTATAGTGTCAGGAAAACCGCTTTGCTTTCCTGACACTATAGCGATCCTTTAAAATATCAGTGCTTCTTGCTCACAAAATTATTACATACTCAGCAACTAATAGACACCTGGTGTACGATGTTCACAATGGAGAGAGATTGTTCTTACTACTCAGATACTGCTAAAATGGATTCAAGATTAGATAGACTTCTTATTTCACATAGACATTTATCATCAATAAGGAATGTTTCAATTGGGCCTATTACGTGGTCTGGCCACACCCCAGTATCTTTGACTCTGTTTCTCTCAAAGATTACCGGACCTAATCATACATGGAGGTTGAATGAATCACTCCTCGATGACCCTAGGGTGATGACTGACATAAAAAAAAGCAATTATATATTTATTTTAAAGATAATAATAAACCTGATTATTTGCTACAATGATATGGGAGGCTCATAAAGCTCATGAGCCTCCCATATCATTGTAGCAAATAATCAGGTTTATTATTATCTTTAAAATAAATATATAATTGCTTTTGAATGTCAGTCATCACCCTAGGGTCATCGAGGAGTGATTCATTAAACCTCCATGTAGGATTAGGTTCGGTAATTTTTTCTTTAGGGGGTATTGATTAAGTGGGCAGTATTAATTAAGTGGGGAGCACATCTTACAAAGGAGAGGTCTGCTAAGGTGCTTGCCATACAGCAGATATACAATTAGCTGAACAACAACATAAAAATACCCCAACACAGGAATTACTTAAAACCTTTACAGCACGCTGAGGTGAACTTTGTAGTCTATTCAATTGTCAAGCTAGACATGCGATACAGATAACTAGGGGTAGCTTTTACTCCCATGGCAATAGGAGTGTAAAATAACTAGCAAAGGTCTTTTATTGCAAACATTATACATAATAAGTGCATCCATCATAACACTACTGAGGCAATTGCGCAAGCATCTCACTCATTATACAAAGATCTTTATAATTTATCGAAACCAAAAGGTCACAAGTGAGATCTTATTGATTACCTTAAAGTAAATTTAACCCCTGTCCTATCCAAAAACATAGCGGATGAATTAGAATCTCCATTTGCAAGTGAGGAAATCGAAATTGTTACCCATAAGTAAGAGTAAAGGACCAGATATCTTAATAACTGGCTATTATAAAATGTTTAGTTCAATTCTGGAACCTCATCTTCTTAGGGCTCTAAATTCGTTAACTCCTGAATCTACCTTAGCTCCCCCGATGCTACACACATCTGTAGCATTATTTCAAAACCTGCAAAGGATATTACAAAATGTAGTAGTGTTAGACTCATATGTCTTATAAATTTAGATTTAAATATATTCACTATGCTATTGGCATTTAGCCTAAAGCCACATATGCTTGGACTTGTCCACTCTGATCAGGTTGGATTTATTCAGGGTAGAGAAGTAAGAGATAGTACCACTAAAATTATTATAGTAAGTAGAGTTGGTCAGACTAAAACTCCCACTACAATTCTATACATTGATGCTGAAAAAGCATTTGACAGAGTGGACTGGTCCTATCTATTTTACGTTTTGGAGGCAATAGGGCTTGGGCTGAAATATTGGTTTTGGGTGCAGACTTTGTATAGTGACCCTACAGCTTCTATTAGAGCTAATGGTCAATACTCCAGTGAGCAAGGGCACAAGGCAGGGATGCCCTCCTATCCCCCATGTTATTTGTACTCTCGATAGAACCTTTTTTACAGGCTATACGAAGTAATTCAGGAATAAAGAAAGTGGAATATCCGGGGAGGGGGGTGGATGGTTGGGTGGCTACGGTGGCAGCCTTTGCCGATGATGTCTTGCTTACTGTAACAGATCCAATAAGTTCTCTTCTCTTAACTTAGGTAAATGTGACCTATTAGGGATAAACATAACAGCCCATAAGAAGACACAGATACAGTCTATATGTGAGTTCCAATGGAATAGGACAAGTATTAAATATCTAGGCGTGCATATGATAGGAGAGATATGGAAAGTTTTAGGGAAATTGCACCTATCCCATTTTGGAAGAATAAATATCGTAAAAATGATGATATTGCCGAAATGACTTTTTTTCTTCCAAACAATACCAGTGGCAGTTCCCTATCAATTTTTCCAATTGGTTATATCTATGTTTATAGCCTTTGTATGGGGCTATAGGAAGGCTATCGTCTCATATAATATCTTAACCAGAATAGGGAAGGGAGGGGCTTGGATATGCCACATAAATACTACTATTATTTAGCAGCACTCTTTGTCCTTCTTCAGGAATGGACGAATACAAAGAATATAAACTCATGGGGTAGGCTAGAGCAAAGTTTTTATCCTTATCACTGATCACATTACCATGGCAATTGTGACCTTTGTCTAAATTACAATTGGGTGACAATCTCATTATATTCAATATTATGTGGAGGCAAGTTAAAATACTGGGGGAATTATCCCCAAATGTATCACCTTTATTACCAATAGCAAGCAAGCCAGACTTTCAAGATGTACAGGAAGGTGCAGCACTTAGTACATTATTAGGGAGAAGAGATGTTACATTAGGTGATCTGTTTACCTCTACCATTAGTCTTGATCTGGTTAATTTACAACTACAATGTAATCAGAGTTCCCAGCTAGGGAAATTATCATACTTACAACTTACTAGATTCTTGAGGAAAAAAATTATTCTAAAATGGACACCACTTTTACTCTGTTTAAAAAGATGTACAGACCTACAGATAACTTATCTAGATTACTATCTAAAATATATAATATAAGAGTAGAACAATTAAAACACCTCCATATTTTATGAGAAAATAGGCGAAAGTACTACATATATCTATATCGGATAGTGATTGCGCTTATATATTTCAAAAGGTAATGAATCATTTTATAAAATAGCAACTAGATGGTATAGGACACCTGTACAATTGCACAAATTAAACTAATTTATTAGTGATAAGTGCTGGAGATGTGATTAGGTAGAAGGCACAATGGAACATATTTGGTGGTCCTGTGAGAAAATTCAGGTGTACTTAAATAAAATATTATAGGTAATCAATACAGTATTGAAGCTCCCTTGTAAACTTACACCATCCCAGATTTTACTAGTTTGGCCAAATGCTCTAGAAAATCAGAAATACCAAAAATTGTTATGTTCATGTTAAATTAAGCTAATGCTTTAATTCCAGTATATTGGAAGCAAAAATAGATTCCAACATTAAGAAAAATGGATTAAAAAGACTAGAGCATACTAGAAATATGGAAGAACTTCATTGGTGAGCATTGGGTAAAAGGAAGAGGTATCAGTCGATTTCGACCCCGTGGTTAAGTTACTGGATGTGTAAAGGTCAGTTTAAACAGGGGAACACACTCCCCCTCATAAAAGGGGATGAGGGAGGGAAAAAAGAAGAAGGGAGGTTTCCATTTGGAGAAATATTACCCTCTCACATTCGCTAAAGGTAAAATGTTATTATTATGAATTATGTAAATAGATTATCTTTAAAATGCATTGAGATTGAGTATCCCTCTTATCCTTATGACTGTTTTTTTTTTTTAGCTGTGTTAGATTATGTAAATTGATATACATCAATTGGAGCTATATATGTCAGATTGTACATATTTAAAGAGTACCATTTGTTATTCAGACATGCAATATCTAAAAAACATAGTGGGCACATGGCACCAACTGTGTATGTTGATACCTATTGGACCTAGGATGTATCACGGGTGGCGGTCCAAAGACCGGGACCCCTGAGTGCATGATGAAAAGATGAGAGTCTTTAGCGTGGAAGTGAATTATCAGGGCCTGGTGCAGGGTAACCACACGCCCCCCCGGTGTTGAGCACCAGCGTTTGTGCAGCCACATACCAGGACCCTGATGCAGCTACTGCGGATCCCAAGAGCTATGAGCTTGATAATATGCAGACCTCCCAGGAACTGGATAGGGAGGCTCTGTAGCAGATATGTATCCAATATAGAAACAAGGCAAGACTATGAATGGCACCTAACAAGAAAACAAGACAAGACTAGAAGAACCCAGAACCATAGCACGACAGAAAGCAGAACTCAGAATATGTACACAAGACATGAGGAAAACATGAACAGGGCAGGACAGGACTGTACATGAACTGGGAATACAAGACAAAATAAAACAAGACCATAGATGCAAGGCAAAACAAGAGGAGACATAACTAAGTACTATATATGTAAAACATTGGAGATTTAGACATACAGTTGCAAGAAAAAGTATGTGAACCCTTTGGAATGATATGGACTTCTGCACAAATTGGTCATAAAATGTGATCTGATCATCATCTAAGTCACAACAATAGACAATCACAGCCTGCTTAAACTAATAACACATAAAGAATGAAATGTTGCCATGTTTTTATTGAACACACCATGTAAACATTCACAGTGCAGGTGGAAAAAGTATGTGAACCCCTAGACTAATGACATCTCCAAGAGCTAATTGGAGTGAGATGTCAGCCAACTGGAGTCCAATCAATGACATGAGATTGGAGGTGATGGTTACAGTTGCCCTGTCCAATAAAAAACACACACTAGTTCTGGGTTTGCTTTTCACAAGAAGCATTGCCTGATGTGAATGATGCCTCGCACAAAAGAGCTCTCAGAAGACCTACGATTAAGTATTGTTGACTTGCATAAAGCTGGAAAGGGTTATAAAAGTATCTCCAAAAGCCTTGCTGTTCAGTCCACGGTAAGACAAATTGTCTATAAATGGAGAAAGTTCAGCACTGCTGCTACTCTCCCTAGGAGTGGCTGTCCTGTAAAGATGACTGCAAGAGCACAGCGCAGACTGCTCAAAGAGGTGAAGAAGAATCCTAGAGTGTCAGCTAAAGACTTACAAAAGTCACTGGCAAATGCTAACATCCCTGTTAGCGAATCTACAATATGTAAAACACTAAACAAGAATGGATTTCATGGGAGGATACCACAGAGGAAGCCACTGCTGTCCAAACAAAACATTGATGCACGTTTACAGTTTGCACAAGAGCTCCTGGATGTTCCACCGCAGTACTGGCAAAATATTCTGTGGACAGATGAAACCAAAGTTGTTTGGAAGAAACACACAACACTATGTGTGGTGAAAAAAAAGGTACAGCACACCAACATCAAAACCTCATCCCAACTGTGAAGTATGGTGGTGGGGGCATCATGGTTTGGGGCTGCTTTGCCGCATCAGGGCCTGGACGGATTGCTATCATCGAAGGAAAAATGAATTCCCAAGTTTATCAAGACATTTTGCAGGAGAACTTAAGGCCATCTCTCTACCAGCTGAAGCTCAACAGAAGATGGGTGTTGCAACAGGACAATGACTCAATGCATAGAAGTAAATCAACAACAGAATGGCTTAAACAGAAGAAAATACGCCTTCTGAAGTGGCCCAGTCAGAGTCCTGACCTCAACCCGATTGAGATGCTGTGGCATGACCTCAAGAAAGCGATTCACACCAGACATCCCAAGAATATTGCTGAACTGAAACAGTTCTGTCAAGAATTACTCCTGATCGTTGTGCATGTCTGATCTGCAACTACAGGAAACGTTTGGTTGAAGTTATTGTTGCCAAAGGAGGTTCAACCAGTTATTAAATCCAAAGGTTCACATACTTTTCCACCTGCACTGTGAATGTTTACATGGTGTGGTCAATAAAAACATGGCAAGATTCATTCTTTGTGTGTTATTAGTTTAAGCAGACTGTGATTGTCTATTGTTGTGACTTGGATGATGATCAGATCACATTTTATGACCAATTTGTACAGAAATCCATATCATTCCAAAGGGTTCACATACTTTTTCTTGCAACTGTACATAAATGGCCAAGATGTATGCAGCCCACCACTGTGGCACAGTACTCCAATTATGGTGGGTTCCTATCTGCCTAGAAATGCATGACTAAATAAACAATAAGAAAAAACACACAAAGCACTTACCTGCAAGAAAGGGGCAGAAGACTTGAAGCAACTGCCTGCAGGAACCAACTGAAACAAAAGGATTTATGGAAAAGGAAGGATTTGGTAACATAAAACAAACATATAAAGGAATCCAGGAGACTGGGAACTCCAGGAACGGAATACAGGAATGAACCCAGAAAACCAGACATGGAATAGAAAACCAGAAAAAAAAAGAAAAACTAAACAAGAATTGTAAAAAGAGTACTGGAAACCAGAAGCCAAGGCCAGCCATCTCCACATAACAGGATGGAGGCAGGAAATTGTATGTATATATATTTATTTTTTTTAAAACTGCTATTATGGTGAGACTTTTGTTTAGAGAATTAGCATGTATTTTAGTTGATGAGAGATGCGGTATGGGCCCAATATGACAAGACCTTTTTATTGATGATATATATTGATGTACAACTTTGTTTTGATTTTGTTTTGAACTGTTTTGGAAATTTGAAAAACAATAAAAATAAAAATTATATATAAAAAAAAAGAGAATAGTCTTTTACAAAAGTAATCTGTAATAAGTCCATCAGTTCATGAGTGGACGTCAGAGTTGATAAATGTTATGATTCATTTATTTAAGGTAAAATTTGCTTTTTTGATTTTATAACTCTTTGGTATGTAGGATGTATGTTTTGTATTATGGTTAATATGAGTGTTTTTTTTGCACATATGGTGAGAACAATAGGGCCTTAGTTTTTTTTTGAGGTGTCAAAGATTCACATGCTGATCAATGTTTGCTCCAATACTTTTGTACAATATGTTAAAAAATTATTTAAAGATGGTTGGCAGTAAATGTATTCTCTGGATAACATATTCCTTGTTTTCCCACAGACTTTAAGTTGGATTGAAATCTGGCGATTTACCAGACTAATGTAGTAAGCTGAATTCACTGTCACTTAAAAAAAAAAAAAAAGAAAAAGAAAAACTATTATTATTTCTTAACCTTTTCTCCTTGCTAAGAAATCTTCATGGAAAATATTAATTTCTACCTATTGTCATGAAGAAAAAAATGGAGTCATACTTTTTTAATACATTATTATTATGAGCAAGACTCATTTTCACATATTTCAGTGTTTCACACATCCTGTGTTATGTAATTTGTCAGAACTTTAGAAAAATACTAAAATAATTGCAATTTATAATAACTAATACAAATTACAATAATTAGTGTTTCATCTATGAAGGATCAATATTTGTCGTATTAAAAATATGAGCCAACCTCTATTCTATTGTTTTATCTTTGAGTTTAACATTAGTCTCAGTAGCCCTGGTTCTATTTTATCCAGCACTACTGCATTTGTTTTAATTGAGTCAATTTATAAAACAATACAACACATCATTTTATTTCAATGCTATGGCACCTCATTTCTAAACTCATTATGTGTCAACACTGGATGGTAGATAGTATGCAACAATAATGTCCCTGGCAGAACGTATTGCCTAATTATGCCCTTCAACCAGTTCCCAACAGTATCTGGCCAATGCTTTATATCATTGCCATTATAGTACAAGGGATATTAAAAAGTATCCATTAAAACAAAGCAAATTTAAAATCCACCAAATCGTTAAGAATCTAATTACTTCAATCTGTCTTATCAAATTACGCTGTTGTATCTAAAACAAGAAAATGGTATTACCTGAAAAATAAAGTAATTGATAATGTCATTCAATAATTCGTCCTCCTAAAACTCATGTGATTGTTCAGCCTCATGTTTATTAGTTCTCTCTAATAAACATTTAATGCTGTAAATTTAGCACAAACTGTGGCAAAAATAAATACACCATTTTAAATGTAAATAAAAGCAATGAATAAACACACACATTTATCTAACATCAGGTTCAATTAGCTTCTTTTCTTCTGATTTAGTGCTTAGACAATACATTCAATGTGCCTCTTAGCTGTCCATAGACATGTTGATTTTTTATGTTTATTTGAAAATGACTTGTTTCTTCTTACGTATCAATCTTTTTCATTATTGGCAAACTGTAAATTAAAAATCTAATTGTATCTGTAATATATCTGGGACAAAAATGGATTATACATGAAGACAAACAAATGTTAACAACTTTAGTAACATGCTGCAAATCTTTGCTTAAAGGGACACTATAGTCACCAAAACAACTTTTGCTTAATAAGCACTTTGTATGTATTGATAATGCCTCTGAAGTCTCACTGCTCAATTCTTTGCCATTTAGAAGTAAAATCACGTTAGTTTCTGCTTATGCAGACCTAGCCACACCTCCCCTGGCCGTGACTGACACAGCTGTGACAGATTCATCTGTAGGACTAATATTGCTGGTTCGTCTAGTTTGGCTCCCCTTCACGGAATTACCTGTCCGTATACCCCTATTTGTCTTTTTGACTTTTTACCGACTGAACTTACCGAACGGACGGCCAACCCAGAAGAGAAGTGTGCTGCTGGTTAACCTCTTCATCCCAATTAGAACGTTGTGGTTAACTGCAGACACCTCTTAATTATAACCGAATGCAGGGTGGTCGTCGTTCGTATGCCGACCATGAGGCGGCGGCCATTTTAAACCATGCGAAAGACCAGCGGTGTTCGGCGCAGATTCTCTGGAACTAAAAACGGACACTTTTTCTGTCGAACACCGCTGAGACTACAGACTGCCCTTCTCATTCGTCAAGGCATGCGAACACCGGTCCGTTCGGGAGTTTGGATTATACGAATGGACTTAACCCAGATAGCCATCCCATGGAGTCAATCGCATACTGAAAGACTGTAAAAGACTTTGACTCCATGGCGATTGAACTGTGCGTATGGGATCTGAGCGCTATTCGCTAAGAATATGCACTCAGATCCAGGCTATCTGGGGATACGTTGAACAAATGTAATTATTAGTTGTAGTTGTATAATTATTTATTTTTATGTGTTTTTTATGCTTCATTTAAAATGGCGATTTGCCTCTGTCCTGGGAGATAATTGAATTACTTCTCAATTATCTCCAGGGCAGAGGGGAGGATACCAGGATGCATTGTGGGAATATTCTGTGCCTGTATGTCCTAAAGTGCCATATGTCTGTCTGTAACTACAGTCTCCCATTTGGTCCCCTAGGGGAGAGTCCACCAAGTGGGAGACCTGCATAAATACGGGCGGGTAGCCCACAGTAAAGTTCAGTTCTTGTTTTACCCTCAATGCGGAGCTTGGTCTCGTTATTGGGGGGATTTACTACACACAGTTTGCGACTGATTGCTGGAAACGTAAGCCGCTTGGAGGATATATTTGTTCGGCTGTTAGCTGCGATTCGTGGATTTATTGTTTAGGAGTTTGGAGAACCCGTACGGGTCCTGTTCGGGAGATTGGCGCATTCCCCTGGCTTCAGTTCGTATGGTTGAGGTATACACGAATTGAGCCTGCATTATTGAGAAAAGGGGAAGTTTAACTAAACGGCGGTTTCACTCCTGTGTGCCAGGGGTGTCTTAACAACAGCCTTAATGAAAAAAATGGTTTTCATTTCAATCAGATGTTACTTTAAAAGTTGTTATCTCCTGCTCTGTAAATTAAATTTTAATTATATACTTAGATATCTAGTAAGCTAACAACAGAGCAGGAGATAAATTCAAAATTAAACAGAATTTGCAATAAAGGAAGTGTAAAAAATAGATAGCTCTTCATAAGAAGTATTTAGGAAGGCTGTGTAAGTCACATGCAGGCAGGTATGACTAGGGCTGTATAAACAATGATTTAACTACTAAATGGCGAGAACTGAGCAGTAAGACTCCAGGGGAATGAACTATACACCAAAACTGCTTCGTTAAGCAAAAGTTGTTTTGGTGACTATAGTGTCCGTTTAACTAGAAAGAGGAATGGTCTGGCTAAACCATGGATAGCTGGATGTGTTAATAAGATAAAGTTTTTCCATGCCATTTGATGAACCTTTCTGAAAGGTTCTTTTAACTACTAAGACTAAAGCAAGGTATCAGGAATACTAAGGAAGCAGTTTTTTTAATGAAATACAAAGTGTTAGATAAAATCAAATGAAGCTTTGGTGTGGGTTACCAGCTGCACCACCACTGAAGTGAAACTTGTCTGAAATATTTTCATACACCCAAAACAGCACGAAGGATGATTTTTTTTGTTTAACTTCGGTAGAAACAAATTCAATATCCTGGAGCTACTCAAAGAAGCATTCATCTAAACCAAGAGATGGACAAACTTCAATGGTTCAAAAAATGAGTAACAATAAATGTTTGCCTATTTTAGATGCATATCCAGTGGTGTTTACTGGTTTTGTGCTGCCCTAGGCATGACAAAACTCAGGCATCCCCCCCACCATACCTCCCCCTTCCCCGCTTTCCAAATACACACACACACGCATTCACTGACAGACACACATACACTATCTAACAGACATACACACTCACTAACAGACACATACAGTTACTAGCAGACACACACATTCACTAAAAGACACGCATACACTCTCACTAACAAACACACACAAACTAACAGACACACACATAGTAACACACTCCCTAACAGACACACTCACTAACAGACACACTCAGTAACAGACACACACACACACACACTAACAGACACACTCACTCAATAACAGACACACACAAACTTGCTCACTGACACACACACACACACACAAACACACACACACTCACTAACAGACACACACAGTCACTCACTAACAGACACACACTCACTGACACACACACTAATAGACACACACACTCATAGACACACACACTCACTCACAGACACACACACATTAACACACTCACATTTTTAAAAAAATTACCTTTGGGAGTGCTGGGGTGGATTCTCCGTTTCCCTGGGGTCCAGTGGGGCTGCTGGGCGGCTGGCCGGCTGGCTGGTGACTGCAGTCGGCGAGGGAGCACTGATCCTCATGTTCAGCTCCCTCGCGCGTTGCAGAGTGATGCCGGAAGCCTGAATATGACGTCATATTCCGGCTCCTGGCATCACTCTGTGGCGCGTGAGGGTGCTGAGCAGAGAGCTCACTGATCAATGCTCCCTCGCCAGCGCCGCCCGCCCGGCTTTTTTTGCAGCCCCCTGGAAAGTGCTGCCCGAGGCAAATGCCTTGCTTGCCTTGCAGCAAATACGTCCCTGTACATATCATAGGGCAAAACCTCCTATCAGAATTCAGTTCTAGCTAAATCCCAGTTACTGCAAACAAGCACAGCACCACAACTTAAATTCAAACCAGTAATCATAAGCAAAGTAAATAGTGTAATAGTAATAGCAAAAAATGTCATAACTCAATAAACTGTAACCCCTATAGGAATTGAGACCCACAATAATGTATAATTGAAGAGTTTTGGAAATGTATAATCCTTTCTGAGATCATTAGTGGATTCATTTGGTGTTTTTTTGGGGGGGTTTACATCAGTTTACTTTTATTATATTTATTTTCAACCAGAATTAAAATCCAATCTAGCCAAAATGATCACTAGGAGACAATGAAGGTAATTTGGCCTTCCATTAAGTGCATGTGTGTCTGTACCAATGCTCATACTTTCGCCTGCACTGCATTATATGGGAGATATCAGCTGCAATGAAATGTGAATGTTTGTACACTGCACGTTCATGGACACTTCAATTCACTTAACAGTGTTTATCCTCTCCAGTTTTATACTGTCCTACAAATAATAAAACATTGAGATTTGTTTCTTCATGTACTGCACTAGCATGGAATATTCTCACCCACAGGCAAATCTAAGTTGTCTACTTCTTCTTTTTTCTTGTCTTTAAAGGATCCTTGAAACTGCATTGACTAAATGAATAAATGCCAGTCTAATTCAGCCACTGCTCTGGATTTGGGAGACCTTAGCTTCTATGTATGCACTTTAAATCTAGTTATTCCTTATTGTTTTCTGTTTGTATCTATAGTTTTCTATTTTTGGTTTTAGAGCATTATTATTTTTGAGGAAAAATGGTAGAAAAACTAAGTTCAGACACGTTCTCAATAGCACAATGTTCCTCTCCTATACAAAGTTTAGCTGTTAAAATTACCACTGTAAAAGTATACATAATTAAAAAGCATTTTTTTATTCAGAATGTTTATAGTTTATTCAGTCATTTGCTATTTTCCATAGCATGTACAGATAGTTTTATTTTCCTTATTGCATCCACATTTGCAGAATGTGATGGGAACGTTGAGGTAACAAAACTGTGAGTTTTATATTCTCCAAATCGACCAGAAAAAGTATTATTAATGCACTGAGTTTTCATTGTAATGAGTATTATAAAGAATGAGTCAGAGACATGAATGCATGGGTAATGATGCAAAACACCAGAAGCTATACTTTTCCAATATGAATTAATCACAGAGATGTACACAGTTCAAAGTTCAGCACAGGTTATGTCAAATTCGTTAAAGAAAAGGGCATATAATGAGCCTCCGTTTTGTAATGATAAATCACTTTTGTTGACATGTTTGCAAAATAACTGAAATCCTTTAACCCCTTCACTACCAAGCAGTGAATCTGAGTGTTTTTAGTGTCCTGGAAAGTAATGCTTACATTTATTTTTCATTTCAGTATGCCTAGATAGCGCATTATTTAATGGAAGCAAAACTGAAAATTGTGTCTGCAAGGAAATACATTAATAAAAAATCCATTACTACTCCATATATATATTGGCACATTACTCATACCACGGTACCCTCACATTGCAGCCATGTTGCCACTTTGGACACACACCCAAAGACATGTGTACACATACACAAGCTGATACACTCACTCATATATATAGTTTGATACATAAATATCCAATTTGTCCTTGCACTCAGACCAACCAAAAAATATATGTTAGTAATCGCTGGATGCACTAAGCCTGGGTCAAGTATTAATATATATAAAGGTAAAGCTCACTCACAATCTTTTCAGGTTTAAAAATTTCAATCTTTATTGTAGAATTTCCATAAAATAGGATCGACGTTTCATCCCTCGTTCAGGGCTTTTATCAGGATAAATAATATATTGCATGACTCAATATGCCTTTAAATAGCCAATAAATGAAAAATAATGAACTTGCCACTGGTGCTTCGTGCATCCCCGCTGGCGTCTCTCTGACCCGTGTGAGCATGCGTGAGCATGTGTGACGTGATGACGCACAACGTGGTGTCATGGCGATGTATACCAACTATGATCGCCATGGCAACTCAGAGAATCACGACAGTAAAAATACCCGGTGGAAATGAGGTTGGAAATATAGCCAGATAGTATTAATGTATACTTGTATAAGTGATCTCATATGTTAGTATGAATGTAAATACAAAAGGATAAAATAATGAACCAGTAGTTAATAGAGCATTATACAGCATTATATATTAAATAGGTGTAAAAACAACAGACTTGAAGAAAGTGCATTCAAAGTGTAATTCTTTAGAATTTATCTGGTGATTTCATTTAAATTATTTTGAATTGATTTAAAGTGCACCAAAATATTAAAGTGCATTATATTTTAATTTTATACACACTCTGATACATGCAGATATACACAGAAATACACCAGTTTACAGAAGCACACAATGACACAAACATACATTGACAGCTATAGTCACAAAATCAAAGTGTGTCTGGCAGTGTGTAATGGTACCTATGTGTGCAACCTTATATTTTCCCAACTCCCCACCTAATAAACAGATGACAGAGGCTTGGAAGAACTGGAAAACATGGAGATCGGGAAACCATATGGGATTTTGAGATGAGAAAACTACGCCGATTTTGGCTGTCCCCATGGGTTTGGTTAAAACTATGTAACGGAATAAGTTAATAATAATCAACACAATAAAACAAAGAATTTGTAAATCTTAGAGCACATAGTAGGACCAATGTAAGACAAATGGCTTTATCATCATACAATATGCTCAGGAAGTTGATTCCAGAAGGGGTAACTAGAAATGCAACTGGAACACATCTCTTCTGAAGGTCTTTTTCAATGCATACTGAATGTCTATAATAATACCACTGTACCCTTATCCTTTCCCTTTCCCACCTGTATCCCCTTCTCTTTCCTGTTGTTGTGAATGATTTCTTAAGTACAATTTCAAATTTAAAAAGAAAAGAAAAAGAAAAAGAATACACATGAAGGCCTATATCCAGCATACACAGACACACACACGCATGTACATATACATAGACACAAGTAGTGTATATGTACTAGTATACACAAGTACATACGCAACATATACAAGTAAATATGATATACATATAAATACAATCAAATGCACAAATAAATGTACATGCACACCTATACATACATCCACGCACGAGCACCAATACATGTACTTACACATGTACAAATGAGCCTACACAAACATAGACTAATATATATGTATATGTACACATACAAATATACACATATATATATATATATATATATATATACACACATACATACACACATATATATATATATATAATAATATATATATATATATATATATATACACACACACATGAACACATATACATAAACACATATACAAACATGCACATGAACCCATATAACAAATATAAATGCACACATAAGCATACATGCATTAGAGTATGGGAAAGCATATGTCCACACATAGTACTTTGTATATAGATGTAATAAACATGTAATTTGAATGCATTTTTAGGTGTGGATACATATGACAGAACAGTGAGATAATGATGGGGGGGGGTGGGAAGGGGGGAGGCAAGTGTTTATGCAAAGTGTTGGTAGTAGGACAGGAAACCCAAATCAATTTTTAACCCTCTATTCTTGCTGTAAAAAAACTTGGATCATTCTGGCTTCAAAAGTTTTTTTTTTCCTTGTGTATTTTTAAAATCCTTTTTTAGTACTTTGATTTGTAAATCCTTGTTTGAGTAATCAGGCTGGGTAAAATGGCATCCCACAGAAGTGCAGTACGATCCTTCTTTGTGGTGTTTAATGGAGTGTCTGTGTATATTCATTCTGCCATTTAATTGCTGGGTGGTTTCCCTAATGTAGCATCCTAGGTGGCATTTAAATTTTTGTATGGACGAAACAAAATTTTTTTGTTGACAGAAACAAATTTTGCCTGTTTGTTCATAAGTTTTCGGACACAATTAGAACAATATTTTTTTTCTTTATTTAATTTAGACGCATGAAATGAATGAAAATCCGATATGTGCATAGTATATAGCTCTTTTTTTGTATCCTTATGGCAATCCCACAAGGATTAGGGAACTTTCTATTAAAGTGGCACTGCCACCATCTGGGGGATTCTTCGCAGACAGAGCCAATCCCCTGCAGGATTGACACTGTAACTCCTGACATGGCATAGCAAAAATACATAAGACAAGAAAATACACAAGACAAGACAAAAAAATACATAAGACATAAAATACATAAGACAAAGTATTCCCTAATTTGTCTTATGTTTTTAGCCTTTCTTGCCTTGGTGCCAAAAGCCAACCCTATAATATATCTAACAAAGAGCACAGTCACGGGATTTAAGAATTAGAAAAATAACTTCTTTGTTTTTATTAGATGTGCAACAACAAACAATGTTTGGACCCCATTCCTGGACTTTTGACAAGGTAATGGGATTGAAACAGTGACTGTATGCTATTGCTCACCACACTTTAAAATAAAGCAGTTATTTTGTTTATTTGATGTAATCTCCATGTTGGAGCAAACACAATTTTAATTTTTTTTTTCCCCTTTATATTAATGCACTATGCTGGCATGGTGTATTATAGGACCTATGGTTTGTCTCTGGATAGCTCACTAACTTGCTGTGCAACTGGATATTTTGCACATAAGTAGGACATAACAGAAAAAAGGCCCAGAGTGTAAAAACAATCATCGAGACATCACCAAAATAAAAATGATCAAAAACAAAAAGAATACTCTGCATGATTTCATTTGAATTTAAAAATCTCTGAACTATTTCAGTATATGAATGCACATTATTTACATAATATTTGATCTTTGACCTTTGTTTTTGATGGGATGTGATTATTTTTATGCTCTCTGATTTTAACATGTTTGTGAATAAGCCCACGAGACTAACAAGCTAAGATCTGTTCAATGTATAGAGGGTGTTGGTTGTTTACAAGTTTGGACTTTATACCTTCCTTCCAATCTCCTACCCCCCTTACTGCTGCCTAGTAACAGCAGTAGCGTCCCAATTAAACGCCCCCTTACTGTTGATCTCGCCAGTAACAGCAGGGTAGTCCAAACTCCTCACCCCCTTTTACTACATTCTCTATACATTAAGACCAGGTTTAACTATCTGATTGGATAAAGAATAAAAGCATGCCTTGTTAAAGAACACAATATAACATGTGATAGGCAATTCAATCTTTGAAGAAGTTACTGTGAACAACTTATGTCTGTGCCAGTTCATGGTGGTCTTTTCCCAGCACTGCAAAGAGATTACAGGACAAACAAGAGATTGCTAAATTATATAGAAGTCCATGGTAAATAAGTGATCAATTATTTAGAGAGGTCTTCATTTTATTCTTATAGTTTTGCACTTATTTATTTATTGCGCATTTATTTCTTACCTAGTCAATGGTACAGCTAAGGAAAATGCTATACTGCCATCTTTGTCTGCACACGTGCTTTAAAAGTCAAGGTTAGCAATTAAAATCCCTTTTTTATAAAATCATGAGATGCAACAAATTTACAATTATACATCCATCTAGAAAATCTTCACTGAGTTAGACAGATTAGCAGAAAGAAAACTATTAAAAATCCATTTTCAAGTGACAAGTAATTTGGCTTCTCGAATGAATGACTCTGGCAAAGGTACTCGATATGCTGGTCAAAGCTGTTAAGTAGAAAGATGTTTCTTAATAGAATGACACTGTCTCTGACACAGAGAAATGTTTTCTGGAGATATATACAACATGACAATGAAATAGCTTGATTGTATCACATACATACATTGCACAGATGGTTACCATATCTTACTGTGACAATCTCCCCTCCCCACGTGAGTTTGCCACGAGCTCTTGGAGGAGCCTGCTTGCCAGCTTCCTGCCCATAGAAATGGCTTGGTTCGTGTAATTTCCCTATACCGTTAAGGAACCGAACAACCGCACGAACCAGGGACCACCCGGGAGCTTGTTAATCCCTATTAACACCTTGAAACGGTTTTCACCTCAGTGTTCTAATTGTTCGTCTGGGTGGCCGCAATTCGTATGAATGACCACAAGGTGGCGACCATCTTGTTCGCATGAACGCAGACAGCGGTGTTTGGTCGTCAAGTTCACGGAACTAAAATTTGACACGGAAACTCCCGAACACCGCTGGACTTTAATCAGTGCCTGCGTTCAGTTCTGTAGATCCTAGAAGAACACTGTTCGGTGGAATCGTTCGCCTAGATGAAGGGAACAAGCTCCATGGTTCAAATATAGACTACATTTGGTAATTTATTCATTTTTATGTCACTGAAGTTGACTGACCGCTAGCACTGATTTCATGGAACTCTTTTGGGCATAGGACCATGTACGCGGTTGGTCAAATAATTGACTTCCATGGAAATCTCAAACCCTTGAACCAATCTTAGTGATTTTTGGATATGTTGGTAACCCAGACCGGGGCTATCAGAGTATATAACATTTGTGGTATTTTCTTATATTTTATGTGTATTTTGGGGTATTTTATAAATTGTGTGTTTGTCTGTACCTGGAGATAATTGAGTTTGTACAGTCCCTGACTCAATTATCTCCCAGGCACAGGGGAGGGATTACCCACTTTTGTGTGGGAGTGTCATGGGCATGTTTGACTGTGTCCATAAATGTATGAAAGCAGGCCATCTGGCCAGATTAAAGCATTCCAGTTTGTACTCCCAGAACTATGTGTACTCCCAGAACTATGTGGCTACTGGGAGTGAAAGTGCTAATCACTACTCCAGCTTGTTCCAGTGTGGAGGATTCAACGGAGAAAGTACTTGTAAGGACTAGAGCGCCCAGCAGTGAGTGTCGTCCAGTGTCTGGGAGTGGATAGAGCGGGTTCCCCATTCGGCTCCAGGATGGAATGGTTCCAGGACCCCAGTCAAGTCACGGCGACTGGGGGCAGGAGTGCTGAGCTTTGTCCCCTGTTCCATCTGGGAAGCAGTCCTTGGCGGAGGTACCCAGCCGGGGAACAGGGAGCTCCGTTACACTTACGTAAAGGGATACTCCACTGCCTAAATAAAAAACAAATACAAACCACTTTTTAGTAGATATATCCTAATGGAAACATGCATACATTTATTTATGCATTTTTTCATTGGGTGTATATATCTAAAACAGCTTGCAAAATCTGCAGATCTCCTCTCTTTAGCCTTTGTAAGCCCTCCCTTACTAAACCAGCAAGGCTTTCTGTTGCTGTCCAATCACAGACTTCCCAATACAGCTCAATGAAAAGTGTTTGCAAGGTATGTGCTCTGGGCATTTTCCTCTGATTGACAGCCAAGGTGTGTAACAAAATTAATTTATATGTATAACAAGATTAATGTATAAATGTGCCAATTTCTATTGAAATCTTTACTTTTTGTAAAATGAAAAAAGGTCACACAGCAAGCTAAAGTACTTTGGGAGTCTGGAGTGTCCTTTCAAATATAGCCTGCGGTGCAAAGTTTAAAATTGTTTAAAATACACAATGTTCTTCAGTATTAACATGGTTCTATCACTTTTCGGTATTTCTTAAAGATAAACAAGATAAAATATTCATAATGAATGTGTTGGAATACATTCAAAAGATATAAAAGTTCAGGTTGAAAAGGGTTGACAAATGGCAGAGTTTGCATTATCAGCTTTTTTCTATTTTCACAGCAAGTGTTAGTGCGGATTGTGTTGAATTGACATAAGACACCGAGAGAGGGTTAGAAGCTTAACCAGGATCTCTGTATTCTGAGTCTTCCCTGTACAATTGAACAATAACCTGTGACATATTTCCTATGAGCATTCAACGACTTCTCTACAGTGGGAGTTGCATTACTTGCACCTGGAAGCTCCATAGTGTCCTCCGTATCATTTGGTTCAAGTTTGCTTTCTATGACGGGTGTGCTGGGAATTTCATCATCATTTGAATTGTGTGTGTCAGAACATAGATGCCATCTCTTCCATCGGAGTTCCTGACCCTGAGGATTCTCAATTACATATGACCTTGGGGATTCAGAGATGTGCCCGTTCCCATTTCATCCCATCGATCCTGTGTCTCACAGTCTGTCCTAAGGTAAGCGGTTTGGCTGATTTGTTGTAATATCGCTTTTGTTTTGAAATGTTTTTGAAAGAGGATTAGACGCTTAACCAGGATCTCTTTATTCTGAGTCTTCCCTGTACAACTGAACTATAACCTGTGACCTATTTCCTATTCCGGGTTACATGACAAGATTTAACGTGAACCAACACATTAACTATTTAAGGTATAACAGTGAAGTTAAACAATTAACATTAGAGATGTCACTAACAAAATGACACATCATCACACTGATAGACTAGCACCTCACAAGAGTTTGTCTACGGAGGATTGCATGGTTTGTTGGGACCCTGCAATAGACCCCTTCCTTGCTCTTCATTCAGAATTGCCAGAAGAAGTTCATCACCAGATGCTTAATTTTGGGGTAATATGAATATTTAACCCTTTTTTATGCGGCACTCGTTTATACACAATTGTCAGGATTTGCACCCATACCCTGCAATAAGGTATACACGATTACATTCATTTAAAAAATAAATAATTTGCAACCATTTTCCTGATAGCAGAGTCAGCATTACCTTTCAAGTGCCAACTCTGCTGAGCTGCCCCACAGATCCCCCTGTACAGCACTGGCCGGCAAAGAGATCTAGAGATCTCTCTGCACAGTACTCTGCTGCACACTCTGCAGGCTGCAGAGCCTGCTTCCTGAGAGCAGTGCTTGGCAAAGACCAGAATGGGACATTCTAAGGGGTCTGATACCACAGGCAGTACCACTGGACCACCAGGGAATGTTGATCAGACACAAAGGGGCACAGCTAAATATAAAAAATAGAAACAAAAATGAGCAAGGTATCGGGAGGCTGGACAGGGAAATAAAGTACATAAAATCTACACACCCAAAAGTCACCCTGTCACACCACCCCCACCCGCACACAAAATCAGTCACCCTGTAACACTACCCCCTCCCCCACATGATATCAGTCACCTTGTCACATCACCCTCCCATTCCCACACCACACAATCAGTCACTAGTGATGTCGCGAACCTGAAATTTTCGGTTCGCGAACGGCGAACGCGAACTTACGCAAATGTTCGCGAACCGGCGAACCGGGCGAACCGCCATAGACTTCAATGGGCACAATAGTGATGGAAAAGTTGTTTCAAGAGGACTAACACCTGGACTGTGGCATACCGGAGGGGGATCCATGGCAAAACTCCCATGGAAAATTACACAGTTGATGCAGAGTCTGGTCTTAATCCATAAAGGGCATAAATCACCTAACATTCCTAAATCACAATGGATATGGATTGACACCTGACATATGACATATTGACACCTTGACATATGGATTGACACCTGTCCTCAGAGACCCTGATACACACTGACACAGAGCAGAATAGAGACTGTTCCTCCTACATAGGGTCACTTGGCAGATATGGATTGACACCTGTCCCAGAGATCCCTGATACACACTGACACAGAGCAGAATAGAGACTGTTTCCCCTACATAGGGTCACTTGGCAGATATGGATTGACACCTGTCCTCAGAGACCATGATACACACTGACACAGAGCAGAATAGAGACTGTTCCTCCTACATAGGGTCACTTGGCAGATATGGATTGACACCTGTCTTCAGAGATCATGATACACACTGACACAGAGCAGAATAGAGACTGTTCCCCTACATAGGGTCACTTGGCAGATATGGATTGACACCTGTCCTCAGAGCCATGATACACACTGACACAGAGCAGAATAGAGACTGTTCTCCTACATAGGGTCACTTGGCAGATATGGATTGACACCTGTCCTCAGAGCCCCTGATACACACTGACACAGAGCAGAATAGAGACTGTTCCTCCTACATAGGGTCATTTGGCAGATATGGATTGACACCTGTCCTCAGAGACCATGATACACACTGACACAGAGCAGAATAGAGACTGTTCTCCTACATAGGGTCACTTGGCAGATATGGATTGACACGTGTCCTCAGAGATCATGATACACACTGACACAGAGCAGAATAGAGACTGTTCCCCTACATAGGGTCACTTGGCAGATATGGATTGACACCTGTCCTCAGAGATCATGATACACACTGACACAGAGCAGAATAGAGACTGTTTCCCCTACACAGGGTCACTTGGCAGATATGGATTGACACCTGTCCTCAGAGCCCCTGATACACACTGACACAGAGCAGAATAGAGACTGTTCCCCCTACATAGGGTCACTTGGCAGATATGGATTGACTGTTCCCCCTACATACACACTATTGGATCTCGCAAAACTTACCAAGGATCTAAATCATGTTCCAGTATCGTACATGAAAAACCTACTCATACAAAATCTCTTCCCAAACGTCATTTCGTTCAAAGTGGAGAGAATGTTAAAAAAATATATTTTTGTTCTGAATGTGAGAAATGCTTTTCAGCCGCTTCCAATCTTAAGCATCATTTGAGGAGCCATACAGGAGAGAAACCTTATTTTTGTTCTGATTGTGGGAAATATTTCTCTCAAAGAGGTCACTTTTATATTCAATCTATAACAGTGAAAAAAGTTTTAAATGCAAGCTATTGTAACACCAGTGAGTGAGTGGTGGCACTGGGCACAGTATCCACTGTGAGCCTGACACACCCGCTTTGAGACAACTAACTGCTATTCAATCTATAATAGTGAAAAAAGTTTTGGGGTTTTAAATGCAAGCTATTGTGACACCAGTGAGTGAGTGGTGGCACTGGGCACAGTATCCACTGTGAGCCTGGCACACCCACTTTGAGACAACTAACTGCTATTCAATCTATAACAGTGAAAAAAGTTTTTTGGTTTTAAATGCAAGCTATTGTGACACCAGTGAGTGAGTGGTGGCACTGGGCACAGTATCCACTGTGAGCCTGACACACCCGCTTTGAGACAACTAACTGCTATGCAATCTATAACAGTGAAAATAGTTTTTTGGTTTTTAAATGCAAGCTATTGTGACACCAGTGAGTGAGTGGTGGCACTGGGCACAGTATCCACTGTGAGCCTGACACAGAAGCTGGCAGTCAGGCAACTGCAATTACATTACACAGAAAAAAAAAAAAACAGTCTGATGTTCTAGCCCTAAAAAGGGCTTTTTGGGGTGCAGTCCTTACAGCAGAGATCAGATGAGTCCTTCAGGACTGTAGTGGACACTGTATACCCTAACCTAGCTATGCATTTCCCTATCTAATCAACAGCACTTTCCCTCCTCTCACTAAGCATGCAGCTTGAGAATGAATGTAAAATGGATGCCTTCCAGTAGGTGGGAGGGTCTGCTAGGGAGGGTGTGCTGCTAATTGGCTGGAATGTGTCTGCTGACTGTGAGGTACAGGGTCAAAGTTTACTCAATGATGACGAATAGGGGGCGGATCGAACTATGATGCTATGTTCGCCAGGAACTATTCGCCGGCGAACCGTTCGGTGCATCACTATCAGTCACTATGTCACAGTCACCCCCCATAATATTCCCTCACACACAGTCACCATGTCACACTAACTCTGTCATAACCTGCCACTGTCATCAAAGTGTATGTATGCATGCGTGTGTCAGTGTGTGTATGTGTGCATGTGTATTTGTATGTGTGTCCAAATTGGCAGCATGGCTGCAGTGTGATTGTAATATGGTATGGGTAATGTCATGGTACTGTCGCAACATACACAATATACATAGGATACACAAGTCGTATTAGGATACACAAGTATACTTGTGTATACATTGGATATACAAGTCATATTTTTATATGCATACATGCGTACATACACACACACACAACTGAGAACCGAGAGCACATTGGAAAATGTATAGCTTAGACCAGTGTTTCCCAACCCAGTCCTCAAGCACACCTACCAGTCCAGGATTTAGGGATTACCCAGTTGTGTCTAAGGTGTTTTTTTTCTTCTTTGTAAAAACACCTTAGACACAACTGGGTAATCCCTAAATCCTGGACTGGTAGGTGTGCCTTGATGACTGGGTTGGGAAACACTGGCTTAGACGATTATCAACTATGTGTGGATTTTTTTACATTTATTTACAACTCTGTTTTCCCATCTGTAACCTCTTATTTTTTTACATTTCTGCCCAGACAACATTTTTGTTTTTGTTTCCATTAAATAATGTGATATCTAGGTATACTGTAACAAAACATACATTTAAACATTATTTTCCAGAACTCCCAAAATACTTGGATACTAGTGATAATTTTTACTGCAAAACGCTTGGTAGCGAAGCAGTTAAACACAAGACATGCTGGAAAACTAACTAAATGTATTCTTTCTGGCTGAGTAATTTGATATTTATAATTCATGCAGGAAGCCTCTAATAGAAAAATAATGTTAACCATGTAACTATAGAACATGCAACCAATCAACTTTGTAATTGGCATATTATTAACATATTATAATCTATTAGTCAACTGAGTATTATGCTACACTAGGGTCTAACTATGTTTTCTTTTCTTTGCAAACATTGTTCCCTTTATTTTTTTAGGATTGCTGAAAATACAGCAGCAATCAGCATATATATTACAAACAAAATGAAACATGAGAATAAGTCACTTTGCACAATGTATTGCATTGTTCTAAATAAACTCATAACATGACAAATACATATGCAAAAATATGCACATTATGTTAAAAATTGATCACTATAAACAGATACGTGGCAATAAAGAAAATGACTTTTCATCTTACTGAGCTTTATTTAATGTACAGTACTATTTTAATCTCCCTTGCCATTAAGGGCTTTTTCATGGCACAGTAACTTGACGTAAATTGACCTAATTATTTTTTCACAATTAGAAAATTATTTTTGAACACCTAAATTTTAGCCAAACGTTGGGTGGGGAGAATTTCAGTACCAATATTCCAATTTGGAAACTGAATCCGAAAAACTAAAAAAAAGTAGCATGAAAATGGGTTAATTGGTAATAATAAACACATTTCCAGTCATTTGGTTCAAAGATCAAGTAAGAAATAGTAACCAATAGAGGGCAAAACAGGAAGAGCCATAAAAAAAAAAAAAAAAATCTATATTTATTTAATTAAATATAAACTATATAAATATTTTTTTTATTGCTCCTACCTTTCGCCCCCTCTATAGCTCACTGCTCACTTGATCTAAGAATAAAATCAACATTTAGTGACTAACCCTTGCCATCAATCTTTTCTTTTTATCAGTCATCTCTTTTTTTTTTACACAAGGGGCAGAATTCAGAATCACAGCCTGAACCGAACAGGTTTGTCATTGCACAGTTCTGTTTGCCCATGATTCGGGTACATATAAGCTCAGTGTTTGGGAATTCAGCCGATCCCCCGATTGGCCCAATTTTGTCTGAATTGTAATTTAACCCATAATGAATCCTGACTTTGGTGATTTGCATAAAACTATGTTTTAGCTTATATGATCAGGATTGCCAACTCATAGCAACTCCTCTCAGTATTAGGAGGTCTGGAATTGGAACCAGAGGAGGTAAACCTATAAGTGGCAAACCAATGACTCAGCTTGTGTCACTATCACACCCAGCCTGGCATTAATGTACACCAGACTGACAGTCATTGTTTCTACCAGCCTCACTTTGTGTTGCACATGAACAGAACACAGGCGGAATGTCCTGATTGAAGTCAGCACAGATCAAGTTCGTAATAATGTATTCACGCTGTGCTTTTTGTACGTTGTACCCTGAATCTAATATTTCTGCAGTCACGAGAAGTGCTTTTCAACCATTGTGCCATGGTACCCTTGTGTACCTCAAATCACCTAAAATGTGCTACAATCATTGACTTCAGGACTATAGTGACTTGAATGCATTACTAAGAATGTATTTAAATAGTGTTTTCATGTTTAACATGTTGATTTCCATCTGGCAATGAATTAAAACAAATAAGTCAATTTTGCTAGCTGTATGTGCATTTCCTTAGTAAAGCTTCAAGTTAACTTGACTTTTACAAGTTGATGATGAAGGTAAAAGGAAAAACAAAATAGGTGCTTCTAGATATATTCTCTAATTTATGTGTTACCTTGGTCAAAAAAAGGTTAGGAACCACTGTCCTAGGGTTCCACAGGACCCTAACCCCCAACAGTAAGTACAGTAACAATAAACAAGTTTCTGTCTCCAACCCATCCTGCCACATATATTTATTATATTTGAGGCGGTCTTCCATAATCCTTTCATGTAATAAAAAAGGAAAATGGTTTAATACATTAGACTATTTGATTTTATTCTCCTCATTTTGATGCATAATTAAAGACATTTCTGTATTTTGGATATGGTATATTTGTCTCATTCAGGTCCTCACATTTTATGGGGTTATCTTCACTGCCTCTTTATTATTTCTGTCTTGATTTCATTATAAACCTTGTATTCTAAGTTTAAATCAAACTGTAAAGGATGCTGAAGAAAACTATTTAGATTCAGTTTTTAACACTTACGTATAATATGTACAGAACTGATGGAGACAGGGCTATTAGCTGCTGTACTGGAATAAAAGAAGCATTTGCTCAAATGGGATAGTTACATTCTCTCTGTGATATTGACTATAAAGTTTAAATACACTGACGATTCTAGCAGTTATTAAATGTTAACTGCCTCCCTTAGTTCATGATGTTCCAAACAATAAACTCTAAAGTGTTACTGGTAAAAGTTTCATGCTAATAGTTTGGCCAATGATCTTACTTTTAGGATAATAATAAAACAAAGCAGATGTCACATACAATACTTTCCTAGGTTGTATAAGGAGTTTCCAAAACCTTATATTTATACCACTTCACATTAATAGCTCTGTAATTTCTTGTAAAACCACAAATAGAATGGATACAGTAATCAATTAACACCTTAGTGATGGTCAACACACAGGATATGAGAAAACAAGGGACTGGCTGCACTAACCTAAACATTTATAAATAGGCTGCTGCTGGGAGCCAATAAGTACAATAAAAATGAAAATCCAGCGCACTCCCTTATCTACTAAACAGTAACTTTGGTGCTGACAGATTTTGTTATTTAAAAAAAAAAAAAAAAACCTAATCTAGGCAAAAGTAATGGGGGTTTAGTTACATTATATGATCATACATTGCATAAGCCTGCCACAATGTCCAGGTATCCCATCTTTGGCAGGTCCTACTCTAACAGCCAAATGTCTGCTAAATGAGCTACTTACTTGGGCAAAAAATTCCATCTCAAGTTCTTTGCAGTACAAGGCTAACCAGGGCCCTGGGACGAGGCACCTGTGAGAGGGAGGGATGCAAAACCAAAGATTTGGCTAGACTCCCAAATATATATGAAATGATCATATAATATATATTTGGGAGTCTATGATCATATAATGTAACTAAACCCCCATTATTTTTAAGGCATTTTTAAAAAATTAACAAAATCTGTCAGCACCAAAGTTGCTGTTTAGTAGATAAGGAAGTGCGCTGGATTTTCATTTTTAACATACAGGATATGTCACCACCACTTATAGAATTAATGATAACTGATGTACTCTATACGTTGGCCATTTAAAAGCTTGTACAGGCCGTACATTTAGTCACAAATTAATAATCTTATATCCGCCTGCTCTTTTATAAGGGAATGGCCCTAAATCCTAGCAGCAATCAAAAACAGATCCCATGCATCAGAGAGTCACCATTTCTATTTCCACTCCAAAATGTCCTGATGCAATGGCATTTTTAAGACTTCAAATAAACATACATGATGACCTAGAGATATTTTGTATTTAAATACAGGGGATTGAAGATATGGTAGGAAGAAACAAGGTATTTTAGCTCACAAAATAGTTATAAAATACAGGAAGGACCAAAAGCGGTTTGACTTACATTAGTAGATTGCAGAGAAAGATGAAAAGTATAGCTGAACTCCATTGCTTCTACCTGCAGATGATTGGTTACCCCATTATTTAAAGCATTGAGGTGTCAGACCTGAAGCCAACGTCAGGAACTGCACTTTTAAATATAAACTGTGAAAGCTTTTTGAATAAAATGTAAGTATCAAGCACAATAAAACTATCAATATATTGTATAAATATGTATAATATTAAAAAGCAATATTCATGAAAATGTTTCTCCTGAAGCAAATACTATATAATTTAAAGATGAATGATAGCTGTAATTACCTCCCCTCCAGTGAAGAAAATGCTACCATCATACTGGGTTTGTTTGTTTTCTTCTTATTAATCAATACCTGGGACTCCCCTCTGTCAGATGTATAATATTAAAAGGAACTATTCATGAAAATATATCTCCTGAAGCAAATATATAATTTAAAGATGAATCATAGCTGCAATTAGCTTATCTGCAGTGAAGAAAATACCACTATCAGTATGGGGGCAGTGTGTGTGTATGGGGGGGGCAGTATGGTTTTGTGTATTTTTAAAATAAATTAAAACCTGGTACTCCCCTCTGTCAGATAGGGCTAAACTTAATGGCCACAGACTGACAGATGAGCAGCATGCAGTGTTCTGAGTTGCATGCAGCCCTTTCAATATTTTAATTTACTATAGGTGAGGTTTAGGAGTAGTGATAAGTGCAGGGTAGTGGAAGGAAAGGATGAATGCTGGGTTAGGGTTAATGCTGTTTTAGGGTTAAGCAAAGGGTATGGTTAGGGTAGGTATATGGTAAGAGATAATGTAAGTTTAATGTAAGTTTAGGGTTAGTTTGGTATAGAGTTGACAGAGTTTTATGCATTTAATGCTAGCCACCAAAAATATATTTAGATTTTACAGACAATCAACTCCACTCCCAAACACAAGGCTCCTGGACCGGGTGGATTCTCTAGCTACTATTATCTACAAAAATAAGGGAATTTATTAAATGTCTGAGAAACCACATAATATCACACAGGTGGTTCTTCCCACTGAAACTTCTAATATATAGAAATGGAGTGCTGGCCAAAGCTGAGGAACCTGAAGACGGCATGCGACTCCTGCAGACCTGGGGCCTACTAACTGACGCCCAAGAAGCAGCATTTGGAACATCTCCAAAGAAGATAAGACCCGACTGGACCAAAGCAGGAAAATCTGCATAAAGCATGGAACTGTTTCATTATCCTAGATGGGACAATACTACCTTGGCTTACTGGTAAGCCATGATGAGATGCAAGCACAATGGCAAGATGGAGAGAAGCAACACACACCTGGGACCGAGTGAGTACGCTATAGCAAATAAAAGGGAAAAAAACACAGATAAAAAATAAATAAATAAAAATAAACAAATGTTAATTATACAAAAAAATAAATAAAAAATAGTTAAACAGGGAAACTCTGATGCTATGGCCATAAATGTACTTACAACTATCCCTTCAAGCCAGGTGTGTGGTTTTGATACTATGTTAAATGGCAAGATGTGAGCTGCACTGTTATGGCTACTGTGAGGGGTTGGGGTGGTCTGGGTTGCCCTACAAGGTTTTATGCTGTGCATTGAACCGGGAACGCACAAGTTCGTCCCTATATCGGGCAAATTTTCCAAGCTCTTGTTAGGCTTGGCAAAAGTCCTGTTTTTTTTCTTAAAACTTCCCCTCCCCATGCAGATCACAAGAGGCGGTATCTAAAGGGTTCAAAAGGTGCCCAACCTCAGGTTCAGCACAAAATTTACTGCTAGGTGGGGTCTCTCACTGAGCACAGACCACTGTATATATTTCTGTTCATGGTTTATATTTTATGTTTTGATTTCTCCCCAATTCTGTTTTACCATTCAAAAGCTGAGGTGGAAACTATATCAGATGGGTGGGAAAGGGCTGGCAGAGGTTTATTACTGGCCTCTCAGGTCATGGCACAAATGTGTCAGGGTGCATTACCTAATAACTGCATCTGCATACAATGACTGCCACATTTAATATAGTAACCCATAATGTGAGAGGGCTTAACACCCAACAATGTGCAGTGTATTTGTGGCAGCCATTATATGCAGATGCAGTTATTAGGCAAGGCACCCTGACACACCTGTTTTATAAAGATTGGCAATTCCAATGCTCCACTGAATATAAAAATAAGCAGGGTAGACTACTGGTTGTGGTGGGATACCTTAATGACGCGGAAGTGATAGCAAATATTTACACTCCAAAGGAAGCTTATATGTCTGTAGGGATTTTAATTGTGTGCTGGATCCGGTGATGGATATGTCTGGCACCACACTGCCTTCCTGGAGAAAATCGCCATGGAATCCAAACTTTCTGCACTGATTAGTTCCCGTGGACTATATGATACTTGGCGGGCAAAGTTCCCAGCAGCTAGGGATTTTTTCTCGAATGTGCAATCAGTTCACACTAGAATAGACATGTGTCTTAGTGATGCACCCTCTTTGCGTAACCTAAGGGAGATCACGATTGCACCCATAACTTGGTCAGATTACGCACCTGTATGCACCGCCTTTTGCTCTCTGTATCCAGCCAGGAGACAAAGTATGTGGCGCGTGGATGAGACCCCTCTGGCCAAAACCGATATTAAAATGTCAAGAGGGACTACCATACAAACCTTTTTTCAGGAAAATTAATACATAGACACGTCAATAGAGAATACATGGCTGGCCCATAAGGTGACCGTAATAGGGGAACTGATTACATTTGTGGCATCGCTTAAGCTAAAATACTCCAAGCAAAGAGCTGACTTGCTTAAACGATTGTTAGACGTGGAAAAGATACACAAAGTAAAACCAATCGCATCACTAACCTCGCAGGTTTACAACATCCGACAACAATTGAAGGTGTTACACCTTCAGGTTACTGAATGGTTCCTGAATAAATTGCAACACAAATTTGCTGCACAAGGCAACAAAGCAGGGAAACTTTTGTCTTCTCAACTGAACAACAAATTTCTGCAAACTAAAATCCCCCATCTCCTCTCAGATGATGGGAGAAAACTCTCTAACCCAAGCCATATTGTAAAGGAACTAGCCTCCTTTTATGAGAAATTCTACAATTTGGGCTCGGGCGAGTCTACCACCTAACCAACAGCACAATCTATTGAGGAATCTTTTGATGGATGTAGAGCTTCCGCATCTATCCTCAGGGCAGGCGGATCACCTGGATAGCCCATTTATATTAGATGAGATTTTACAGACAATTAACACCACTCCCAAACACAAGGCTCCAGAGAGATTCTGGACCGGACAGATTCTCTAGCTACTATTATCATAAATATGCCATTATTCTAGCTCCACACCTTGGAACCTTATTTAACCTTATCCTAACCATGGGCACCATTCACCCAGCTATGTTAGAGGCAAACATCATCACGAGTCCAAAACCAGGGAAACCCACCAATAAAAGCGCAAATCTCAGACCCATCTACCTCTTAAATGCAGACGCGAAAATATTTGCAAAAACGATACCCAACAGACTGAAACACTTGCTGCCAAGCCTAATAGCACCTAAGCAGGCTGGATTCGTACCGGGTAGTCAGGTGGGTGACAATACTAGGCAATTCCTTGACTTATTAGAAATAATAGACAGATGAAGGGAGAGAGGCTGAAAAGGCCTTTGATTGCCTGCACTGGGTATACATGGCAACTGTGCTGCAGAGATTCCTACATAGCATCCTGACCCTGTACATGGCACCCACGGCTAGGATTAGGAATTCAGGGTTCACCTCTAGGACTTTTAGCCTAACCAACTTAACTAGTCAAGGGTGCCCCCTGTCCCCCTTAATCTTTATATTGGCCTTGGAGCCCCTTTTGCATAAAACTGCACCCTGATATAACTAGCCTGTCCGTGAAAGAGGGGACCTAGAAGGCGACCCTACTTGCAGACAACAATTACTGCTAACACTAGCCACAAACATCGCTGACACCGCTTCACTCTCTCCTGTCAGACTATGGCAAGGTGTCATTTTATAAAACAATGTCGCAAAAATGCAGGCCTTACCAATAAACCTAAACAAAGCTGAAATAGACTCAATGCAAAGTGGTTATCCCTTTGATCCCTGTAAAGATGTACATACTGCCATTGATATTATACTTATGTTGAACGCTATCAATAAGGATTCCAAAAGAAATGATGGCAAGTTTGCAGAGACTGCTTAATGCCCACATCTGGAAATGTAGACCGCCAAGGGTTTCACTCCAGGTCATGAGCAGTGCAATGTTTGAGGGAGAGTTGGGGGTGCCCAATATATGTAAATATTATATAGCTGCAATAATAGCCTAGACAGGCTAGATTTGCACTCCCAAACAATGAACTCTTCAAGTACCTGTGGAAAAAGCATAGTAAACCATCATCGCCACGAATGTCCAAGCTCCAGGGCTTTTTGTCTATGGGTAGACCTGGGGGGGGTAAACCCCTTTTGGTCTGTTATAAGACTATAAAGGTGACACATAACATTTGGCTTAGGTGGTTCCTAACTTCGGTGAAACTGGCACATATATACACAGGCACGTCGCCGATGTTCTGGAGGTGCGGTACAGACAGAGGTTCCCCCAGTCACATCTACTGTACAAAGCTGGAGGACTTCTGGGCCCAAATCTATTTACTTATATGAGTGGTGACTGGGGTCTCCCTGCCGAAAGATCATGGGGTGACGTTACTACACATATACCCCGAGGTGGTTACACCATCAACTTCACAACACATATTCTACTAGAAGCAAAAAAAACATGTTAGCTACCCTTTGGAAAAATGCACAGGCACCCACGATGGTGGGGGGTTAAACATAGTAACATAGAATGTGAAGGCAGATAAGAACCATTCAGCCCATCTAGTCTGCCCAATTTACTAAATACCTTCATTAGTCCCTGGCCTTATCTTATAGTTAGGATAGCCTTATGCCTATCCCACGCATGCTTAAACTCCTTTACTGTGTTAACCTCTACAACTTCAGCTGGAAGGCTATTCCATGCATCCACTACCCTCTCAGTAAAGTAATACTTCCTGATATTATTTTTAAATCTTTGCCCCTCTAATTTAAGACTATGCCCTTTTGTCGTGGTAGTTGTTCTTCTTTTAAGTATAGTCTCCTCCTTTACTGTGTTGATTCCCTTTATGTATTTAAATGTTTCTATCATATCCCCCGTCTCGTCTTTCCTCCAAGATATAAATGTTAAGTTCCTTTAACCTTTCCTTGTAAGTTTTATCCTGCAATCCATTAACAAGTTTAGTAGCCCTTCTCTGAACTCTCTCTAAAGTATCAATATCCTTCTGGAGATAAGGTCTCCAGTACTGCGTACAATATTCCAAGTTAGGTCTCACTAGTGTTCTGTACAATAGCATGAGCACTTCGCTCTTCATACTGCTAATACTTCTCCCTATACAACCAAGCATTCTGCTATCATCTCTTGCTGCTCTATTACATTGTCTGCCTACCTTTATGTCATCAGAAATAATCACCCCTAAATCCCTTTCCTCAGATGTTGAGGTTAGGACTCTATCAAATATTCTGTACTCTGCCCTTCTTTTTTTACGTCCATTATGCATTATCTTGCACTTATCCACATTAAATGTCAGTTTCCACAACTCTGTCCATTTTTCTAGTTTACCTAAATCATTTGCCATTTGGCTTATCCCTCCTGGAACATCAACCCTGTTACATATCTTAGTATCATCAGCAAAAAGACATACCTTACCATCAAGACCTTCTGCAATATCACTAATAAAAATATTAAAGAGAATGGGTCCAAGTACAGGTGCCTTAGGTACCCCACTGGTGACAAGCCCATGCTTCGAATATACTCCATTGATTACAACCCTCTGTTGCCTGTCACTCAGCCACTGCCTTACCCATTCAACAATATTGGAATCCAAACTTAAAGATTGCAGTTTATTGACAAGCCTTCTATGAGTTACAGTGTAAAAAGCCTTACTGAAATCTAGGCAAGCAATGTCTACTGCACCACCCTGATCTAATATTTTAGTTACCCAATCAAAAAATCAATGAGATTAGTTTGGCATGATCTCCCTGAAGTAAACCCATGTTGTCTCTGATCTTGAAATCCATGTGCTTTTAGATGTTCAACAATCATATCCTTTAATATGGTTTCCATTACTTTCCCCACTACTGAAGTAAGGCTTACTGGCCTATAGTTGCCCGACTCCTCCCTACTACCTTTCTTGTGAATGGTCACAACATTTGCTAACTTCCAGTCTTCTGGGACTACTCCTGTTAACAATGATTGGTTAAATAAATATGTTAATGATTTTGCTAGCATACCACTAAGTTCTTTTAATAACTTTGGGGGTATCCAATTAGGTCCCATTGACTTATTTGTCTTTACTTTTGACAGTTTAAATAGAACCTCTACCTCTGTAAACTCACATGTAACAAATGAGTCATTTGTCCTTTTTCCTAACTGAGGCCCCTTTCCTTCATTTTCATCTGTAAATACTGAACAAAAATATTCATTGAGACAGTCAGCTAGAACATTATCCTCTTCTACATACCTTCCTTCTTTTGTTTTTAATCTAACTAATCTCATTTATGTATCCAAACAATATTTTGTCCCCTTTTTTTACTGACAGGGTTAGGAAACTGGTTTCTAAAACAAAACACTACAAGGAAATATCCTACAGGCTTGCAGAGCACAGCCACAAATCTGAGTCGGACTGGGGTGGGTGGAGAATTGAGGAACAGATCCCAACTGACTAAGGGAGGGAACCATGGCCAGGCCGATGAGAGGTGGTGTCCAAAAATTGCATACCTTTATAAGAGGTACAGCTACCTATAAAATACCACCATAATACTCAAAGGAGCAAATATAGAGTAGTTTGGGGAAGGGAGAAATCTGACTGTTTTCTTTTGTTTTCTTTATTGCACATCTACATTTTTTTTTTATTTCTATACAGTTATTCAATATGTTATGCTGTACAGGTATATATATGAAAACTAGCAACAGATGTAGTTCATAGGATTGCCAGACGAGGCTATCAGTCTATTCAAAACTGTATGAAGATGTAATGTGAACATGGTAGCTGTCACTACTCATGTTACAAATGTAAGGTGTGTACTGTTATGTGATCTCTTGTATAGTTAAAAATACACTGTCACTTCTGTATCATGTGCCTGTATGGCTATGTTATGCTATGCTATGATATGTATGATGACTGAAAAACCAATAAAATACATCCATGGAGGAAAAAAAAACATCCCTGACCTGCAACCATTGGCTTAACCCTAAGTAGATAATAGAAAACAGAATTGTGAGACCTAAAAATTGCTGAATGTAAGTTTAATAAGTACATGCTAAAAAGGGTCGCACCAATGGGGAAATCACTAATGTGAAAGTAAAATAAAGTTTTAATAATCTGAAAAACAAAAAGTTACTATTTACAAAAAAATCAAGACCTATTAAACCTCCATTTGCCCAATTACACATAGTATATACTTGGGGTATGTATCTGAATCTATGATCCTAATTTTCTGCAATGACAGACACATTCATGGCGCTTCAATTGCATTCATTAGAATAATGCTGCTTTGTTACAATATTGCCTATCAATAAAGACAAACTAAACATGTAATAACCATAAAGCACCTATAGATGTCAGTACCTAACATATAAATAAGCCTTCTCACAGACCTCAACTATAAACCTTATGCCATAAAAGTGACTACTAATATAAATGACTTTGCTGTCATGAGAATTTGGGATATACTGCCATAGACATAGAGATAGAGTATATCGGTAGAATAATAGAATGTCTAATGTCAATATGATGGTAAAGTCAGGTACATAAAATATTCTCTACAACAAGCTATCTACAGGTATTGCCAGCACTGTATTCATTCAGGAAATAACTCACTAGAAAATATACTGGCTACAAATTTCTAAAAGTATCACACTGTTATTTACTAGAAGTGAGTATTGAATGTGAATTACAATTTTACCTAGATAATTTTTCTATTTAATGTCTAACTTAAATTTAACATTTGAATTTTTACTTTAGTAATTATCCCTGTTGGTAGCTAACTGAAGCCAAAACATTACAAAAGTGCATAGGATCAACCAGCCTGACAGTTGTTTTGCTAATTTTCAACTAGCCATTCTAACTTAACTTGTTTGGTTACATAGTTTGACTACGGCACTCTTAGCATCCTAACAACTACAGTTGCAATGGTTATGATGTTTGGAGTATTCCTGTAAATGGGAACATGGAGTGTGTTAGAATTCATTAACATTTGTAGAACTACCTGCTCTTCCCGTACAGACACAGTTCTGCTTTTACAAACATTTCTCATGCTGTCCTTACATGGAAGATTCTCGTAGAGGGAGTTGGAAAACCCCATGCATTAAAGTACAAGCAATGCTATTCATTATTTAGTTTTAATGTCACCTAGAAATTAGAACCACACTGAGTATGAAAAGTTCAGATGGTTGGGACACCAGATTGACCTGCAAATGTGAAAATGAGAGTGTGGTTAAACCGTGCTTAAGAATGCAACTCTCACAGTGGAAACACAAAAATTACACTTGGCAAAGAAATAGCATTATTTTGTGACTACATACTCTACTGTGCCAATTGTCAATTACATTTTAAGCTGTGCCTACTATGTACTCACGGAATTTATCATCTTTGTGTTCTTCCCTACAAACTTTACTTTCGTATACTCTGTTTAACTGCATAGGCCCTCCCATTTTCACATTTAAAAGTGAACAAGGTTGTCTGGCAACAATCTTTGTACATGACATGGAGTTTTCATCTAGTTTATTATGAACCTGCTTGAAATGTTTGGGTAAGACTGCTGGATCTCTCTTGGTCATTAATTCCCAGTTTGTCAGATTGCTTTAGTTTATGTTACACGATTTACTGAGATGAAGCAGCCGTGGTGTATCATGTGGCATAGTTTTTAGAATTTTATTTTAGGAATTCCTGTATCCTACTTTACTTTTCTCTTTATGCACATCTATTTAAATATATTGCTCCACAAGAGGTGTGTGAAGATTGGAGTGAAACACCAGGAAGTTGAAATCCATCAGGTAGTTTCTTTGTTGTACTCTGAAATTGTCTGCAATGGAAATGAAGCTTTATATCATTCTTGCTTAATTGTGATAGTTATTCCCTGTGAACACAGATAAAACCTCTAGGTGGGTTTTCTGATATTGTCAGTAGTTTCATGATTCTTCTAAAAATTGTTCACATTGTGCTAACATTTGCAGCTGTAAAAGCACTACTAACTGTTCCCTAGCTGCATGTGAAAATGAATTATTGTAGCATAAATGTTTGAGCTGTCAACATGAGCTTTTGGTGTTTATTAAATGAAGTTGTTATTTAATATTTCTCTACGTTGTTGCCATATCTTGATATTAAAGTCTTCTGATGTACATTATAAGGCAAATATCCATGAGAGATTAGGAAAAAGAAGGGGGATTAGTTATCTTTATAACTGCAGTGCAGAATATTACTTTTTTTCTGACATACTTCAAAAATCTTAGGCATATTTATTAAAAATAAATCTCATATAGAATTTTAGATGTGTATTTAAAATGTTTGGCACACAATACATTTGTATGTCTCTCTCTCTCTCTCTCTACATATATATAATATATATATATATAGAGAGAGAGTTAGACAGTAGACATAAAAAAAATTATATACAGTATTGAGAAACATAAAAAACTTCCTTTTCAGTTTATATGACTTTGTCTCTGTTATATTTTCAAAATGAATAGAGGTTTTTTAAATAAGTAATTTCATTCATGACATGATACAGTCTCGCTGTATTCTGCTATTAATTATTTTTATACATTGCAATTTCTGAATGGGTTAAATTGTATAGATGAGTAAAGATACTTAGTAAAGTCAAAACTGTGGAACTAATTTCAGTTCCACTGTTACTTCAATAGTAGGGCATTCTGTAGCAGGACAATTAGAAGTGAAATTCAGTCACACATTGAGCAACTATATGGTTATCCTGAAGCTAAAAATGGAAATGGGGTACATTTGAGGTATATTTGTGAAGCCTACTAACAGAGTAGGATATGACAATAAGGTGACCCTAGATGGCCACCAAGACCTCAGACTTTAGACAGGGACTCAACCATGAATTTTCTTGGCTTCATTCACCATGCCTATTTGCAAAATGAAAAGGTGACCTACATGCGGCCCGTGGTTTTTTTTATTCTTCTCTGTCTACTTACCTATAATACAATAGGCATTATCTAGCTTGTGAAGGAGTTCTCCAATCTTTTTGACTGTCAATGTCAAGTAAATGCTACATTTAGTGTCATGGTTTCATTAACTTACTGATGTTAATCATTGGCTCTGTGAAACAGACTGTCATTGTCCACCTCTCCTGATGTGTGTGCTCATTTAACATGTTGAATTATTATTTGACACAACAGGAGACCTTTCTGTAATGCCTTTCCATATCTAAAAAAAGGGACAATACAAGCACTAACATAATTTTAGCTTACTTAAAATTAAAAATTTAAATTTTATGTGCACAAATCATGCCCCTGCCATCTCACTGATCAATTATCTGTAATTTAGGAGTTAAATAACTTTGTTTATGCAGCTCTAGGTACACCCCTTTTGGCTGACACACACACAGTCTCCCTACTGACTTCCTGAAGAAAACCCTACATTTTATAGGTTCCTATTATTGTATAGTTTAATCTAGAATTTCTGTTTACTGTCTTGTGTGTATGATTCAGTTTCAATGAACAGAGCATGAGATACGAATTTAAAGGAAACACACTATACTGTAAGAGTTGATTGAAAATTAAACCATGTTTTCATATTTGCTGTGTGAGTAACGGTCAGTGGACCTGTGGCTATTGCTGCATATACATAGATAAAGTAATTAAACTCTGAAATGGCATAGAATTGAGCAGAAAGACTGTAGGGACATGATCCATACAACAAATCTGCTTAATTAAGGTAAAGTTGTTTCGGTGCTTAATGTATCCCTTTAACAAGCAACATAGTTTTATCATGATAACATAAAGATACTATAACCAAAGCCAATTTTAGTCTTCAGTCTCCATTGCACTACAAATTTAATATAAGGCTTCCACAACCTCAAATCCATGTCTCGCAAATATTTGAAACTGTAACAAGTATACCATTCTTTATTTGTTTTCAAATATATAAAAACACACTATCAAAATAATAAATCAAAATCAATGCTGTAACAGGTTGGTGAAGGACATACATATTATGTGAGTAACACAAGTTGTATTTTTATTTTGTTTTTGGCTCTATATGCCTGCATACTGATTTTCAAATTATACAACAACTAACTTGAAGGTATAATTTACAATCACTTCACAGGAATATTAATATATTTTTTGTCTTTCTTCTATAGTTCTAGGTGAGATTATCATCCTCATTTGCTACATAGCATGTGCATTAAAGAGGGTAGTTGGGTAAACAGGTGCTTTTGTGAACCATGAGTTTGTTACAGGCATCAGGATATTTTAATGTTTGTAAAGTTGAAATATAGCTAACTATTTTGACACTAATTACCAGTGGTAGATAACGTCTCTGGTACACCTTATTTAACTTATTCACTAGCAATATTATGTTTATCCATTTTATTATTTTAATTTGTTTAGCAAAATGTATTTTACAAAACGTCATTTACCTATTTTAGAATGATTACCTATTTGCAGAGGAACACATATCTTAGTCAATATCTAATTCCACCCATATATCGTCTACAAATGTCCTGAAAATGACATAAGCTCCCATCTTTTTAAACAGTAAAGGAAGCTTCAAATATCATACCATTCCAACAGCCTTGGTGGGTGAAGGGGTGAATACATTCTTTCATATGCCTTTTGGCATTACAGAGATCACTGTAAAACTTTTTAAATGTCTTTATTTTAGAAAAACTGTAGGAGGGCATTATGCTCAAAGAGAGACATTCTTTTTACATTCTGTTGCTAATTTTAGGAAGCTATTCTGCTAGTAATGCCTTTAGGATCTTTACAAATGCCTACAGAATATTTTATGATTTTTAATAAAAATGTTTTTTCACACCTACTGTATGTAAGAATTGATTTTTTGCTTGTATACTAATATTTCAGACCCAGTGTGAAATACTGCAATATAAAGGATAATGCTTACTATGTGAAGTTCTTCATTCCTTCGTTTCAACAAAGTATGAATGAATAAATGAGAATTTTTTAATTTTTATGTTTGTCTAAACTGCAGTCTACACAGAAAACTGCAGTTGTATCATACATTAATTTGATACTTTTCATAATGTATTTCAAATAATTGTTCTGCTAAGATACAAACAAACATAAAAAAATGTTTGGTAGAGAAATGGTTGATTTCCTTGATCTGTGCCTACTTTGCTGTAACCAAAGCACAGAGTGACTTCACATGGTCTTGGTGTAGATGTACCTTATCAAAACAAATACTTAGATGCTCTGTTGAATAAAATGTACATTATTAATGGTAACTTTGCTTTAAAATTGTAGGAGCTTTCACCATCAGGAAGTCAGATTTTAAAGTAGAGCAGTAACTAAATCCGTTTCGCAAATGTGCCTTCTTATAATAAAGTTCAATGTTGGAGCCATTCTCAAATGAATATAATAAGCCATGCTCAAATCACATTTTATTCTTCATCTATAACATTTTATTTCAAAAGATAAATGCAATTTGTTATAATTCATTTTATTCTTATAGTCTGGATTTCAATGTTTGAAAATGCATTTGATTTTTATGCTCCACTTGCAGACTCCAGGAAATAGAGAATAGTCTGATTAAACATATTTATTTTCTAATCAATATTTCTGAGCTTTAATCTGTGAGCAATTCATTTGCTTTCTGGAATGAAAATGCAGTCTAAAGTCACACCTATTGAACACTATGTTCCTTTGGACCCAGCAGGCTATTTTCTAGATAATTTACAGGCATGTATCTGATGGAAATAAGTCAATGTAGAGCATAAATATTTTCTTCTGTGTTAGAAATACTTTGGAACTGTACAGACAATATCCCTCAGGAAGGTCCATTAATAAGAATTGAACCTTTTCAATCTTTGATTATCTTTATAATTACATCATTCTGGCACTCAACGGGTGTGAATGTAAGTATATACATATATTCATTATATATTATCATTTGAATAACATGCCTGAAAACATCCACACAGCACTCACACTTCTGCAATTCATGCTTGGTGAATTTTCTTATTAAAACATACCTCAGGGGTATTTATAATCAACAATAACTATGAAGATTATATTACAAACACTTAAATAATTTTCACCTGCTTTGTGTTACAGCACATATTACTCATATTTGAGCATATTAAAAACTCAACAAAAATATGTTTCCATATAAAAAAATATGTAAATTATAGTTCTATAATCCTAATAATCTGTATGGGTTTATTTTGAGAAATAGTTCTATAATCCTAATAATCTGTATGGGTTTATTTTGTTATTTTTCCCCACATAAATTCTAGACAGGCAACTTGCCGTGGTGACCAGGAGAAGAGGTCAATACTTTATTTGTAAGTCAATGGTAAAATCATGAAGGTTGGAATAAGCTATGAACTTATAAATGGCAATAACACATCTTACTTTGATGACCTTCAAAATAAGAAATGAAATATTTCAGACTCGGGCTAGAGTTCAACTATTTTAATTTTAATTTCAGGCTTATTTTCAGCTCAAATTAATCCTTCTCACAATTTAGACAATAATAATAACTATGGATCTTGACAGTGTTATGAGGAACCTGAGCTCCAGTACAGTAGCCAATCACCTAAACAAGGTCTAGCTAGGGGAGGACCTCTTTATATGGAAATATGTAGATACCAATTGATTCCAACATAAATGCATATTGTATTGGGCCAGCTTTAAAAAGTTTAACCATCTTACTCATAGTCTTCTAGTTGTTCGCTGTTTAATTACCTAGGGTTTCCATATTGGCCATGTTCCTCTAGACAAATGTTATGCTTTTAACTGAGGAAAATGGCTATCCAAATGAGAACTTTATTGTTTTTTAAATGAGTATAATAGATCTGAGACAGACTAATAAAATAATTCTGGGATTTGAAACAGCCGAACTCTTTTTTTGCTACCTGTATAATATATTTAGTTATTTCATAAAAAAAAAAATGAAAATTCTAAAATAAATTATACGTTTGTGTTCAGAGAAATAAAAATGGAGTGGAATAATTAATAAGGCATTTTATTGTAAATAACGATTTCCAATTAGAACAATGTAAAAGAAAACACAGCTGTTTTTGTTTTAAAGAACGTTTGTTGTCGTGTTATCTGAATGAATCCATGATACATTTATGTTCTGTCAACATTTACAACATTTGTACACTCTTTTACTATTTTCATATGAGAAATTTAATATGATCTGCTGCTTTCAAGGATGATGTAATTAAAAACTTATTACAAAGGATTTTTCCAGCTGTATTTTTTTTTCTTCTGTGCGTTTTTTAGTTGTGTATATAAAAATTAAATACTCTCTCACAAAATCGTGATGAAAATAATACTAAGGAGCTTATAAATATTTCATTTCATAACACTACCAATCCCATTGGAACCGTCAGGGTGGGAAATGTTTGGTCTACTTGTTTTAAATATTTGTCAAGAGTAGATCCAATTAATACTTCAAAGATGGCACAATCATGCTCACAGTGGATTCATGCATTTGGATTATATGACTGCTGGAGACACTTGTACTCTGGAGAAAAAGATTTTATGTACAATATGTACTCCAGAATCAGCCAGTTTCTGATTGATGATTCATCTTTATCATCGGTGGTGGGGTAGGATATACTAACAATTGATTGGTCTGATTATGCCCCTATCATATTGCATCTAAAGGAAACACATTTTGAAAAACCGTGCAGAACTTGAAGCTGGGAGACCATCTGTTTTATGTTCTAGAAAAATCTCATTTGGCTGAGATGACTCATTATTTCAAAGAAAATATTTCTCCAGAAATGTTACATGAAGCAGTATGGAATGTTCATAAGATGATTTTATACAAAGATCATCATATATTAAGAAACAAAATTCAAAAATGTATTTTTATTAGAAAAAGAGTTTTATAATATACAAGCAAATAAACTTGGTCCCTCTCCATCTGTGGCATTAGTGATTAGCAAAACAAGTTATAAAAAAAAGAAGAAATTAGGTTAAAATAGACAGCTTTGATGTTAAGAAGAATTAAACAGTTATTTTACTCTAAGGGAAATAAGACATCTTAACGGCTAAATTAAGACATTCGATTTCTCAAACTTGAAAAGAATATCTGAAAGATGATAGGGGTAACAAGATCTCTCGCCCAATCCATATAAGCAACATGTATAAATCACTTTATAATTTAAATCAAGTTAAGGATACTGTGCAGCCTACAAATGTTAAAATTTATAATTTTCTTGATAGCATTTCTGTCCTGAAAATAAACAAAAACCAGATAAAGGAACTAAACAAGGATATTAGTCTTTCTGAAATTCTTAAAGCAATTAAAGAAACACCTTTTGGAAATGCACCTTGCCCAGATGGGTTTACTATTTGGTACTATAAAAAATGTAAAGATATTTTACTCCTTCATTTAACTAAATTGTATAATTGATATAGGGTAAATGTTACTATGTCACCTGAGGCTGTACAAACTCAAATTATTACCATACCCAAACCTGGAAAAACACTTGCTTCCTATCTAAATTGTAAATTAATAAATAACGATTGTACTCAAAATTCTTGGGCAATAGATTAGTTGATATGATCCCTTATTTAGCTGATAATGATCAGGTGGGTTTTGTATTTGGTAGACAAGCATCAGCAGCACAAGATGTTTTATAAACGTAATCATCATATTAATTCCACTCAGATGATTTTCTCTGGTATTATTTTTGGATGAAGAGAAGTTGTTTGACAGGAAAAAAAAACAATGCAAAACATAAAGATGAAGACATGACTATTGTGTATACAACCAGGGCCTCCAACAGTGGAGTACAGCCAGTAGAGCTGTACGGGACCCTGACCGCACTATACCCCAATGTGCCTATAAGTATAGCAAGTTATTGCTACAGTTGTGCTCAAAAGATTGCATACCTTGGCAGAAATTGTGAATTTTTGGCATTGATTTTGAAAATATGACTGATCATGCAAATTTTTGAATTTTATTGAAGGATATTAATCATATGTAGCCATGTATTATCACATAGTTGTTTGGCTCCTTTTAAAATCCTAATGATAACAGAAATCATCCTGATCAAAAGTTTACATACCCTTGAATTGTTGGTCTTGAAGACACACAAGGGGACACACACGGGTTAAAATAGCTTTTTAAATTGTGATTAGTGTCTGTGTATAAATAGTCAATGAATTTGTTAGATACTGAGCCATTGGGAGCAGAGAAGAACTGTCATAAGACCTGCCTAACAAGGTAATAGAACTTTATTAAGATGGAAAATTATATAAAAAGATATCCAAAGCCTTTAAAATGCCAGTCAGTACTGTTTAATCATTTATTAAGTAGTGGAAAATTCAGGGAGCTATCATACCAAGCAAAGGTCAGGCAGACCAATAAAGATTTCAGCCACAACTGCAGGAAGAACTGTTCTGGATACAAAGAAAAATCCACAGGAAGCCTCAGGAGATATACAGGCTGCTCTGGAAAAAGACAGTGTGGTTGTTTCAAGGAGCACAATACGATGATACTTGAACAAAAATGAGCTGCATGGTCGAGTTGTCAGAAAGTAGCCTTTACTGTGCAATGCCACAAAAAAGCCCAGTTACAATATGCCCAACAACACCTTGACACGCCTCACAGCTCCTGGCACACTGTAATTTGGAGTACCAAGGCCAATATAGAGCTTTATTGTCACAACCATAAACACTATGTTTGGAGAGGGGTCTGCAAGGCCAATTGTGAAAAGAATACCATCTCCACTGAGAAGCATGGTGGTGGCTCACTGATGCTTTAGGGGATGTGAGCTCTAAATGCACAAGGAATCTTGTGAAAATGTATAAACGATGAATGCAGCATGTTATCAGAAAATACTGGCAGACAATTTCCATTCTACTGCATGAAGACTGCACATGGGACGCTCTTGGATTTTCCAGCATGACAATGACCCTAAGCACAAGGTCAAGTTGACCCTCCAGTGTCTAGAGTGGATATCACAGTCTTCTGACTTTAATATCATTGAGCCACTCTGGGGAGATCTCAAAACGTGCAGTTCATGCAAGACGCCCAAAGACGTTGCAGTGCCTTGGAGGCATTTTGCGAGATGAATGGGCAACTATACCACCTGCAAGAATTAGGGGCCTCTTAGACAACTATTACAAAAGACTGCACAATGTCATTGATGCTTAAGGGACCAATATACAGTACTAAGAACTAAGGCTATGCAGACTTTTGAACAGGGGTCATTTAATTTTTTTTTATTTATTGCCACGTTTTGTTTTATGATTGTGCCATTTTGTTATAACCTATAGTTGAATATGAAACCCATAAGAAATAAAAAAAAGTTTTGCCTGCTCATTCATGTTTTCTTTAATAATTGTACATACATTAACACATTTTCTAAAGGTATTTAAACTTTTGGGCACAACTGTATATAAACACACTGCGGGCCCCTGCTAAGTAGTATAGTGAAGAAGAGATCCGTGCCACTCCAAATTCCACCTCTGACAGGGTCTTCTCGCCTCTGTCAGAGTGTTCTTATGAGTTGCCATGGCAACACTCTACATGCAACGCCAAGCTCACACACACACACCGCATCAACTTTGCTTTTCCACGTGGCCAGACTTGTTGGTGGGTAAACTTGGGGGCTAGCCATGGGAGCCCAGGCCTTGAGCTATGTAAGGAGCTCCAACATTTCTGAAGGCAACCCTGCATACAACTACTGTGCAGATTGCCTAGTGATGCATTTAATAGGAGCTGCCTTTCCCCAGGCACATCACTGAATGTATGGCACACAGATTGTGGGTTGCTTCTTCTGTTTGAAATGCAGTTAGGGGTATAAAACTAGGGTAAACATGGGAAAATGTGCATAATGCCAAGGTAGGTTCTGCTTATATGATGGTGCATTAAAGTAATATTCATTTGGAGAAGGAGGTAAGGGAAGGGGTATGGATAATGAGGGCAAGGACACATGTGCCATATAAATATATCCCTGCATCTCCAAACATGCACAGTACACACAGAAAAAGCCATGCATCCACAATCATGCACATATATACACATTTTTATTTGCAATCATTTACATCCTATAAAAAAAGATGGTGATATTTGGGATCATAGGAAGGAATATGTAATAAGGTACAATGTTGATTCATGCAAAGCAACCCCATGCTATTTTCCAAACCTAGCAACACCTCTGACGTTCTTATAGATTTCTTTGGAAAGAAAGAAATAATGATCACCAGCAATCTGGAACCTAAGTTAACATTTGCTAATGAGTGCTCTCTTTTTGGAATTTTTTCTTGCCTATACTAACACATGCCCTTTGGAAAATGTATTTGCTTAAATACATTTTATTCCAACTGACATTTTTCTTTATATAGGGATTACTATTTGTATCATTATTATATTTTATTGATGATTATGTTGTATTCATATATTCACTAACACACCATTGATGTCTCTGTTGCTTTGTTTGCACCATGAACATAAATGTTACTATACCTGGAATTCTGCGGATTGTGCTATTTCAGTGGCAAAGTAGATTAGTTCCATCCTATTTGGTCACTGTACTAGAAATCTTTGAAGAGAAAGGAAATAAAGCTTTAGGTTGAATTACACCACCTGATCCAGTCTTGCAGGTTTAGATAAAACACAGTCTATGATATGATATGTTTCACACATTCAATTAGCTATGGTGGAGTATACCAGATGTGCTTTTAGATAGCACTATAACAAAGAATAGTAATCCAATGCCCAAGCTCTGCAGCTGAAATAGAAACTCTGGAAATTGCTATGTATATCAAAAAGCAGATTTTAGTTTCAAATACGTATTCCATTTGTATCTTTCTATGAAAATTCACTTGACATTGCTCTTAGTGCCGAACAACCAAAACAGAATATATAAAAACATGCTTTTTCAAGTCACATTCATTTTATGAATTTATGTGATATAAAGCAGATTGAAGAATATATGACCAGAGGAAAAAAACAACACACATTGTTTGCCTTTTTCAGTACAAATATGAAAAAAAAATATATATATTGCTATTGTTATATAAAAAGATAAATCATGCCTATGATTTATTTTAAACTGTAAAAGATAAAATAAATGACTTATGAAATGATTGTAAAAAAATGGCAGATATCAGCACTTTACAGCTACCTTTCCTTACAACATACATTCCATACATTCTCAACCCTATATTTTGGCATGGTAATTCATTCCCTCTGAACAACTGAAGGATTGCGCCAACATCAAATAACTATTAATACAGTCATAGACACACAAGAATACTCACTCCCCCATACACAGTCTCAGGTACATAAACAGATGAACAATGTCAGACACATATACACAGGTATTGATAAATACTGCCAGATACACATTTTGACTGGGTTTTCTATAACTGTCAATGTGTGTAATTGTGTGTCTCTGTGCATGTGTGTGTCAAAGTGTGTACGTGTGCACATGTATCAAATTGTATACATACATGTGTGTGTGTCCATAGAGGCAACATGGTTGCAATCTGATGGCAATATGGTATGGGCAATATCATGGTAATGTAGCATACATATAATGTGCACGGTGTCTTAAAAAAAAACATTCAATCTGTTTGTGATCACACCAACAACAAAGAAACTCTCACAGTAATAGAAATGGCATCCATAGTAATAAATACTTAAAGGACCACTATAGTGCCAGGAAAACATACTCGTTTTCCTGGCACTATAGTGCCCTGAGGGTGCCCCCACCCTCAGGGTCCCCCTCCCGCCGGGCTGGATGGAGAGGAAGGGGTTAAACTTACCTCTTTCTCCAGCGCCGGCGGGGAGCACTCCTCCTCCTCTCCTCCTCTTCGGCTGAATGCGCATGCGCGACACGAGCCGTGCGCATTCAGCCAGTCCATAGGAAAGCATTCACAAAGCTTTCCTATGGACGCTGGTGTCTTCTCACTGTGAAAATGACAGTGAGAAGCGCGGAAGCCCTCTAGCGGCTGTCAATGAGACTAGAGGCTGGATTAACCTATTTATAAACATAGCAGTTTCTCTGAAACTGCTATGTTTTTAGAAAAAAGGGTTAAACCTTGTTGGACCAGGCACCCAGACCACCTCATTAAGCTGAAGTGGTCTGGGTGCCTATAGTGGTCCTTTAAATAGTCGAAGAAAATAAAAACATATAGTGCAAATCTGCAAATTAGAAAAATAAAAACTGTAAACTCACAAGTAGGGGCCGGTAAAGACTGCTCAAAATATAAAGATTCCAAGCAAAATCTCCAGTAACTAATATAGCAACTAGGGCCAATCCTGGACAGGTGCGTGGGGTGCCCTGGGCCCAGGCTCTAGTGGGAGGGAGGCATCACAAAAAGCTGTAACAGGGGCCCAAGAGGTGGCCTAATGGCCACCTTATTGTTCTTCTGGAATGAGCACTTATAAACCAAGGCAGAGTAGGCAACTGCTTACCCCAGGCGACAGGTGCCTACTCTGTTGAAATATACCAGGAGGAGTTATGACGGAGGCAGGTGGCGAGGGAGTGCTCTCTTCTTATTTCTCATTGCTCCTTTGCTGTGATTTTCCTACATGTGTTATAGATACATGCTTCTACCATCTGCAATATATTGATTAAGATGGCTCTAAATGTTTAAGTTAATTTGCTGAAATATAACCTTTATTATGGCACTGTGCCTTTAACATATTAACATACCATCGTATGCCTTGTAAAATTTCATGCCATGTATTTAGCTATACTGCTTCATACTTTGAAAAAAACTCCATGTCATGTTTTACTAATGATATTATGTGTCATTAAGATACATGTGTTTTTATTGATGAATTAATTGGTTGTGGGGTTTATATGCACATTTGCACTTTGTTATCCATATGCATGATTAAGGCTCCACTGAGCCGAAATGTCACACTTTCTATGGAATGGTTCCCCTATCAACAAATATACCATTGAAGATTTAGGGATTACCATGTTGTGTCTAAAGTGTTTGTTCCCTCCAAACCCCCCACCACCCCAAAAAAAATAAAAAATTGGACAGAGCAGTAACTGGACAGTTTAGGGGTCCTTTAGGACTGGGTTGAGAACCCCTGATCTAGATGGTGTACCTTATGTATAGGGGCTGTAGTGTGATTGTGAGTACAGGGAAATAGTGTGCATATTAATGAATATGGGCTGTAGTACAGGGTAGTGTTTGCATAAGCGCTATAGTGCTCCCAACTTGCCCCATGGCAGTCTGTAATGAATGCGGCGGTGAGGCTCATCTTCCTGTCCACCCTCACCGCCCAAGTCTCACCCCTCTGTCAGTCCCTGCATTGGCTTCCTGAAGAAAATATAGGGCTCATTATAAAACTCTGGTTCTTGCTTTAAAATCTCTACTGCTACTCCCACCTATCTATCCTCCCTAAAACACAAATATGTCCCGTCCAGGCCCCTAAGCTCTGCTGAAGATTTATCTAGGGCTGCACTGTTTCTGTGGAACTCCCTTTCCTTTTCCGTTAGACGGTCACCCAGTTTTCACTCCTTCAAAAAAATTATTAAAAACTACTTTCTTCACAAAAACGTATCAATTAAACTGTTAATGGCTCCCAACTAATTCATCTCCTGCAGCTGTCATAAAAAAAAAAAAAGCACACTAAGTCTTCATTGAATACTATTCTACCAATCTACTTCCCATACCTTTTTTGTCCCTTTACTCCACTCCTTCTAGCATGTAAGCTCATTGAGCAGGGCCCTCAACACCTCTGTTTCTTTGCGTCCAACTTGTCTGGTTACAATTACATGTTTGTTAGTCCACCCATTGTAAAGCGCTACAGAATTTGTTGCCGCTATATCAATATAATATTAATAATAATAATATATATAGGGGCTGTTTTAAGTTTGTGTACATTGACTTCAGTGTGTGTATGTTTCTAGGGGCTATAGCGAGTTTTTGTGTGTCAGCAAAATGTAGTGTATGTATTTGACTATGGGGTGTAGTGTGTGTCTAGATGGTGTGTGCCCATCTAGTGGCTGTAGTGTGCATATATTTGTATAGGGGCTGTAGTATGCATGCACATGTATTTAGGGGCTCTCAAATGCATGTATATGGACTGTAGCATGCATGTTTATTAAGATAGGCTGTACTGTGTGTGTACACTACGTGGGGCTTTAGTGTGGGTGGCTTTAGTGTGTATGTACAGGGGCTGTTTTGTGTTATAAGGTACACCCTCTAGATAAACTAACACACAGCACACAGGATAATCCCTAAATCCTGGACTGGTAGGGGGTCCTTGAGGACTGGGTTGAGAACCCCTGCTCTAGATAAACAAACCCCCCATAGACAAATGCGCACACATGCTCTCTCTCTCTTCACAACCCATAGATAGACCCAGACACACACTTTTTACAGTCTCTAGACACCACACTTTAAAGCCACTGGAAACACATGCACACTACAATTCCTAACACACATAGTGCACCACAAAAAGACAGATTTTCACACACTACACCACAAACAATTGCCTCTATGCCCACAAGTCCCCATAAAACACACTGCAATTGTGTGATTAGATTTGCTTGTGCCGTGTAAAACACAGGGCTTTGTTTTCATGCAAGAGCTCTTCAGCATGAGATGCCCAGGAGGGACAACAAACTAACATGTTCACAACCCCTCTCTGACCCCACCCCTATCAACTACTCTGCTTTTAAATACCCAGGCTTAATTTTTTCCCCAGTCAGGCCCTGTATAGGGGGCTTTAGTGTGTATGTACAGGGGTCTTGTGTGTGTGTGTGTGTGTGTGTGTGTGTATATGTGGCTTTAGTGTGTATGTACAGGGGCTGTTTCTTGTGTGAGTGTGTGTGTGTGTGTGTGTGTGTGTATGGGGCTTTAATGTGTGTGTGGGGCTGTTTGTGTGTGCAGAGGTTGTATTGTTTTATGTGACTGGGGCTTCAGTGTGCTTTGGGGATATTAAATGTACTTAAATTATATTTGCAAAATTAAATAATAATTTAAAAAAACATATACTACATTTGTTCCCCCTCCTTCCTTTTGTTACCTTTTGCCAAGGGAGGAGGGGTATCCTGGTGTTCTATTAGGGTGCCCTCTCTGGCTGCTTCCTCCGAGGAACTCTGACGTTACTGAGAGTGTTGCCATGGTAACCCGCAGCAACACTCTCAGTAACCGACTGTCGCGGGAACAGAGCACAGAGCCGTGCTTCTCCAGGATGAATTCAGCTGCTCCCTGCACTGCTCCCTGTGCAATGGGCCAGTAAAGAAGATTTCTAATCTCCTTCACTGACCCATCAAAAGACTTTGTTACATGTTTGGGCTGCACTCACTGAGCATCGGCACTGCATTTACTAGCTGGGAAAATCCTTTGTTCTCCCTGGGCAGTCTTGGCCCTTGGCCATCGCAGCCCACCGGGCATTTGCCTGGTTTGGCCGATGGCCAGTCCGGGCCTGCTCACAAGCCATTACAAAGTATTTCTGTGTTATTCTAGCACAGGTTTACTCATTAAAGCATTATATATGAACCAAGGTTTTCATTGTCTTCTTATAGAGTATTTTTAAAAGACAGGAAGGTAGTAAAACCTGTAATCAGAAAATACTATGAAACATTTCTACAAATCTGAAATGCATATCACAACCAACAACAAAATCTGCTTCCACACTACACTTATTTCATGGAGGTAATAAAAATTAAATTCTTCAACTATGTCTGCCTGTGGGAATATGAATTGAACGAGGAGAACTATGCATGAACAGGAGAGACATTGAGCAGAAAATTGTACCATTGAGTGGAATGATTGGTATGAAACAAAACTGTCAGTTTTCTTGTACTTCATTAAATTCTAAGGCAAAATATAGCATAAGTAAAAGAGACTGAAATCAGTAGGTATGCGTTGTTAGATCATGTTAATCCATTTACGCTTTTACAGTCTCCATTGTCACTTAAAACACAAACCGATCCATAGCTTCTAATTTTGTAAATTATGTACCACTTTCTCCAAAAATGATAATTAATTTTATGTTGAGTTTTACATTATTCAAGCTTAATTTCCTTTATAGAAGATGGATTTTATATTGTCAGCTGTAATTTAGCACTTTAAACTATTTTACTAGTGGATTTTTTATTTAAATGTTCTGAATTTAGTGAAATATATACAAGCTTAGATCTGTTTTAGAGTTCCACATCACTGCAGAATCTTTACTAAATCTAAAACACTCTCATAAAATATGAAAAGGAAACGGTGTTCATTATTTTTATTGTAGCTTACAGCACAGAGATTTAAAGGCACAATTCAGTCGCCAATGATATACCATATCGAGGGAATAAGTAGCCATCCATCCATCTTTTTTGGAGCTATGAGTAGAGTTCAGAAATTAAAATGAACATGTTCCATTTGGATGCATTTTGGCTCGGAGTCCAGGAATTCAAATGATCACATGATAAGCTCAAATTTGGACGAATTACAGTTCATAACGAAGCAAATATCCAAGTCTAGGTGGTGTCTAGTCTTTTACCAATTATCATAAAACCTCATCCTACTTAAAAATAGGAACTACTATTATTAATTTGTTTGGAAGATGTTGTTTGTCAGCCACTAATAACCAATCATTAATGTTAAATTTTTCTATCATTAAAACCTCCAGTAAGTGCTAATGACAGTGAGCAATTACTATCTTAATGCCAACTTAATGCTAAATAACTGCAAAAAACAAAGAGTGAACTCAATGTATGACCTAACATAGAGATAAAAAATAGTAACAATATTAGACTTGCTGTATATGTTTTGCAACAATAACTATTCTGACTGATTGCTTGATATCAGTTTACAGCACACAGTTAATTTACATAGAATACAGTTTATGTTTGGTGCACTGAATGTAAAATTATATACTGCAAACTTAATTGCACACAAATATATAGTGCACACAATGGCCCTTCTAAGTAGAGTGAAAAATGTTTGATTTTCCCCTTTATTATTTTTTTTTTAACTTTTAAAAAGTTTATTGAGTTTATGGTAACTTATGTTCAAGCAAAGGCTTACAGAGAAAAAAAAACAAAGGGGAAAGGGGACAAATACATATACAAAACATACAATATAATAGGTACATTCATAAAACAATGGTATTGTACAGGCTTTACATAGTGTGTGGTAAATGCAATATGGATGATCATGTTACAGTCACCCAGTAAACAATCAGGGCTGAAATCTGTAGATAAACAATAGTGTCATTTTAGAGAGACCTTTTATTGTGGCCAGCCTAAGGCACACCTTTGCAATTATCATGCTGTCTAATCAGCATCTTGATATGTCACACCTGTGAGGTGGATGGATTATCTCGGCAAAGGAGAAGTGCTCACTAACACGGATTTAGGAAGATTTGTGAACCATATTTGAGAGAAATATGCCTTTTGTGTACATAGAAAAAGTCGTAGATCTTTCAGTTCAGCTCATGAAAAATGGGGGCAAAGACGAAAGTGTTGCATTTATAATTTTTTTCAGTGTATTATTAGAAACTGTTTTAGAAAATGTATTCTGGATGATAACTTGACTTATAATACAGTCCATACTCCACAAGTGAGAGATTCCTTTTTTGTACAATTTTTTTTTTTTTTTGCCATTGTTAGTTGGAGATTGGAGTACGGCAATCTGTGTCCCATGATTTAGAGAAAGAGCATTACTCAACTGGAGAATCGGTGTTCAACATCTTTATGTTATAAAATGCTAATGGTTGATGGTTCTAGTGCCGATACATATCTTTTCAAACTTGGTCAGGTGGAATCTGCTGGCTGGTAGTTCAAACAGCTAAAATATGATTGAAAGAAGTGGGTAAAGAAGGCATGAGAAAACTAAATTAGGGTATAAAGAGTATCTAGGTTGTAATACACTAAATGGAGGTCTGTTATCTCCAGAGTAAAAATCATTCACTTCAGAATGGAAATTTGTGCTGATTTTGAGACTGGGTAGGTGGAACAAAGTCCATGTTGGGTCCGATCCCACACTTTCAGTAGGGATTGTGCTACTTGCAGGGCAACATAATGAGGTGGTCTACCTAGCTTATATGACCAGCAAAGGTTTGTAAGTGGGACTGACCCAAAATAAAACGTTTCTGTTGCTACCCATTGGAGTATTGGTAGTGGGAGTGTAAATAAAGGAATAAAGCCAATATAGCAGCTTGGTGATACATTACAACATCTGGAAAGTTAAGTATTAACTGTTATAGCATCTATAAACTGGAATGTTGCCTACGTTGTATATTAAAGGAAAATCTGGGTCTTCCCCTCCTCCCCCCCCAAACAAACCTTTAGTGAATCTCAATAAAGAAACCACTGGGGGCAATAATAAGCATTGTTCAAAAGATATACTTTAAAGTAGCGACATCCAGGATGCTGACGACACTCAGCGTAGAAATGAAATATATATTTTTTTCTATTTATTAAGCTATTGTTTTACTACTTTCCATGCACAAAAACAGTTATTACTGAATCAATCAATTGATTTGTTAACCAGAGACCTAAATAATTGATGTAGGTATTTGGCCAATTATTTTTATATGTACCCTTCAGACATTGTGGCTTTAAGTTCATGCACATGACTTGGGTCTTATTGTAATTTAATTTGTAAAAGGAGACTAGACCGTAGTCTTCTAAAATTTGATAAAGGTGATGCAAGCAATCTTTTGGTTTCAAAAAAGTTATTAACACATAGTCCACAATTAGGCTTAATTTACATGACTGACTCCCTAGTTGAATGGAGTAGCTCTTATTAAGGAAGCTTCTTATGATTTTGAGAGCTAGAACATATAAAAACTGGGAAAGGGGTCATCCTTGTCTTGTGCCATTTGCTAAACAGAATTTATTAGACATAAAGACACCTGAGTAGACCACAGCAGTGTACAAGGGCATAATTTTATATATGAACAAATCTGGTAAAGAGAAAACTTTCAGGGCCCAAGTCAGGAACCCCCAACAGAGCCTGTCACATGCTTTCTCCAATGACAAGAAGAGGCTCCTGAAAAAAAAGTTGCTCTACTATGAATGAATAGACCCTTTATCACTGGTTTGTGAACTAGCCAGATCATGCCTTGGTAGATCTCCAGTTTATTATTCTATTGAAAATAAGAAGAAAGTTTCTTCCTAATATGACCGACAATTGAAACAACATTCAGCAAGGTTTAATTTAGCTTCCAAAAGGCTTTACCTTTAAAGGTGGATTGGTCTTGCAAGAGGTCTGACCCATTATTTTACACTCAACTACATGAATCAAGTCTATTCATCAAAGATAAAATGTGTTGATGCGTGTGTTAGAGTTGTGTACTGGTGAGTAGAGGGAACAATCCCTTTCATTATAATGAAACAGTCTACACACATCTACAAGGTAATAAAGATCTAGAAATTTGAAAATGGATTTAAAGGAATTCTGCAGAGTTCTGAATCATTTAGCAATGAGGCATGCTGAGGAATAATCTTTGGGGTATGTGATGAAGTTAAGATCCACACAAAGCACCAGGGAACCCCTGACATATACCACCCACCTGTTTACATAACATATCAAAAATTATCTTTGGTCCAAATTAGGGAAATATGCGTTGGCTAATGTGTATGCGACTGAGCTGATTACACAAGACAAGACAACAGAAAACCATAATAATTAGAGAACCTGTATCAGAATGTAGAACCTTTGAGACAAAAAGTGTACTTTGATTAAAAAAAAATAATAAATAAATAAAACCAACATATAACAAAAGTATGTACATATGCATTATGTAGTTCCTATGTGGGGAGTGGTTCTCCTTAGATAGAGCAATGGGGAACCAGGGGGACATGGTATGTTTAAGTGTGGCCACACTCTCCGGAGCATCCCTAGGATGACACAAATAGTATATGATTCAGACAAAAGACTAATGCTAACTGAGAGAGAGAGCAGTGTAATAATTGTTAGAATTATCTTAAAGTGTATCATCCAGCAATACAGATTTAAACTGCATGTAGCTGACTTTGGGCCCACCATGGCTATCGAGATGTCAATAAAACACTTGGCAAGTGCGGATTCCCCTTCCTCCAGTGACTTGATGGCTGTCAGAGAGCCCTCTTAGAGCACCATAATCTTGTGGGAATGCCCCACCTGTAGGAGATATTATGGTATCAGAGCACAGAAGTGACAGGAATTAACAGTTTGCACTATTAAATTGTGTCTGGGGAGTAATCCACATACTCTTGGAGGTCCATCTAGGTCGAAGTTGATGGGCTCTGCAGCTAGCTCATGTAATCTGTTGCCTCACATTGAAATAATGATTTTTAGGGAGAACATAACTCTGATCAAATCCACCAGCAACTGACCCAGCTCAACTTTAGGGCATAGGTCTGTGAAGTAATCCAGCATATAGACAATAAGTACTTTTTAGCTTCACAGGTTGTTTTACCTCAAGCAATCCTCGAGGTTACTAAACCATTCTGTCACATCTTTTAATTGTTGTTCCATGTCACATACCACCTAAACCATGTTATTACATGTCTCTGCGTAGCCAGCAACATTGTTTTCAATATAGGATGTGTATTCTCCTTAACTTGTTATATTCATTATAAGCTGAACGATCTTTGATTTAATGTGCTGAATAAGGTCCTTGGACAGGGACCGAAGTAAAGATGTCATCATGTGTAGAAAAAAAGGGAGAACAGCGCCTTAAGGGCGTCCTTGAGTCCAGGTCAGTGTGGACATTACATATGTAATAAAAAAAGAGGACAATGTATGAAAAATTGTGTAGTAAGTAAATAATCTGGTGAAATAGAATAAATGGATTGCACTTACTATTTTATAGAGCTGATAATAGATGTATCTGGGTGGATCAAGTATGCATATGGATATACTTGATGTCTTGGGGAGGAGGGTGCTCCAGACAGTATGAAACAAGAACAGAGGATAACACCAATATAGTGTATTATATAGAGTAGACCAAGTGGTATATATATTTATATGTGCACTCACAATGTTGGAGTCTACTAATGGCTCCCAGTAATAGGCATGTAGTGGCACAATTCTCACTCTTATATATGAGCAATAGCAGTTCTCCCCGTATGATATGTGGATAAAATAGAGATAAAACTATAGTGGTCACTGTTGGAAATCCAATAAAAGTAATAAAAGAGATGTACTCACTGGGCAAACGTGGTTTTGCTCAATGCATTTGACGTGGATGGTATTGTCCCAACAAGGAAATTGTCAGGGTAAAATTTAGGAAGGTCCAAAGATGACAAAAACTCTAATTGTATTATAAACAATATATAAAAGCAGAAAAGTAATACACTGTTTTTTGTGTTAAATCTGTTTTTATTGAAATCAATTTATGAAACAGTTTTCCCATGCTGGGGATGCCACTTAGTAAACAGTATAAGAAGCAGTGTAGGTATAGAAGTGGTACAGTAAATTTTGCCTGCGCAGAGGCAAATGATGTGTTAAATTAGTTGTGATTGCTTTCAACAAGTTAAATGGGCCTTCCACGCAAGGGAAGTACCACATACGTTGCAATTAGTATGTGACATGGTTTCAGCTGTTGTCTTGGTTTGCTCATATTGATAATTAACGTATTGACTTTGTCTCCCCCCCGCCCCCTCTATGAATACAGCATGTTAACTGTGCGTAAAGTATGAGCAGGTATCAGTGTTATGTTTAGTGGTGGGTAGCGTAGTAGCCAGTTGTAGCGGCGTGCTCGTTTGGATAGGTGATTAAATATGAGTGATGGGAGCGCGTAGCGTGTCTTGGGATTTGTTGGTCGTCATCTGTGACTCGTCATCTAATATTGAGTAGGGTTTAAGGTGTGAGCCTAGATCTGTGAGGTTTGTAAGACAGCTTCAGTTGGGGTTGTCCTATATTGGTCTGGTGTCAGTGATTTGGAGTGGGAAGGGTCAGGGTTTGAAGGTCAGGGGTGAGTGGGTGGAAAGAGGAAGATGAAAGAAAAAAAAAAGAAAAAAAAAGGGGGTGGGGACAGCAGTCTGCCTCGGTGAGTATTTTGTTGAGTTCTTCTTCTCATTGTCTGATCGTCCCATTGTCTGATGTAAGGTGGTGCCTGAAGGTATCGGCATGTCACCAGTGAGGCGTATATCAGTGAGATAGCTTTTGGTGATTTCCTGCAGGCAGAGGGATTCGAAATCCGTTCGGCCTCAAAGTAGGCTGGGTTTTTGTGGGATTGAGCAGGCGTAGTGCAAAATTTGTTCTCTTGCCATTGTGTGTAGTAATGTGTGTTGTTGTTCTGGAAAGAGGTCAGTTATTGGGCGGACCGTGAATGGTATTCATAGTATTGGGTTACGTTTTGTCAGGCGTTGGAGAAGACCCTGGTCTCCCGCCGGGAAGTTCGGGTTTCCTCTCGGGGGGAGCATAAGGCTAGGGTCAGTCATAAGGTAGTATTTGGTGCTGTTTTGGTGCCAGATTTTGAGTGTGGCTTTCACAAATGGGTCTGTGAGGTGAAATTGTTTGCTAGCTTCTTTCGTGATCCAGGGCAGAGTTTGTAAATTGCAGTTGGTGCTATCTGCTTCAAATTGCACCCATGGTTTGTCCCTCGACGTCATGGACCAGCTGATAACTCTTGTGAAGTGGGATGCTAGGAAGTACTTTCTGAAGTCTGGTAGGGCTAGTCTACCCCTGAGTTTGAATAGCGTCAGTTGGGAATGAGCTATGCGGGGACATTTACCTTTCCAGATGAATTTGAGGACTTCTGCCTGTATGGATGTGAAGAAGGTCTTTGGGGCCAAAACTGGCACCATTTGGAAAATGAAAAGGAGTTTGGGAAGTAAGGTCATCTTGACTGCGTTCATTCAGCCTAGCCAGTACATATAGTACGAGCTCCAAGTGTGTAGTTCCTCCACTGCTGATTTTAGAATGAGTGTGAAATTGTGAGTGTAGACATCTGCCGGATCTGGTGTGAGCCATATCCTTAGTTATCACATCTGGGTATCCCACCAGCAGAAGGGGAAGTGGTGTTGAAGCGTCTGCTGCTGAGTGTGGCTGTGGTAAGGCCCAGGATTTTTGATTTGGATTAATTGATTTGTAGATTGGATATGGGGCCGTGGGTTTCGAATTCCATTTTGATCTCTTGTAGGGATGTGGTCGGGTCCCTCACTTTAAATAGGAGGTCGCCTGCATAGGTGAGAACCTTGTGGTGTGTCCGACCCATTTCCAGTCTGGGGATAATCTAGTTGTTTCTGATGTTGTTCAGAAAGGGCTCCAGTGTTAGTGCAAAAAACAGCGGGGGGATAGTGGGTAGCTCTGATGTGTCACGTTGTGTATTTGGAACGGGTCTGAGAGGGCTCTGTTGATCCTCAGTCATGCTGTTGGACAGGTGTATAGTGCCTTCACCCAGGTAATGCATTTCGGCCCGAAGCTCAGGCCCCGGAGTGCTCCAAACAGAAGTCCCCAATCCACCTAGTCAAATGCCTTCTCGGCATCTGTTGACAGGAGTAGGGTCGGGTGTTTGGCCCGCCTAGCCACTGAGATCAGGTTCATTGCCCGGATGGTGTTTTTGCTGACCTTCCGGCCCAGGATGAATCCTGTTTGGTCAGGGTTCACCAGGTTTGGTAGCAGTGGGACACAACAGTGTCCTGGCCAACAGTTTGATGTCAACGTTGAGGACCGAGATCGGGCAGTAGCTTTGGCATAATGTTGCCTTCTTTTGGAAGTAGCGTGGTGTTTGTGGATGTGAATTGTGCTGAGGGTGTTGCCCCTTCCAGGATGGAGTTCAGGACTTTTTGTAGTTTTGGGAGAAGTTCTGGTAGGAAGGTCTTGTTGTATAGGAAGGGCAGTCCATCGGGTCCTGGTGACTTGCCTGTCTTTGCTTTTTTGATAGCGAGCGTTAATTCTTCCGTCATAATGGTGGTCTCCAGTGTTTCACGTTTGTGGTCCTCGATCTGGGGTAGTTTGGATGTTTCATGATAGGCCTGTATTTTGTCCCGCCTGCGGAGTGCTTTATTGTCTGGCGTATGTGATACAGCCCCTTGTAGTATTGAATGAGATTTTTCCAGAAGGTGGTGGACTTGCTGGGCTTGGACCTTAATTTTGGGAATGTATAATTGGGTTCTGCGTTGTTTTAGGTGGCTATCGAGGAGTCTGTCACATTTGTTCCCATGTTTTTATATCAAATGTTGGAAGGAAAGTTGAATTTATTGGTTTAGGTGCATGGTAAGTTGGGTGCGTTTGAGGAGAAGATCTCTGTATATGGTAGCCTCCTGCATTCAATTGTGTTGGTTTTCCAGTGTTATGATTTCTATGCTCAGGTCCACCACTGCCTGTGTATTTTCTTTCTTGCACGTCGAGCATATCGCAATGAAGTGGCCCCAAATCACTGCCTTGTGGGCCTCCCAACAGGTCAAGGATGTTGTGTCACACATCTCTTTGGTGGTAAAGTAATCCTGGAGGGTTTTCCTGGTAGTTTCAACTAGGGCGAGGTCGGTGAGGATGGATTCATTTAGGCGCCATGAGGTCTGGCAGGGCCAGAACAAGGGCGACTTGAGGCCTAGGCAGACAGGGTTATGGTCTGATCAGGTTATAGGTAGAATTTGTGATTCTACGAGGAGGGTGAGATAATGATGTGGTAACAAAAAGTAGTCCAGCCTTGAGTAGGAGGCATGTGTTGGGGAGTAAAAAGTATAGTCTCGGACCATTGGGTTTAGTGCTTTCCAGCAGTCTGTGAGTTGGTGGTGGTAGAGCAGTTGGAGTGTTTTTGCATGTCTGTTATTAGGGGTTGTCGTGGGGTTCAAGGTGGTATCTTGGTGGTGTAGTGTCAGGTTGAGGTCTCCACCTATGATCAGGATGCCCTCGGTAAAGTTCATCAGACTATTCATTGTGGTGCGAAGGAATTGGTATTGTTTTGAGTTTGGGGCGTAGATGTTCGTGAATGTGTATTTCTGATCGTGTATGGTACCTGTCGTGAAGATGTATCTGCCCTGTTTGCATCGGAGGGTGTCTAGTTCTGGAGAACAGTATCCCAGGTTGTTACTCACGAATCCCAGTGGGAAGTTGTGGTCTCTCAGGGAAGGCGCCCGGTTCTCTTTGAAGTGCTTCTCTTGGATGAATGTCACAGACATTGTGTTCCGTTTGAGGTTGTGGAGGAGACAAGAGCATTTCTCGCGGAAGTTAAGTCCGTGGCTATTGTAGGAGATGAGATCTAAGTCCTCCCGGGCATAACGTGTGACAAAATAGAATGTGCAGTATAGAATCTGTGGAAACAATCTCAAAAGCTCTGACACCTTGGGAATCCCCAAAACCCATAACCAAAATTTTAAACTTATTTTTTTTTTTTATTTAATTCTTTTTATTACAATTTTTCATGAAAATATTAATAGACAAAGACAACATTCATGGGAGGGAATCTTACAGAAAAGAAAATAATATTCCCCCCTATTAAACATACATTAAAACAATTTACTTTTTCAAATTTCATCCAAAAGCCGTCTAGGACATAATCTGGGAACAACTACATCCCCTCAGCTACATATCGTGGTCCAAAAACGGCCTGTACAAACCCTTATAGATGTATTAAACAAAAAAAGAAACAAAGACATAAGACAAAACTGGTCGTATGTGTTGCAGATCCAAAACCACTTTTTAAGGAAAAGAGAAAGCAAAATAAGGCAAAGGCATCTAATGATAGAACCCTCACTGAGAACAACCATACCAACCGCAAGGAAGTCGTAAAGGTACCCCACTAAATCATTTACCTTAAAGTCTCTTAATTTTTTGGACAAGACTAGAATAGAACGTCAAAGCCTTCAAATTAGAATATTCTCTCATAGACATTAATCCCTTTTCCATCTCAACTTGGAATAAAAGTTGTGCTTTAACTTGGTCTCTCGTGGGAATGTCAGAACTTTTCCAAAATCTAGCAATTAATATTTTAGTAGCCATTAAGCAATGTGTGATCACAATATCAAAATTATCCTTTATTTCTGAGCCCAAAAGATGGAGTAGAGCAATTTCCGGTTTGAATTCCAAATAAGAACCTCCCAATCTATTTATAAATTCATATGTAATCATCCAGAGAGATTTGATTCGATGGCAGGACCACCATATATGAACCATTGAGCCATCAAGATGAAAACATCGCCAACAATTAGACGGGTTAGTAATAGAAATTTTAGCAAGTCTAATAGGAACCAAGTACCATCTATACAGCACCTTTATAAAGGTCTCTAAAATATTCAAACAATGAATAATTTTTTTGGTCCTCACAAAGGATTTACACCAGTTATTAAAAGGAATAGAAATTGCTAACTCGGTTTCCCATTTAGTTAAAGCTTTAGGAATGAGAGGAGTCCCTATCATCTTTATTAATTCGACTGCAATAGAGAAAACCCTTTTGACAGGATCCCCCGAAAAAAGTTTCCTGAACATTATTCCAAGTCGGCCTTCTAAAACCAATAAATTATCTTTCAAATAGCTCTTAATACGAAGGAAGTTAAATAGGTCTCTAGAGGGTAAATCTAGCCAATTTTTCAAAACATCGAAACTTTTTAGTTGATGGTCCTTATAGAGGTCTTTTATCTTATAGTTAAAATCTTTATACCAATTTGACAGGTTTATCTCTAGCATGAAACTTTCCAACGACCTCAGACTCAAATTCTCGTATATTTTTCTGTTAATATTCAACTTCTTCTTTATAGACGTCCATTCTTTTAATGTCTGTAATAAGGTCGAAGGACAGTGAGAACCCATTTCACACAGATGCCTGTTCTGACTTGCCTCTCTCCATAAGAGAAATTCAAGGTTATCTAAACCAAGACTGACTGCTTCGATTTTATACCAGGCTTGGTCTATAGAGTCGGTTAATTGTAATTTACTGGCATGAACTAGTATATTAGCCTGATAAATTTGATTAACAAGGGGGTAACCCAACCCCCCCTGGAAGGCCTTCCTTGAAAGATGGTAAGTACTAATTCTTGGTCTCTTCCCTCTCCAGACATACGCTGAAATACTAGATTGCAACATATTCAGCCAATAACTCGAAATCGAGAGAGGGAGCATACTAAATAAATAAGCCCATTTAGGTATTATATAAGCTTTAATGGTATTTATTCTTCCCCACCAGGAAATTTCATGCACTCTCCATTCCTTTAACAACATATTAGTCTCTTTTAACAACTTCAAGAAATTGGTTTCCATAGTCCGACTTATCTGTGCCGTTATAGTTACCCCCAAATATATAAACTCTTTTTTTGTCCATTTAAAATCAAAATCTCTCTTTAGGGAAAATAGATTATCTTTATGAATATTAATCGACATGGCTATTGTTTTATTCATATTCAATTTATAATTTGAAACACTACTGTATTTATTAAATTCTTGCATTAAGTACGGAAGAGAAACCAGAGGGTCGGTAATAGAAATTAAAATATCATCAGCATATAGACATATCTTCCATTCATCAGATTGAGTTCCAATGCCTTTAATCCCTGGGTTTTGTCTAATATTATTTGCTAGTGGTTCAATTGACAAGATATATAATAAAGGTGAGAGAGGGCACCCCTATCTCGTCCCATTTTTGATATTAAACCAATCTGAACATAAATCGCGGGCTACTATACGAGCAGAAGGGTTTGAGTATATAGCTCCCACCGCACTCAGGAACCATCCGTCAAAACCAAACTGTATCAAAGTCTTATTCAAATACCCCCATCCGACCCTGTCGAAGGCCTTTTCTGCATCCACCGACAGGGTCAGAAGGGGGGTTCCCTCAACTTGAGCCCATTCTATAATATATAGAACCCTACGAGTATTATTAGAGGAATGTCTTCCCTGCATGAAGCCTATCTGGTCCCTGTGTATGAGTGATGGCAAAACTATTTTCAAACGTTCCGCTAAAATTGCGGCATAAAGTTTCATATCAACATTAACCAGAGAAATAGGACGATAGTTACTCACATCATCTGGATTTTTACCCTGTTTCAAAATTGGAGTGATATGAGCCCTTAATAGATCTTGAGATGCATTCCCTTTAGTTGCCAGTTCGTTAAAGGTGTCAGTTAACAACGGGATTAATTGTCTCTTAAAAACCTTAAAAAACAAATTTGTATAGCCGTCAGGTCCAGGAGCTTTACTGTTAACAAGTTTATCAATTGCCAGTTCCACTTCGTGAGAAGATATATTTCCATTAATTTTCACCCTCTGGTCATTAGATAATTTAAACAGATTTTAATTTTTCAAGTAGCTATCCAGCACATCTTGGTCAGGACATTTATTCAAATTATAAAGTTTTTGATAAAACACTCTAAATCTATTGGCAATTTCTTCAGGCTTATAAAAATGATCATTCCCTTCTCTTAGCTTAGATATCTTATGATCTGTCATCTTTTTCTTTAATTTATTTGTTAAGACTGAGTCCACCCGATTATTCTTATAATAATATTTAATATTTAACGTGTTTAAATTCCGTTCTACCCTAATCTTAATCTGTTCATTTATCTTTTCCTGGTAGAGTTTAATTGCTAAAGCTCTATCGTCAGAATAAACTTGTTTATTGGCTTTAGAGAGATTATAAAATTGGATATAAAGATCCGACAAAATTTTATCTACATTTCTATTTTGAAATCTTGAAAGTTTTATCCAATGACCCCTTATGACTGCTTTACACGAAGACCGTAGACATTCTTTAGATACCTCCTCAGAGGAATTCTCCTTAATGAAGAAATCGATTATCTTCTCTATATGTTCTACATTTGCTTTATTTTTTAGCAGATAATCTGCTAATTTCCAAATCTGAGGAGGTCGCTTGTTATTTTCCATCAAGTCTACAATTACCATATCATGGTCTGACCACGTGTTTTCAATGATATTAATTGAGAAGATTGCCTGAACTGATTTTAAATTACCCAAAATCAAGTCTATCCGAGCAGCCGAATTATGGGGAATAGATCTATGCGTAAAATTTCTGTCATTAGGGTGGAACAGTCTCCAACAATCAAACAATTCCGCTTTCTTAATCACTCTAGTTAAAGAGGCCGCTTGCCTTTTAAGAGATTTATCTATCCTCTGATTTTTAGCCAATTGCTTATCCCAATAGGCATCAAAGATGCAATTAAAGTCGCCTGCAAAAATAATTCTCCCTTTTTTAACCTGTTCTACCAAACCTAAAATTTTCGTCAAAGTTTTGATTGGATCTTTATTAGGTAAATAAACATTGACCAAAGTATAATCCAGCCCATTCAATTGACCCACCAGAATAATAAATCTCCCTTCCGGGTCTAAATAATTATAACTACAATCAAAGATAACTTCTCCAGAAAAAATAATAGATACACCACATTTCTTTTTTCCTTTTAAAGAAGCGGAATAAATCACCGGATATTTTTTGAAGAACCATAATTTTCTAGCTTCCGCTAACCAGTGGGTTTCCTGTATAAACCCTATTTGAATTTTCTGCTTCACCAGGGTATTAAACAAAAATCCTCGTTTATGAGGAGAATTCAGGCCTTGCGCATTGATAGACAAAATTCTAACCATCAGTTAATCTAGGTTTTTTCTTAGGGCTCCTTGCCCACATCTGCAACACATACGGCCAGTTACATACACTACACATCAGACAATACACCATTAAAACAATTAAATCTACATAAACTTCTGGAATACCAAAAATAATATTCCACATACTGAGAATCTCTTAGACTCCCACAGGAATAAGCATGGGATCATGATACTTCCTATAACAGGAGAAGGAAAACAAAGAGGGAGGAGGAAAACGAGAGGAAAAAAAAAAAAACTTTTTATAATTGTCTGAGTAATACACCGTATCACCTAGATATCTAAATTATAATAATCTATATTACCATATAACACAGCCAGTAGTGTCTCTAATCCTCCAATTACCCAATAAGGGTCAACGTGAATGTACTTTCAAATTCCAAAGTGATTAAAAAGTATATCTAAAAAATATTTTGTTTACAGTAATATCAAAACCTTTACTCGCTTCGTGCCAATATTAATAGATTCCAAAATTGTGCCAATATAGGGCATTATAGATACCCTTTTATAAATCAAAATAGTAGTCACCCTAGTAATCACTTCAATACTCAAAAATAACAACATATTAATTTTCCCCCTATCCCGAATGTGCTCTATATTTCCTACTCCACACCTAATAATTTCCCCAGATTTATCTTTTCCTTTTCTTTCTTATCTCTTTTCATTTATTATCCATAATATCACCAATGTGAATACACTCTAATTCACCGTAAATAAACAATTATTTGTCTATAGATCGTTGTTCTGATTTTGGCATTAGAAAACAGTGTTTCCATTTGCTAATTATTCAATGGTATTCAGTCTTGTGCACTTCGATATGTTGCCACACTATCACCATCTTACAATAACATCTCATATTATCCCTTTAAAGACGATGTAAATATACAATTAACTTCCATCACCATTTCAAAAAAAAAAATTCCATTATCCTCTCTTCTCCTCCACCACCCTCGCCCTCCATCTTCCAGGCGAAAAAGCGAAAACTCTCAGTGCCATCACTTCGCCCGTCAGACTGATTACCTAAAATTACTTATCTATATTTTTTAACCAAACATGAGCCAGATCTGCTGATTTAAAAGACTTCCAGATGTCATTATAGCAAATTAATAGAGCAGATTGAGCAGTCCACTTAAACTTTAAGTTAAATTTCTTCAAACATGGAAAAATCGTCGAAAATAATTTTCTTCTTTGTCTCGTAATAAAAGATACATCTGTTAACACCTTTATTGCTATAAATTCCTCATCTTTTATCTTCGATTTCATCGCTGTCTGAAGAATTTGAGTCCTAAGATCGTATGAATCGAATGCTACAATTACATCACGTGGATACATTTGGTCTTTCTTTCTATAGGAAAGACGGTGGAACCTAGACAATTTGATTTCTTGTTGTGCTGTAAGGACCCCCAAACAGTTAAAATATTTCAACAAAAAATCATATAGTTGAGCATCTAATATGTCCTCCGGTATATTTCTGAACCTTAAATTCAGCCTTCTAGTTCTATCTTCCAGCTCACATGTTTTATCTTCCATTTCCTTCAGTTTCAATTGTATCTTAATTTGAGTGTCCTTTACTGCCTGGAGCTGGAACACAGTGTCTTCTACCTTTTCTTCTAGTTTATAAATACGTTCCTTTAATTCCACTAAGTCCAACTTTATATCAGAAAACTTATCACTCAAATCTTTTTTAATTTCTTTAGAGAGATCTTCCAGACATTTCTTTAAAAAAGAAGGAGTGACTACTTCTTTATCCGGAAGTTTGATGGGAGAAACAAAAACCCCAGTTTGAAGAGATTCCATAGAAGATTGCTCCACCCCGTCCTGAGAGTCTTGTGGGACAAAAAAAGACGATAATCTTTTTTCTTGCTTTTGGCCTTTTTTATCAGCTTTTGTTGAGGCTTTACTCTCCTGTGCTTTTTTGGAAGACATATCGTTTTTAGTATAGAATGCCACAAAGTTCACAGAGTTCACAGAGTTATAACTACCTTTAGAATTGCGGTACCACAATATTCGTGAAGTTATGACCGTCTTTTGATATAGGTTGCCACAATGTTCATAATGTTGAAACTACCTTTTTGACATTAGGATAACCCAATATTCACATAATTATGAGTACCTTATGGTATGTGACGCCGGTATATTCACAGTAATATACTTGCCTTTTGGCAAACGATGATGTAATGTTCACAGAAATATAACTGCCATTTAGTATAATATACCACAGTCTTTAGTTTATTATGACTGCCAAGTCCATAATGTTGTAACTGCCAGTTGGTATAAAATGCCACAGTATTCACTATATTTATCAGCGGCCTTGTGGCATAAGGAGCCAGAATGCTCCCGATGTTATAACTGCCTTTTAAAAAATAGAATGCCACAATATAGTAACTACCATTTAGTGTAGAGTGCCACAGTATTCACAACATTACAGCTGCTTTTTTGGTATAAGATACCACAGTATTCGCAGTATTGTAACTGCCTTTAGGAAATGCGGTGTCACGATGCCACGATGATGACAAAAATATAACAACCTTGAATATAGGATGCCACAGTCTTCGCTGTGATATAACTCCCTTATGGCAATAAAGTGCCCCAATGATCACAAAGTTATATTTACTTTAAAAAAAAAAGGCACAGTATTCACAGTATTATAACTGACTTTTTGCATAAGGTGCCACGGCCCATTATTCACATTATTATAGCTGCGTTTTGGTATGGGGTGCCACAGTATAGACAATATTTTGACTGCCCTTTGGTATAAAGTGCCACCGTCTTCACTATAATGTAGCTGCCTGTTGATATAGAATGCCTTGATATTCACAGTATTATAACTGCCTTATAATATGTAGTACCACGGTGTTCACAGTGTTATAACTGCCTTTTTATATAAGGTGCCACAGAATTCCCAGTGTTATAGCTGTCAGTTGATATAAAATACCCCTGTCTTCTCAGTGTTTTAACGGCCTTTTGATGTGAAGAGCCAGAATGTTCGCAGTATTATAACTGGCTTTAAAAGTAGAATACCAAAAATAGTAACTGCCTTTTAGTATAGATGCCGCAATATTCGCAATGTTACTACTGCTCTTTTAATGTATAATGCCACAATATTCGCAGCGATGCCACGCAGCCACGATATACAAAAAAAATAACTGCCTTTGATATAAAATACCGCAATGTACGCAGTGTTAAATCTGCCTTTTGGCATAAGGTGCCGTCTATGCTCGCAAAATTGTCTGGCTTTTAGTGAAAGACAGGACTGTATTCACAATATTCACAGCTTTATATCTGCCTTTGGCGTAAAATGCCGTACCGCATTATTCACAGTATAATAACTGCCTTTTGAAATAAGGTGCCACAATATGCAAAGTATAATAACTGCCCTTCAGTATAAAGTGCCACTAGATTCACAGTATTATAACTGCCTTTTAGTAAAAAAGTGCCTCTCTAAGGGCAATGTTGTAGCTGGTATTTTGGCATATTGGCTTAACATGCCCCAATATTCACAGCATATAAGGTTTAAAATGCCTAAACTTGTTCACAGAATTATATCTGCCTGCAGGTAACAGCGTATACAGTATCACAGTGTCCTGCTGGCACATAAAAGAAGGACGGATCGCCGAGAGACTAGACACCGACGGAGGAAGCCCTGTGAAGAGGGTGAAACGCATTTTGGGATTACTAGGCATTTGACAAAACTTTGAATATTGACTTTCATGGACTTTCAATACATCTTTGAAGGTATATTTTAGTCTTATTTTATTTTACTCTCAATAAAGTATTTTTGTGGATATAACACCAGCTACCAACCATTATTGGCATTACAAAGCAGCAGGACTGAGGACCTTCGAAAGAACCAGGACTGAAGGACCTTTGGTTAAGAACCCTGAGCATTCCCTACAAGGAAGTGTCCAAAAGGGAAGAAGGATGGGGGAATTCTGTTAATGGATGTACTACACATGAGAGCCACATGACCTTGGCTTTACTCTTATATTAACGTTAACCAATCCTATCAGCTCCACCTTATGTATGTATAAATGTTTTCACATAGATATTCTACGAAATGGCGATGTTTACAATTTGCTAAAAACTTGCCATTAGAGACACTTTCTCCTAAAGATCTGAATTTTTTTTAAGGTCTTCATTCAATACAGCATAACAAAATGGAGCACTGCTATTGCTTTATATTGAAAAGCATTGGAATGGTGGGTCTGTGAGATGCACCATTTTTTTAAGTTATAATATTTAAGAATTAAATACACGTGACTATAAAATTTATATACTTATTTTTAAAGTTAGAAGGTTCCTTTTAGATATATAGGTAAAAAAAAAAAAATAGCAACAAAAAAAGAAATCTCTGATTTTTAGAAAAGTAACTTAAGAATCCTCCAAATGTTTCTAATATATTAATTTAGAATTACAACAAAATTTGTTTTGCGAAAAGTTGGTATGCCGCAAATTAGCTTTTTTTTTACAAAGTCATAAAAATATAATTATGTTTGAGTAGTTATCTGTGACCAATACGATTATTGCACTAAACTAAGACTGGTAAAATCTTATAAAAAATTAACAATGACTATTTATTGGACGACTTAATTTCTTCCTCTTTTCAAAAACCATATTAAAATATTTTATAGACAGATTATAAAAAAATGAATTTACACAGTTTAAGCAGTTTATTTTATGGATGCTATATTTTTTGATGCAATAGATTTATTGTCTGCCAGGAATTTTTACCATCTAAGGCTTTTTTTTCTTTAAAGTTCATTTATCAGGCAAACAGACATTACATTTTCTTTTATTTTATTCTAATGTCATCAGGGCATGCAGTTTCACCTTAGGAGTCACCGTGCAGCCAAATTGAACTTCATAACTCTTCTTATATGTTCATTTATCTTTTTTGTCACTGACTTATTCCAATCTTAAAGCTGAACTATTTTAGTGAAGCTTGCCACTACTGTAGTAACTAAGGAGTTTTGAAATAACTGCAAAAAAATATGCAGCATAATCTAAATTATGTGGATATATTTTCTCTGGCCATTAAAAGTTGTTGAAATTTTTTATTGAAATGAGTATGAAAACCGCTCAGTTAGATTATATTAGGTATTGCGGGGAAAACAGCAATGGTAATATTGCTAAACCTTCAGAATTTATTTAGTATCCTTTTATTTGCCTTTCCAGATGTTACAGTTTTCTCTATTTTGATTCAAACCCCAAGTCTAACAAATCATGCTGGGTTTTGAATTCTAGGAATTAGCTGTATAGATACCTATTGTATTCAAAATCCACATGTAGAATTCTCAAAAAAATTGTGGAGACAAAGATTGTTTGAAATAAGCACGTTTATTGATCAGTGCACAACATGATCAGCATGGAGAGTCAAATTAGACAGGATACTGTCAGCTCAGAGTTTATGAACACATGAACACAGATAAAAAGCATTGCCCATCTGAGATAAAAGTACATATTTCAAAGCCTAGACCACTTCCACGGGAAAAACCTCTGATCTTATTGTTATAAACAAAAATGTTTGATCGTAAACAGCAAATTACTTACGAATGATTAGTAAAGGCAACTGTCTTTTTACATGGCCACAACGTCACATTGCACATTCACACCTACTTCAAAGAGAGGTCAGGCAACATTATCAAAGCATTCTGTAATACATTTTAAGGTCCTAGGTCTGTTCAATCTCATGTATCCTCGCACCATCAATCTAATCTATGAACACTATTTCTTTAGTTTTTATTTCTAAACTGGAAGGAGTCCTTAGAGAGGTCATCTGCAAACAGTCTCAAATTAGTGAACAAATCAATCTTTTATAGTATCTGAAGATAGACGAGCTATTTAGTAATGTAGTCTATTTCCACTTCCACTTCTGTTCATTGTGACTCTCGTGCTTGTTAAAAACCTCCGATTCTCTTACAACCTGTCATGGATTTCCTAGAACCTCTAACCACTACTTTATGGATTGCATGACTTTCTGTAATTGTGTTTTGGAAGAAATTTATTCACTCACAAACCAATATACTTTTAGTAACTACTTTAGAAATAGCTTCCACTGCCACACTATATTATTAGTTTGCTCAATTCTCCAAAGACTTTTGAATGCCATGCCTTATCCAAGAGTTTTTCTTCTTTTGTGTACTATAGTAGTACAACTTACTATATGATATGAAGTAATTGTTAATGCTTAACTATCCATTAGAAATCAAATGAGAACCAAAGTAACCTCTTCCACTTTTACTTTTAAAATCCAGCTCGTTTAGACTTAGATACATAACTATAGCTTAACTATCTGGAATTTCAAATGGAAAATCATTGAATTGAATACCAGAAAGTGGAACAGAACTGGATCACATCAATATATATATTACCCTATATAGACAAAAACAAAGAAGGCGTTACAAAATCAATGATTTTCAATTTTACCAATTTATGTGTGATGGGACATTATCAAATCATGGAATTATATATTGGCAAATCATCTTTTATATATAGGTGTAGGGTAGTTACAGAATTTCTAAACTTCAGGATCGGACTATGAAAAGATTTTTCAATATTGTTAAATGTGTGCAAAGTTCCATATATAAATTGAGACAGTTTTTTCAGTTTTTAAGAAAAGTTTGCTTTTAGAGATCCACCTTTTAACCTAAGAAAAGCTGCTGTAATATAGCCTCAAGTTATGATATATTTATATATATATATATATATATATATATATATATATATTTCCTGTATATTATATTATGTTGTCATCTAAATAAACTCTGTAACACTTCTCTCTCTGTAATATTTCCAACATCTACCATTATAGTGGTATAGAACACTAATTAATTATTATGTTAATAATACTCCTATTAAGAAGAATATCAATATGTATTTATATATTATCTATTTGACATTGACCATGTAGTTTTCATTTAATCTGCTCTTATTTAGACTCAGCATATTCAGTTCCATTTCATTTTACTATTGAAAAGCACATTTCACTAATTATTTAGAAAACTTAAATATTTTTTGGTCACTGAAATTATTATTTTTTAATATATTATTTGAACAGAAACCTGTTGCCTTCCCTAATTTCAGGACTCCTTATCAAATTGCATTTGGGATTATTGTCAGTTCCTTGTTTATTTCTTTTTTTTCCCTAAGTTTAAATTATTGTGAAAGCATATCACTGGTATGTTCAAAAACAATTATTTGCAGTAGATTCCTTCTGGATAAAGTATTTCATCAGAGACATGCATTGAGAAATGGCTCAGCTGTAGACATTTTATAGAAATTGATGTGATTTTTATTAGCTCTATTATTACTATAAAATATATCTACATTTAATATACCACAAGTCCTTTCTGGAGCAACTATGAATGCTAAATTGAGCATTTCCTGAGATGGAGACCTAGCTGTTCTAATAGGTAAAGATTTAGGGTTCCTAGCAGAATGAGCATTTGATTAATGAAATGCCTGTATAGTACAGAACAAATGATCATAAAAGGCAACATTTTTAACAGTCTAAAGTATCCATTGCTGCTTGGAGCCTTTTATCACCTTATAAATCACAGCATTCGGACAAACAGCTGAAACTGGACAAGGCTCACTCCGACAATTATTGAGTCTTGGCTGTTAGAGCTTCAAAGATTTCCTCATCACAAACACATTGTTGCAGCTTTCCTTTATTACATAGAGGCAATTCTAAGTGTAATTGTAGTGATTTTCTTTAAATAATCTAATAAATAAGGAATAAAGTGAGTGAGGTCTTTTTGATTTTTATTATCTATGTATTTATTATTGTGTCGCTTATAACCTTTTTTATAATGGACTAACAGCATTTTTCAATGACCAAATTATCTTTACTGTTTTTTCCTTAACCCTTATAGCTCAGGTATTATTTGCCTGCTATATGTTGGTCATAAATGCTCTAGATTGGATAAAAGAACCAGTACAATGAATACCATACAGGAAAACAATTATTTCATATCTGCATTACCCGAATAAATAAGCTACATAAGCCGTCCTGCATTTTTCAGCAAGATTATGATTTGAAACACCCCTCTAGCTTGTGCTGAAACAATGAAAATGGTCTATAAATCCTCATCTCATTCAAGTTCTGTAGGATTGAGGTCCGGAGGCTGGGGATTCAGGTCAATAGATTGAGTTGTCCTTCACTTTTCTTCTTGTCTGCTTTTGTTTTGTGCTTTGTGATATTTATTTTCTAATCTCATATATCTAAAGAATATTGTATGATATTAACTCCTTTGTTTATAGGTATCACATACATGTAGGATAAAATACATTCTGTGAATATATACACTGCTATTCATGGATACCTATTATGGGATACCTAAAATGTACAACCATTTAAACACACAAGTTTAGTTGTTAAATGTATTGATTTATCCTACCAGAAATAGTTTAGGGATACATGTTCTATTGGTTGGAAGATATTCCTTATTTTGCTACAATGTTCATCATACACAAAATAATAGATTACTGTGAAAAAATGCCATTAGTATGGTTATTTATAAAGAACCTGGTGGCATTTCTGGAAATGCAACTTCTAAAAATGCAATGAAATATTAACATGTGTAGATAAGCATAATGACCACCTATGAAAAAATAGTTACAGACATCTGCATGGAAAATCCCTACACTACTAGACTAGACTAAAAGCTACTTTCTTCTGCAAGCATGGCAAGTCCATTCACACAAGTAAATAATTATTTATAATATGAAAGCCAAATGTGCTAGCCAAAGAGAGCAAAACTAACCCCAAAGCATTTTTTAAACATAGAAACATAGAAACAGCATGTGACAGCAGATAAGAACCATTCGGCACATCTAGTCTGCCCAATTTTAAAAAAAATGCTATTAATTAGTCCCTGGCCTTATCTTATAGTTAGGATAGCCTTATGCATATCCCACGCATGCTTAAACTCCTTTACTGTGTTAACCTCTACCACTTCAGCTGGAAGGCTATTCCATGCATACACTACCCTCTCAGTAAAGTAATACTTCCTGATATTATTTTTAAACCTTTGTCCCTCTAATTTAAGACTATGTCCTCTTGTTGTGGTAGTTTTTCTTCTTTTAAATATAGTCTCCTCCTTTACTGTGTTGATTCCCTTTATGTATTTAAATGTTTCTATCATATCCCTCCGTCTCGTCTTTCCTCCAAGCTATACATGTTAAGATCCTTTAACCTTTCCTGGTAAGTTATATCCTGCAATCCTTGAACCAGTTTAGTAGCCCTTCTCTGAACTCTCTCTAAAGTATCAATATCCTTCTGAAGATAAGGTCTCCAGTACTGCGTACAATACTCCAAGTGAGGTCTCACCAGTGTTCTGTACAATGGCATAAGCATTTCCCTCTTTCTACTGCTAATACCTCTCCTTATACAACCAAGCATTCTGCTAGCATTTCCTGCTGCTCTATTACGTTGTCTGCCTACCGTACAATACTCCAAGTGAGGTCTCACCAGTGTTCTGTACAATGGCAAGAGCATTTCCCTCTTTCTACTGCTAATACTTCTCCCTATACAACCAAGCATTCTGCTAGCATTTCCTGCTGCTCTATTACATTTACTGCCTACCTTTAAGTCATCAGAAATAATCACCCCTAAATCCCTTTCCTCAGATGTTGTGGTTAGAACTCTATCAAATATTCTGTACCCTGCCCTTGGGTTATGTCCAAGATGCATTATCTTGTAATTATCCACATTAAATGTCAGTTGCCACAACTCTGACCATTTTTCTAGTTTACCTAAATCATTTGCCATTTGGCTTATCCCCTCTGGAACATCAACCCTGTTTCATATCTTAGTATCATCAGCAAAAATACATTTCTTACCATCAAGCCCTTCTGCAATATCACTAATAAAAGCATTAAAGAGAATGGGTTCAAGTACAGATACCCTCTGTTGCCTGTCACTCAGCCACTGCCTTACCCATTCAACAATATTGGAATCCAAACTTAAAGATTTCAGTTTATTGATAAGCCTTCTATGTGCAACAGTGTCAAAAGCCTTACTGAAATCTAGGTAAGCAATGTCTACTAATGTCTACTGCACCACCCTGATCTATTATTTTAGTTAACCAATCAAAAAAAATCAATAAGATTTGGCATGATATCCCTGAAGTAAACCCATGTTGTCTCTGATCTTGAAATCCATGTGCTTTTAGATGTTCAACAATCCAATCCTTTAACAGTTTCCGTTACTTTCCCCACTACTGAAGTAAGGCTTACTGGCCTAAATTTGCCCGACTCCTCCCTACTACTTTTCTTGTGAATGGGTACAATATTCACTAACTTCTAATCTTCTAGGACTACTCCTGTTAACAATGATTGGTTAAATAAATCTGTTAATCGTTTTGCTAGCACACCTCTAACCTCTTTTAATAACTTTGGGTGTATTCCATCAGGTCCCATTGACTTATTTGTCTTTACTTTTGACAGTTTAAATAGAACCTCTACCTCTGTAAACTCACGTGTAATAAATGACTAATTTGTCCTTTTTCCTAACGGAGGTCCCTTTCCTTCATTTTCATCTGTAAATACTGAACAAAAATATTCATTGAGGCAGTCCTTTATCCTCTTCTACATACCTTCCTTCTTTTGTTTTTAATTTAACTAATCCTTGTTTTACTTTCCTTTTCTCATTTATGTATCTAAAAAATGTTTTGTCCCCTTTTTTACTGACTGTGCTATTTTCTCTTCTGTGTGTGATTTGGAAGCTCTTATAGCTTGCTTAGTCTCTTGCTGCCTAATCTTATAGATCATTCTGTCTTCCTCACTCTGTTTTTTTTTTATAATTACTAAATTTAGTTTTTACTATTTTGGCCACAGTGGTTTCTTGAATTTTTTGCTTTTACTGACTAGCCTAATGCAATTTTATGTTGCCTTCAGCAGTGCAACTTTTAAATAATCCCATTTCTCTTGGACTCCATTTAAATTGCTCCAGTCTGGTAATGACTCCTTTACACATATTCTAATTTTAGAAAAGTCTGTTTTTCTAAAGTCTAAAACTTTTTGAAATTAAAATAAGTCATGTTCACCATTTTTCATAATACAAATTAGCTAAAGGAAAAAGATTATAATCAATCATTATAAAAGGAAATACTCTAATTTCCATTTTTTTTTAAATCCAAATATATAATAATCTAATTTTGTCAACTCAGTATTGTCATTGCAAAAACCGACAATATTGCATAGCTATTAGGTTAGGCAATATTGTTATCATTTTTGCACATCGGTATAGTCATAGTCCATGAACAGCCTCATTGAGTTTTTCTGTACTGAAAGTTGGTCGAACCCAGCAACAGTATAAACTAAATTTCTGTTGACCCCAATTTGTTTTCTTTTTTCTTTTTGGACAAAATTGTTCAGCCAAACTAGATTTAACTAAGCCAAACTAATCTTTTTTTTCTTATAATCTACTACCTTTCTTAAAGAGGAACTATCACCCTTTCCTTCCCATGACCATACTATTGAAATGTTTGTTGTGGTGCAGTAGATGTAGACACACAGTCACCTTGGTGGCATTATCACTTCCAATCTCTGATGTTGAGCACATGCTTGGGATCTTCTTCCATAATCACAGAGAAGCACATGTATACCTAGACATTCTTCTCGTGATGTCACATATGCCCAATCATAATAATAAATAATAATAATTTGCGATTTTTATAGCGCTTTTCACCCTGTGAGACTTAAAGCATTTTACAAATGTACAAAAATAAAGACATAAAATTTAGGAGTTTCTAAAGGTCAGATGAGCGGACTGAATGCCCGATGGAAGAGGTGGGTCTTTAGCTTTTTTTTAAAAGTCTGTAAGGACGATGCCTCTCTGATTGCGATCATGGGTCCATATGCATCATTATATAAATATATATATATATATTTATTATGATGCATATGGACCCATGATCGCAATCCTATACCTTTACTATCATAAAATACATGTGATTCACAGGGACATATTCACTACACATCAGATTGCAGTCAACTGTAAAACTAATCTGCAAAACAGAGGCTAAAATAAGCAAGGTATGAGTTTAGCTGAGTTGAGTTCCTTTTTATTCATTATCACATGAATTTCCAATTACTGTTCAATTTTTAAAAATATGTCCTTATTTTACCATAACTGTTTATTAATGATTGAAAAACATATTGCAATTCTGCAGTTTTGAAACAATCCATTATGGTTAAACTGCTTCACAGAAGCTTTATGCTAAAACAAATATATTCTGACAAAACAGCTGATCTAGGTTTTTTGGTATTTTTTTTCTAAGGAAAGGGTTATTACTGCATACAGATAATGGACTCTCAGCATATTTTAATTTTACTTTCCCAGATGGATGGTCAATCTTACGATAGCAAGCTAAATACTATCATAAAAATAAAAGCAGGGTACAAGATTCTATTATCACTAGTTGTCAATTTAAACAAGTAACTCTTACATTTGATAGATTTTCAAGTTGTGGAATTGTTATTCTGTCAACAACTATCAAAACTGTTTTCTTAAAATAATAAAGAATCTAAAGTATTCATACACAAAGTGCAACTTAGTTATAGGGGCCCACTAGTGCAGCCCAAATGTATTCAAAAAGCATCCAAAGTACAGACTTTTCAGAATCTCTGACCCTTTATCAATGATAAATGTCCTCCCATTGATAAAGGGACAGGGATCCCAAAATGTCTGTACTTTGAATGTTCTCTGGAAAAATTTGGGCTGCACTAATGGATTGAGCTTTGTGGGTGAATACTGTAGATTGTTGTTGGAATGGATTTGTAAACTATTTTTCCTTTTGGTATGATTATATGCAGTATAAATAAAATAGACAAAAAGTCGAATTCAAACCTCTAAGGGTGTGCATTCTTTATGGGAATTTTGATATTAAATAGTTACACTGTGACACAAGCAGAAAAATGACTAGAAACCATTGAGTTAATCTTTTCACACATCCCTATTATTGCTGTTGATGCAAAAGAATGCAAAAAACTGAAGCTATTTCCAGTTTTTACCCAAAAGAGGAAAAAAACACTTCTTGATTTCAAAACTGTATCACCTGCAAACATTGACCAAAATTGTATCACTTGCATAACTTGCAATGCCCTGTGGGATTCCATTTACAATTTTGTACAACATGAATTCTGTTCCTTTAACAACTACTCTCTGCAATCAATCTTTAAAGGACCACTTTAGTGCCAGGAAAACATACTCGTTTTCCTGGTACTATAGTGCCCTGAGGGTGCCCCCACCCTCAGGGTCCCCCTCCCGCCAGTCTCTGGGGAGAGGAAGGGGTTAAAATCTTACCTTTCTCCAGCGCTGGGCGGGGAGCTCTCCTCCTCCTCTCCTCCTTCATAACAACGTCATCGGCTGAATGCGCATGCGCGGCAGGAGCCGCGCGCGCATTCAGCCAGTTCATAGGAAAGCATTTACAATGCTTTCCTATGGACGCTGGAGTCTTCTCACTGTGATTTTCACAGTGAGAGGCACACAAGCGCCTTTAGCGGCTGTCAATAAGACAGCCACTAGAGGCTCTAGAGGCTGCATTAACCCTATTATAAACATAGCAGTTTCTCTGAAACTGCTATGTTTATTAAAAAAAAGGGTTAACCCTAGTTGGACCAGGCACCCAGATCACTTCATTAAGCTGAAGTGGTCTGGGTGCCTATAGTGGTCCCTTAAGTCAATTTGTACAAGAAACAATAATTTTCAGATAACCAAATGCTTTAATTTGTGCAGTATTATTTTGTGTGGAAGTGTATTGAATTCCTTAGCAAAAGTCTTACTTCAGATTCACTGCAACACCCTAATCTATATTTCTACTGACTGCAAATAATGTAAATAAGTATGTTTGACATGATCTGTCTTTTCTAAAACCACATTGATTACTACTAAGGACATTGGTTTTCACAATTAATTACTGATATTTTTTCCTTTACAATGCTTCAAATAATTTCCCAACCATAGCTGTTCAATTCACATGTCTGTACCATTCTTGGTAGATGGATGTTGATCCATGATTGAATATGGACACATCATCTGCTTTTCCACCAAATCCTGATGATGCTATTTTAATGTACAGTATTTCTTAGGCTAAAGCATTATATTAATTTCTCTAAAATCTTTAATTGAATTTGATTATTGATTTAGTGTTTCGCGTACCAATTAACCTAGTGTCACAAATGCAATATAAGTTAACTGTGACCAATATAAACAAACTGCTTGTCATTTTCAAATTGCAAAAGATTTAGTAGTTTAGTTTCTTTTCCCAAATGCATATAGTTGAGTCTGTATCGTTCAACTGTATCTGTGATTATTGAATATAAAGGACTTAATTTTCTTATTGAAGTATATCATACAAGAAATAATGTCATTTAGTAGAGATGCCAATTTTGTACCATAATTGAACCCAAGTGAAGGCATAGACTCCTCTGAGGTACCAAAGAGTCAAAAAAATTACTGATTCTGACACGACAGAATATGATGAAGAATTATACTTGCATAACAGGTATTGTAAAGTAATTGTGCTTGAGTAATAATAAAACTCAAAAAATCAAATCTCGTCCTTCAACACCAAGGCTATAACATAATTTCTGAAACTATGATCATTCTCAAGCAGGGCCGGTGCAACTGTCTGTGTCACTGACAGACATGAGAGACATACAGTCACTCATTGATAGACACACACACAAACACAGACTCGCTCACTGACAGACATATACACACACACAGACACTCACTGACAGACATTCACTGACTCATTAACAGACACACACACACTCACTGACATACATACACTCACTCACTGAAAGACAGACAGACACACAGACACTTACTGACATACATACACTCACTCACTGACAGTCACACACATGCTCACTGACAGACGTACACTCACTCATTGACAGACACACTGACAGACACTCATTCGCTGACAGACACACACACACACACACACACACACACACACAGACACTCACTGACATATATACACTCACTCACTGACAGACACACACACAGGCAGACACTCACTGACAGACACACACACACACACACACACACACACACTGCAATAGCCTCCCTCGCCGCCTGGCTTTTCCATCTCCCTTTTCTCTGGACGTTCACTGGCATTTGTTGGCAGAGCAGGCACCTGCCATCAAGGTAAGCAGGTGCCTGCTCTGCCTTACCTAGCACTGCTTTGAGGATGCCCTGAGGTGGCCAGATGGCCACCTCCTGGCCTCCCTGTGACAGAGCTCCTCTTGGCACCCCCAACTTCGTGTGCCTTGAGGATCGCCCAAGAGACACTTGCCCAGCGCTGCGGCCCCAGACAGGGGCAGGCAGCTCACCAGGAAACATTCCGGTGGGTGCCCCCAGCAAGCAGGCACCCTAGGCGAATGCCTAGTTCGCCTAACGGGTGCACCTGACCTGTTCTCAAGAACCTTCAGAATCTAGGCATGTCTCTATAATTATTAAGACTCTATAACTATTATTTTAGACCATATATGTTTGACTGGTGGCACCCAGCTGTTAAATTAAATTAAATTAAATACTGTGTTCCCCATTTTGCTGGCTGAATATCATGGAAATGCAGTCCACAACAACTGAAGTTCTGTGAGTTAAATTTTCGCACTCTTCAAGAACACATATTGCTTTTAGTAGCAATGTTACCTTTGTTCTTTTAAAATATTTTCAAAGAAAATCTGTTTTCATGTTGCTTCTCTCTTTGCATCAATTTGATCAATTTGATCTAACTAACACCATTTATTAATTAATAAATTGTAGACTATTGAAAAGTGTTTAACAAAATATACACAAAAACAGATGAGTGGAAAAAGTTAGAGATTTTTGTTTCCAGCTCATTTTTTTTAGTTTTTTTTAAACGTTTGGTGAACTAGTTTAAATTAAATATTTATGCATACGGTTAGATTTATTCAGTTGTATTGTAAACAAGCAGGTTCAAATAATGACTGAAATCCATTGCAATATAGTGTAAGTGACCCGTGATGACACATTTCGATTTAATAAAAATGCAGCAATAATTTTGTATCTACCAAGTGAGTCTGGGTTTTCTGTTAGCTCAGATTTAGTTATTTATAATAGATTTCTAGCTTAGGCCTAAGCTTATTAGAAATTGCCAGCAGAGCAGAAAATGGGAATAGAATATCTGGACTGAGTGAAATGTAAACATATTTTACATTGGTCTGTCTCTATAGTGTGAATTTCTGTTCTACATACACCAGTGATTCAAAGTTATTGCACCTGATGTATAAAGCATGCTATCATAAAATAGAATTATTTGAAACCATTTAAAACACTTATTTTACATTTCAGACAAGAAAACTTTCAATGGGTATGATGTCCTGATGTAACGCTGGTTTTCCTTGTAATATGTATGGCAGTTTGAAAGGGTAACAAAATATTCATAATGTATTAAATGTTTCCATTATTCTGTTTCTAGAATAATGGGCAATTTATAAAGTACAATAATATTAAAACCCATAAAACATTCACTCTCAGCTATTTCATTCTTAGAAAGGTTAATAAGTTTTTTGGACAATAAATTGCTCATTCCACTAGTGCTTACTTGTTTTAATAAAACTATTTAAACCAGCATACAGAATTTTTGTAAAAAAAATTACTCAATCGGGGTAAATTAGTTTATTAAAATTAGTGTTTAAGACAAAGCCAGGGGTAGGAGGGTCAATGTGTCTTGGTTTAAAAGTGGTTTAAAGCATTAAAAGCAGCGTAATCACCATGGAAACCAATGGAACGAGCAGACATTATTGGTTACTCCTTCACTTTTCCATGTTGCTTCACTTTTAAGAACTCTTTAATAAAATCCCAAAGGCATTTTTAATGTTTTCAAATTACTATAATTTCTATACCTTTGTCTTGAACTAACATGTGTACCTAAGTTTGATGTTTCACAGGTTATAATAATAAGAACCACTAGAGCAGGGATAGTCCACCTTCAACACTTAAGATGTTGTAGACTAAATCTCCCATGAGCTCTTACAGCCATAATGCTTGCATACCCCTGTACTAGAGTATGGACAATATAATAAGGTTGAACACAACTTTATACCCCAGATGGGTTAGCCTTGCTTTTAAAAGCCTCTATGTACATGTAAATTTGTATTCACTTATACATGAACCCCTTCAGCAAATGTATGCTGTTTTAAAACATAATGTAGGTTTAGCAGTGTAGTTCTTGAAAACCACAATGTGCGTTGTGAAGCCCTCATGGTGTGTAGAGCAAGCACGATGCCTGTTGTGGTTATTAAAAAGCAAAAAGGAGACCATATACTTTAGGTAGGGTATGGTGAGCTGCACATTTCTGGGTGTAACTAAACATTCTAGTAAAGTGGTTTATTGGATTGGATATTAGGTACAAAGGTAGGAAAACAGGTCTAAAACACATCCCATTTGTCAATCATTTCAGTTATCTGGTTTTCAATGGATGGTGTCAGGTCTGTTCCTTGCTAATTACATGATTATTTCCAGTCAATTACAATGTGTTTACTTGGTAAACTTCAGCAGAGTTTCCCAATTGACATCAATACATTTCAATGAACACTAAAGTAAACAAAGGACAGTTAGCTCAGTAATATCTTGGGAATTCCAATGAGGTTTATTGAAATGAAGCATTGTAACTAACTGAAGATATACATAAACAATTACAATGCATGAAACCGCTTGATGAAGCACATATATGTAAAAAGACTGGCTACATTTTATATTTATGACTGTTTTTTTATTTATTAAATAATACAGAGGGAAATTGGTTCACTTCCTCTGATAAGCAATTAGGTCTTTTTAAAGGTTTCTTAAAAACAGTTACTTATTAACCATTCAAGATATATATGAAGGAATATATGATGCTACCATACATAGATACAAACACTATCCCACCAACTAATAGTATTTTCAACTTGCACAAACAATAACAATACTTACCTGTAACTTTTTCATTTCTTTGTGCATTGTATGTTTTTTAATTGTGGTATTTATTTGCTTGTTACACATGGTGGGTACCTTACAAAGTTCTAGATTAGGACCTATTGGACAGATTGTCTTTTAATAGTGTTTACACTGAGATTGTTATGGCTCTTTAAAAGATAAGTAATATATATGTTGAATGCATATTTGCTGGATCCTGCTGAATTCATTCTCATAACGTTGCGGCCATGAGGTGTCCAACGTTCATGAGGAACTGTGAGCATTTAATCCCTAGGATATCAGGGGAGGCACCCTGAAGCTGTATATTTTATTATTGACCTAGTTAGTGCAATTGAGTTGAAAGTGTTTTAACCTGATAAAGTGCTGTTACTCTATTCAACCACGTATTACTTTTAGTGTTAAATAGAGTTGAGCAAACCCGAACTGTAAAGTTCAGGTTTGTACCGAACATTAAGGTTTTTGGACCCCGGACTCGAACACAGACATTTCACTGTATGTTCGGTTTGGAGTTCCGTGTTCGGCGATTTAATGGCACGTTTTGAAAGGCTGCAGGGCAGCCAATCAACAAGCGTTTGACTCATGTGCCCTTAGAAGCCATCACAGCCATGCCTACTAATGGCATGGCTGTGATTGGCCAGTGCAGCATGTGAGCTATCTACCAAAAGGCTGAAAGACCTAAATTGGTCTTTCAGACACATTTACTAATACTAAGTAAAGATTACTTAGTATTAGTAAATTAAGCCCCTACTCGCTACTGCGAGTAGGGGCATGTCTAGTAAACAGTGAGAAGCCAGTGGCTGCTCACTGTAAAAAAAATAAAAAAGTAAAAACCTATTGGCCCCCACCCCTGAGCGGCGGGTGGGGGCCCTAAATAAGATTGAGGGGGGGACCTACTGTCCTCCCCCCCAGCTCCTACCCCTGCACGGTGGGTGGAGGCCCTAAATAAGATTGAGGGGGGGATCTACTGTCCTCCCCCCCCGGCCCCCACCCCTGAGCAGCGGGTGGGGGCCCTAAATTTAAAATAAGGGGGGCCTATTGTCCTCCCCTTGGCCCCCATCCATGGGCGGTGGGTGGGGGACCTAAATAAGATTGAGGGGGTGACCTACTGTCCTCCTCCCTGGCCCCCACCCCTGAGCGGTGGGTGGGAGCCCTAAAAAGAATGAGGGGGGTACCTACTGTCCTCCCCCCGGCCCCCACCCCTGCGCGGTGGGTGGGGGCTCTAAATAACAATGAGGGGGGACCTACTGTACTCCCTCCTTGCCCCCACCCCTGAGCAGCAGGTGGGGGTCCTAAATAAGATTGAGGGGGGGACCTACTGTCCTCCCTCCGACCCCCACCCCTGAGCAGCAGGTGGGGGTCCTAAATAAGATTGAGGGGGGGACCTACTGTCCTCCCCCCCGGCCTCCACCCCTGTGCGGTGGGTGGGGCCCCTAAATAAGATTGGGGGGACCTACTGTCCTCCCCCTGGCCCCCACACCTGAGAAGTGGGTGGGGGCCCTAAATAAAAATGGGGGGGGACCTAATGTCCTTCTCCCTGGCCCCCACCCCTGCGCGGTGGTTGGGGGCCCTAAAAAGAATGAGGGGGGGACCTACTGAAGAGACTGACAGGTAAGTCTCTACATTTACCTGTCACGGCACTCTGATTGGTTAGCTTGAAATCCCCCAATCAGAGTGCTCTGTGTAATTTTACACAGCGTGGGAACGTTCTTCGTAATTTTCCCACGCTGTGTAATTTGACTCATAACTCTCTGATTGGTTGCTTTCAATCCACCAATCAGAGTGTTGTTATGAGCCAAATTACACAACGTGGGAAAATTCCAAAGAACTTTCCTATGCTGTGTAAAATGACACAAAGCACTCTTGGTGGATTTCAAGCTAACCAATCAGAGTGCTGTGACAGGTAAATGTAGAGACTTTCCTGTCAATCTATTCATTTACCTGTCAGAGCACTCTGGATGGCTTAAACCCACCAATCAGAGTGCTCTGAGCCTAATTGCAGGGCGGGGGAAGGCTGCAGAGCTCAGTCTGGATGGATTTTTTTTTTGCCCTCGTTTTTTTTTGCGTTGGTTATTATGGATTTTTATTTGGCCTTTTTTGGGGCTGAAAAAAGAAGATTTTAGAAGAAAGAAGACGTCAAATGGTAAGTTTTTTTTTTTTTACAGGTATGTAGCTTTTGGTCCCCCCTCATTATTTTTAAGATGAGGGGGGTAGGTAGGGGTTATTTTTTGGGGGGAGGTGGGTGACGGGGGGGCGGTTAAATTTTTATTTAGGGCCCCCACCCACCGCTCAGGGGTGGGGGCGGGGGGAGGACAAAAGGTCCCCCCTTACTCTAAATTTAGGGCCCACACCCGCCGCTCAGGGGTGGGGGCCAGGATGGGAGGACAGTAGGTCCCTCCCCTCATTGTTATTTAGGGCCCTCACCCACCGCGCAGAGTTGGGGGCCGGGGGAGGACAGTAGGCCCCCCTCATTCTTATTTAGGGCCCCCACCCACCGCTCAGGGGTGGTTGGCCGGGGGGAGGACAGTAGGCCCAGACTGTTTCGAAGTTGCAGCGATAAGTCATGATTCTTAAAGGCCCAGTATGCCAAGCCCCAGAACCTGATTATTCTGAGCCATTCGTTATCATGCCTTCAAGGTGGATTGCGAGGTATTATTTTCTTTAAAGCCTCGGACATATGCCACAGACTTCATCATGGTCCGAGAGGCTATCAACCTGTTATCTGGATGCATCAAAAAATGGGCTCACCAGATTTTGCAGGCAAAGAGTCCTGTCCTTCACAGTTGGGAATCCTTCACGACTGCTATGGACTTGCAATGCAAGACATCTAGTAAGACCACTGTGCCAAAGCCTGCTACACGTACCAGAGGATCCCAGATTCCTAGAAACCGAGAGACCCAGTACCAACACTACACCCCCGTGTTGCCTTCCTATAATCTGGTTCCTAGGAAAAATCTAGATGCTCAACTAACCAAGATTTAAATGAGAGATAGAAAAAGGAAAATATATCTATAAATGTGCATGTAACGGACCGTTTCGCACAAAAGGGAAAAAAAACGCTTAGACGATAATCCCCTTTCAGAGACAGGCACAGCTACTGTAGAATCACCAAAACTCACGAATTGAATACAAGTGAATTCACCAAACACCGAACGGCATCCAATATAGCACTCCAAATACACGAACAGGAACCATACGAATTGCTGCTACCAGACGAATAGGAAAAGCATCCAAGCAGCTTACACTCCTAGCAATCAGTCTCTAACAGCATTCAGTAAATCCCCCCAAAGACGAGACAAGGCTCCGTGTTGAGGGTCAAGCAGTGGTCTGTTTAATGAGGGCTACCTGCCCAGTATTTATGCAGGTCTCCCACCTGGTGGACACTCCCCTAGGGGACCAGATGGAAGACTGTAACAAAAGCCAGACATGTACCAATTACAGACATACAGAAGTAAAACATCCCCACAATGCATCCTGGCTTCCTCCCCTCTGCCCTGGAGAAGTAATTCAATTATCTCCCAGGACAAAGGCAAAACTCCATTACACATGTGGGGACACAAAGACAGACTATCACTTTAAAATACATAATGGGACAAATGGTACAGTAAATATATACATGTAACATATCCCCAGATAGCTCAGGTCTGAGTGCACATTATTAGGTGAATGGCACTCAGACCACACGAATACAGTTTAATTGCCATGGAGCCAAAGTCTTTAATTCCACGAACAGGCTCCATGGCATAGCTATCTGGGTTAAAACATTCCTCCAACATAAAATACCGAATTTACATGCATTCGTTAAATCCGTACGAATTAGAACCAGGGGTTGGAGGTTCAGCGGTGCCTGCACGTAAAAGTGTCCGGGTTTGGTGCAGCAAAGCCGGGCAGAAAAGCGCTGGCTGCCCGGGGAGCTCCAGAACACCGCCATCGTGTGGTGGCTAAGTGTAACCGCGATCACCCAGTAACAATCAATTAAGCTGCGGTTAACCGCAGCTACTGGGTGGTCAATTGCCGGCACACGCTCGTTAAGCCGCGGTTAACCACGGCTTCAGGGAGGTAAATGGAGGGCGCACTCCAGCTTCTGGGTGACCAATTAAGGTCACCGGCCGGCTTCCCACGGCTCTGGGGAGGCTGAAAATAAACTGTTTGTTCGGTAGATGGAATCTACAGAACGGCTGTGCAGAAAGGGAGAAATAAATCCTTCTGCACAGTAAAATTAACCCTTTAGCTGCCGGTCCATAATCCAAAGGCAGCAGGTGGGCAACCAGGCTCCTCCAATGCAATGTGGCGAGATTGGTCTCGTCACAGTGCATATGTTATATCAGAAATATCCTAGTTATAACATCAATTGAACACCAAAATAAACAAGGTTCCCAAAGGAAAGTGGAAGAGGAAACATTTAAAAAACAATGTTTTGTTAATTTAAAAAAAAAAGAGAAAAATATTCTTTTTATTAGAAAAAGTATACCTTTATAAATGATTATACTAATTAAATTATATACATAGATCACAGGATACTAATGTTTTTAAATAACAAGCTCACCTGATCTAACATTGAACCCTACTCCTATAACCCATTTTAATATTATAAATGTACTACTCTAGTCTTTTCACAAAGATCTTTTAGCCTTTCCGATATGTTGGAGGTCACAGGGGCACATTACCATATAGGTAACATTACAGCTATGACATATAATCAGTTTACATATATTATATTATCTACTTGTATTTTTGAGCTTAAACTGCTTTGTGTTTTTTGTATATTTGTGTTTCTTAGGCAGGTTTGAAACAAGTCACATTTGAAAACCATGTTGACAATTTAACATTGACTTTATACTATCTTCTCTAAATGAGAGAAGAACTGCGTGTGCTTAATATTTGGATCCATTCTAAATATAATTTTTGTAAGTTAAATTTGGACCAATAACATGGTGTTTTCTGTGTATTCGTCAGTCATATCTATATACCATTTTATATAAAAAAAAAAAATTTTAATTTTAAAATGTAGATTTTTTTTTATACATGTTACTTTACATATGTTAACATTACATCTAATAACAACTGTCCAGTAATCTCCCAATAAAACCAAATGGGTTCAGTATAGATTGCAACATGTTACATTGAAGACTATCATGTTGCATCTTGAGCTATGATGATGCATTTATTTACACATTAAGCTTATTCTCGGAGTAATGTAATATTTACAAATAACTCCTCTGCCTTGCATGTTAGTTTATATATGTGCGTATTGATGGAAAATTGATTTTACTATTTACACTCAGTTATTATACCTACTGTTGTTACATTTTTACTGACATTGCATTACTGAGAGCTGACTGAAAATGATGTCCATCAAAGTAATTTATCTGGTATAGATTTTTTTTTTCTTCTTTTACTGTTTAAAATTCTCATTTATTGGGAATTAAAGGAACACATACGTATATTCTACCAAGCCGTAACAGCATTGAGTTTTGCTGCAAAATGCTATCTGTTAAGTTCTATACGATATCCTTGATGGCGAAATAAATTGCAAGTTGAGTTTCACGGTACCTAGTTAATTCAATAATTATCTGTTTCTAAAGGTTTCAGCTAAATCTTGTGTGCAGTATTCTCATAGAGTTGTTTGCACCCAAAGCAAATTAAATAACTATGATTAATGTGAATTAACATGCTATTTTATAACACTAATGCTAGATAAAATGTGTCTACACCTACCCTCGTATAAGTCATTAGAATGCCTATTAAAATAACATCAATATGCATCCTACTGCCATAACACACTTTGATTTACTTTTTATGATTTATAGGAACACTGAAAACTCATAGAAAGTAAACAGATCAAAAATGTTTCATTATCTTATAGTTAACAAAGGCAGGGATGCTACTCTTCACTCTCTGCATATTCAAACAGCGTAACTGTTATTTTGTCTACTGTTGGATCTCATTTAATACCCATATAGTGTACATTCACACAGAAATGCAAAGACTATACTCAAGGTGGAGAACAGTAATGAAATGTGGGATTTTAAAATCAGAGAAGTACATTTTTAATTTTGTTTACATAGATGTATGCTTTTAGAAACTCTTAAGGGCCGAGGCAATAGTACAAGTTCTGATCAAAACAAAACCTGGAATTTGACTATATGTTGTTTAACCATAATGTATCTCTTTCATATTAAGTGCACCCACACTTATTATATATCATTTTGTTCAAGAGAAAAAGGGCTTTTATTTCACATCAAATATTTATATATGAAACATAATTTCATAAGAATAAAAAGTGTGAGAAATTAAGAAATGTAGTTATTTTCTTATTCTTCAAAATAAACATATTTGTATTCAGCGATGCTGTCTCATAAGTACAACAGTACACCCCATGTCCAGGTTTTATGGTGTTTTGGAGGGTCAAATATAGAACTTTCCCCTTTCCAGTTTTTACACATTGAAATTTGCTAGATTGGTTATGTTGCTTTTGAGACCACATAGCAGCCCAGGAATGAAAATTACCATGGATACCATTTGAAAAAGTAGACAACCCAGGGTATTCAAAATGGGGCATGTCCAGTCTTTTTCAGTAGCCACTTAGTCACAAACATTGGCCAAAGTTAGCGTTCATATTAGTTTTTTGCATTTTTTAAAGCTAACCTGCCCTTTCACCAATGATTCATCAGCATTATACATTTTGCTGCTCTAAAACACTCATATTTCTATTCAGTAATGTCTCACAAGGGGAACAGTACCCCCTATGTACAGGTTTTATTGTGCTTTGACAAGTAACAGGGTGAAATATAAGACTTGCTTATTTACACTTTTGCAGTTTGAAATTTGCTAGATTGGTTATGTTGTCTTTAAGACCGTATGGCTGCCCAGGAATGAGAATTACCCCCATCATGACATACCATTTGCAAAAGTAGACAAATCGTGTTATTCAAAATGGGGTTTGTTCAGTCTTTGTTAGTAGCCATAAAGCCTGGTCAAAGTTCTGACAAAATCCGTTATTTAGTGAATAACCCTGCCACTCTGATTCATTCCCTTGTTAACCAATGTTTATATGTATGTATATATATAGATATCTATATATATATATATATATATATACACACACACAAATTTATTTTCTTCATAAATAAGGTCTTTTTCTGCACAATTTTATTATTTACCTGAAGACTGGGTTCCTATTCTTTCATTGGTGTTGAGCTTTGTAGTGTAATACACTCAACATTCTCTATTTAAATTCAATATTCAATACTGTCGCATACAAACAGTAGATTCAATGCTTTTGATTGTGTCTTTTTCAACAGATCAAACAAACCAATACAAAACAAACCTCTATGGTCTTTAAAGTTCCAGTACACAATAGATGGGAAACCATGCCATTTTATTTGAAAAATCACAGAGAAAGTTCAATAAAGAAAGAAGCAAGAATGATCAAAGAACACTTTTTTTCACACACATTTGGATATTGATGCTCTACTCAAGAAATATTCAAACATTGAAATGATGTCTTTCCCAAATGGATAAGTCAACTAGGTATTTTGTTAAAAAAAAAAAAAATCATTATCATTATTTGAAAAGTAAATTATTAATGATCAGATGTTGACAGCACTGGGCAAAACCATGCAGCTGCATACAGAGACATTCAGTTTGCAAAATCTGGACATTGTTCAGGCACCGAATGGGCCTTTTCTGAATTCAGCCAAAATGAATGCCACTGGATGACTAAAATCTTGACCCAAATGCTTCAAATAAAAAATCTTTTTGGCAAATAGTTAAATAACCCTCAGCAGTGCTAGAAGCAATAGTTAGACAGCTGGCAAGAGCTTGACAGCGATTCCACATCATTAAAAAGTAGTTTAAGTTCGGGTTCGTACTGAACATTACGTTATTTGGACCCCGGACCCGAACACAGACATATCACTATATGTTCGGGTTGGAGTTCGGTGTTCGGCGATTTCATGGCTCATTTTCAAAGGCTGCAGGGCAGCCAATCAACAAGAGTTTGACTTGTGTGCCCTTAGAAGCCATCACAGCCATGCCTACTAATGGCATGGCTTTGATTGGCCAGTGCAGCATGTGACCCAGCCTCTATAAATAAGCTGGAGTCGCATAACGCCGCACACACATGAGGTCTTATTAGTGTAGGAAGAGGATGCTGCCACTGTAAGGGACAGCTTAGGAAAGAATTCTGCAAACTTGTACATTAGTGGGGTGCACTTCATATCTGAGAGTCAAATAGAAGCGTCAAGTACCGCGGTTACATTAGAGTTTTAAAAAGTCAATTTGTTTGGGTGCTAAATAGTACATTAGTGGGGTGCACTTCATATCTGAGAGTCAAATAGAATCGTCTAATAGATTTTGGTGTTCTCACCCTGCTGCTGCTCTCCTGTCTACGCTGCAGCATAACTTCGGCCTTCCCGCTCGCCGCCTCATGAGACTGTGCAAGCAGCAGCAGGCGATAGTGGAGTTTCAGATGCAGCACACACGGGTCAGTCGCTCTGCAGAACAGTTTTCTTTTTTTATATGTCCCAATATTGTGGGGGCTACCCCAATTAAAATAAAATATAAATATATATAAACAGTGGTGGCTACGTCCTCCTCTTCCACTGCCGCTTCCACCTACGCCGCCACGGTCACCGCCTCCTCAACCTATGAGTAACTTAGTATAAACTTGTGAAGGTCTTTTCTCCATGCATCAGGAGTTGAGCATTTCTCCATGCATCAGGACTGCAAGAAATGCACCGCATGGTGGAAATGTTTCTTTTTTTGTATGTCCCAATATTTTGGGGGCTACCCCAATTAAAATAAAAAATAGATATATATAAACAGTGTTGGCTACCTCCTCCTCCTCCACCGCTGATTCCACCTACACCGCCACGGTCACCGCCTCCTCAACCTATGGGTCACTTAGTATAAACTATGTACACAATAGCAGAGGCTTGTGAAGACCTTTTCTCCATGCATCAGGAGTTGAGCTCAGCTTGAACAATGAAAGAGAATACCCTGCACTCCAACCCTCTCTCAAATTGATAATTCTGGTGATCCTCCTGACAGCCATGCCTTAGATTTTGATTTATGTTCTTCCAAAGCTAAAATCAAAGATTCCATCTAGTGCTATTTTATGGCTCACCTATATTTTTAATTTTTATGTTATTTTAAGTGATTTCCCAATCCACATTAGTTTGCAGGGCACTTATCCTACACTTCCCCCCCCATTTTACTTCCCTTTGCAGCCCTCTAGCCCTTTCCAGGACTTTTTTAGAGGCATTTTTGTGGCCAAAAGTTCAGGCCCCCATTGACTTCAATGGGGTTCGGGGTCAAGTTCGGGGTCAAGTTCGATCACGAACCGGGACTTTTTTCAAAGTTCGGCTGCACCCGCCGGACCCGAACATCCATGTGTCCGCTCAATTCTACCTGGGAAATATTTAATAAAAGAAAATGGAGGGGGGAGGGGGTATACATACTGTACTCCATATGCCCCACTAAGTGTTTGTGAGTGGGAGCTATTAAAGGTACACTCCACTGCCCAAAAACATAAATAAAAATAAATGTTAAGTAGATAAACTCCAATTGAAAACTTACATGGAAATAATTATGTGTGATTTCATTGGAGTTATATCTAAAAACAGCTTGCAAGAACTGCAGATCTCTTGTCTGCTGCCAAACCAAGCCCTCCTCTTCGAACCCCACACAGACTTTCCGTGGCTGTCCAATCACATACTTCCCAATGCAAGTCCCAATGAGAAGTCATTGCAAGACAGGTGCTCTGGGCAATTGCTGACTCTTCAGTTCAGTGCAAATAAGTTAACCATACCAGGGAATAACAGGAGATGCTGTCTGCTTGAAATGCCTGTGGGGTGTAAGCAGTATAATTTATAAAAGTGTAAATTTCTATAGAAATTTCAGTATTTCCAAAATGAAAAAAGAGAACTTGTAGCGGACCACCTGGTAACCCGACTGATTACCTCCGCTAATTCCCTTCCTTCAGCCAGCCAGGAACCATTTAGAATACAAAGAGACCCATTTCCCCCCAATAACTGGACGAGGCACAGACTGACGTTTATTTTGTTACACATGGTTTTACAGACACAGACCCCTACATGGGGTCTCCAACACAAAACAACAGAGTTTCCAATTCCAAGAAGCTGAAGGGGGAGGGAGGAAGGACAATGCATCTAGGTTAAACTGGGCTGGCAGTGTCTCTGTGGCAACGTCCTGCTGTGACAAGAAAAGGGAGGGGGAAGGGCACAGAGCAATTCATTTCACTTACGCTACTTTACAGAGCTACTGCATATACAGGCACAATACACGAAAGGCATAGAAATACATGGGGAAACACCAAATACAAGGGGAAATCACATTTTATACTGGAGAATCTACTAATATAAAAGAGGGCAATTCACGGACAGCCAGCGGTCCCGCCACAACACTCTTCAGACATAAAACATTTTAGCAAGCTAAAGTGCTCTAGGTGTCTGGATTGTCCATTTAAATACTGTATATACCAGGCAGCACCAGGCAGTATAGCTCCAACTCCCACCCACGGGTGGTGAGTGGGGGCTATAATATCATAACTGGGGGAACTAATGACACCACCCCAGTCCCATCTGTTAGTAGCAGGTGGAGCTTCTAATAAAGGTGGAGGCTAGGGGGGATAATATTAAATGTTAAAAAGCCCCCACCCACTGATTACAGGTAGGGGCACTAGAGAGGGGCATTGGTATGCTCTCCCCCAGTTCTATTTTACGAAACATCCCATACACACTTAACATGGATAGGTCAAAGGTTGAACAGGTCACATTCTGCCTTGTGGTTCCATATTATCTGGTCACTGTATTGTCTAATAAGGGGTATGTTAGATAGATGCAGGGGACTGCCTCGAAGCAGTATGGGGGTGGTTATTATCAGCTAGGATAATTTTTCAGAGTAATATATAGATTTCATTTTGTTTTGTTTTTAAATAGATAATAAAGTATAACATGTTTTATTATAAATAAGTGGCATTAATATAAAGGATGATTTATTGAGAGATACTCGGTTTTTGAGATACTCTCTTATTTGTTCTGGACAGGTCACATTATTAATATTACAATCCCCAGATGATGGACCCCAGGAGGAGACTTTGTCCCCTCACCCCTGCTATTTTACAGTGTTGCCCATTTGCTAGTTTTAAGCATTTAGGATATTCTTGGAAGGTGAAGGCATGGGGAGGTTTCAAACTTCCCTTATAGTAATATGGAAGTCGTATTGGCCCCCATAATTTTTATTTTATTTATTTCATTAACAGAAAAAAAAACTTTTGTAATGTGGCAGGTGGCTAGCAAGTGCTACGTAATTAACCCTTGCACCGCTGATGGTTATTTAACCTTTCACCCGCTTGTTCATAATTAAAATTGATGATGTGCATACATTTAAAAATAAATGTGGCCTTTGTTGGATAATATGCAATCCTGAGATTCTAAAAGGCTCTAAAATGACAAGTAGGCTCCTTAATAACTGTGGAAAAATCTAAAATATATATACCCTGGGTTGACTACTTTAAGAAATGGTAGGCCTTTACTGGGTGGTTTGAACTATCAAACTGATAAAATGCTTCGAAATGTGACATGGACCCAGCTTAAAAATTAAGTCTTTGAAAAAACCTGAAAAGGCTTGCTCTCAAATTTGCCTCTTTGACTACCACATATACCTTGCAAAGATACACTTGTGGATATTGCTGCACTCATTGCTGTAGACATAGCTGAGCAATATATTGCCATAACACATATACGTATTGCAAAATATACAGTAAAATCCCAAAGAGTGTGTGAAAAGACAAAATAAAAATAAAAAAACATGTTTTACTACTGAACAAATAGCACCACAATAAGGTTAAAAATATGCCATTTGAGACACTCTGGGTTGTCTTCTTTAAGAAATGGTAAGCCTTTGAGGGGTAGTTTGAACTAGCAAAGTGCTAACATGCTCAAAATTGAGACATAATGCCTTAAAAAACATATATAAATTCACACTTTAAAAGCTGAAGTGGTCATGTCTCTTATATTACACAGCAATTTCACAAAATAATCAAACTATCATACTTTAGGGGCATTGTTTTTGTAGTAGAGCATAAATTGGGAGGTTATATGACAATGGCACCAGATTTACAAAATATCCAGCAAAAATGTTGCTGCCACCCAGGAGTGATGGGAGTGAGTGCAGGACTTATGTTTTTGTAAAGTATTAACACAACACTTTTGTTTTTGCCCCCATTTTTCATTAGCTGAACTCAAAGATTTTTTCTATGTACACAAAAGGCCCTTTTCTCTCAAATATTGTTCACAAATATGTCTAAATCTACGTTAGTAAGCACTTCTCCTTTGCTGAGATAATCCATCCACCTCACAGGTGTGGCATGTCAATATGCTGATTAGACAGCATGATTATTGCACAGGTGTGCCTTAGTCTGGCCACAATAAAAGGCCACTCTAAAATGTGCAGCTTTATCACACAGCACAATGCCACAGATGTTGCAAGTTTTGAGGAAGCATGCAATTGGCATGCTGACTACAAGAATGTTCACCAGAGCTGTTGCCCAAGAATTGAATATTAATTTCTATCCCATAAGACGTCTCCAAAGTCATTTCAGAGAATTTGGCAGTACATCCGACTGGCCTCACAACCACAGACCACGTGTAACCACACCAGCCCAGGACCTCCTCATCCATCATCTTCACCTCCAAGAACGTCTGTGACCAGCCACCCAGACAGCTGCTGCAACAATCAGTTTGCATAACCAAATAATTTCTGCACAAACTGTCAGAAACTGTCTCAGGGAAGCTCATCTGCATGCTCGTCGTCCTCATCGGGGTCTCGACCTGACTGCAGTTCATCAACGTAACCGACTTCAGAGGGCAAATGCTCACATTCTATGGCATCTGGCACTTTAGAGAGGTGTTCTCTTCATGGATGAACCCCTGTTTTCACTGTACGGGGCAGATGGCAGACAGCATGTATGGCATCGTGTGGGTGAGCGGTTGCTGATGTCAACGTTGTGGATCAAGTGGCCCATGGTTGCGGAGGGGTTATGGTTTGGGCAGGCATATGTTATGAACAACAAACACAAGTGCATTTTATTGATGGCATTTTGAGATACCATGATGAGATTCTGAGGCCCATTGTTGTGCTATTCATCCACGACCATCACCTCATGTTGCAGCATGATAATGTATGGCCCCATGTTGCAAGAATCTGTACACAATTTCTGGAAGCTGAAAACATCCCAGTTCTTGCATGGCCAGCATATTTACCGGACATGTCATCCATTGAGTATGTTTGGGATGCTCTGGATTGGCGTATACGACAGCATGTTCAAGGTCCTGTCAAAATCCATCAACTTCGCACAGCCATTGAATTGGAGTGGACCAACATTCCACAGGCCACAATCAACAACCTGATCAACTCTATGTGAAGGAGATGTGTTGCACTGCGTGAGGCAAATGGTGGTCACACCAGATACTGACTGGTTTTTGCACACCCCGGCCACCCAAATACAGTAAAACTGCACATTTTAGAGTGGCCTTTTATTGTGGTCAGCCTAAGGCACACCTGTGCAATAATCATGCTGTCTAATCAGCATCTTAATATGCCACACCTGTGAGGTGGATGGATTATCTCAGCAAAGGAGAAGTGCTCACTAGTGTATATGTAACATGGTATAGTATTATTAGAATGGTATACTATAGTATATTCAGTATTTGTGACAACATTTGAGCAGCTTACTTAACACATATTGCTGGAAATTTTTTGAGTTTTGAACATAATTTTGCACTCCTGACACGAATTTAACAATATCTCATTCTGTCTATGTCACTTTACATTAAAACTATTTAAACTATGCACAACTCCAATGTTATAATTGATTCATACATAGAAACTGAACAGAAAATAAAAATCAGATATAAAATATACATTGGTGCCAAAAAAGAAGAATTGAAATATAAGCTAAAAACGCATAAACCAGCATTTTAAAAGTTTTACCTTTACTAGTATTTGTCATTGAAGACAGCTAACATGTCATAAATCTTGGTCACGGAAGAGCTGGAGTAAATCTGTTTTGTTGTTGAATGAACTATAATTCTTTTCCTCTTGATTCCGAAAATGTTCTTAAAATGATTAAAGTTCAGTAAGAGCCTACCCACATTTTTCAGTCATTCTACATTACATTATCTCAACAGTGACAAAAAGAAACCCTCTATGAATTGTGAATCAAGATTTATTTTTAAAGGACAAAACAGATTCTTTAAATAATAGCGAAGATATAAGCCAACCTTACTCTATAGATAAGTGCCTATGGTGATTATTCACAGTGGCATGTAGTATTTTAGTGATCATGTCAAGATTAAGCTGACATTCAGGGATTAAAATATTCAATTTTTGAGCATTAGCAATGCAGTTACTGTCAGGGAGTGAAAAGTGAAGATTTGAAAATTTGAGAAAGCATTATATTTCTTTTTAAAGACCTCTATAACTGAACCTTCACCAACTACAGGAAGTCTAATGCTTTCTTTAAATCTATAGCCATGTGCAATCAATCACTCACTTCATGATAAAAAGTAACGCTTTAAGTGGCTAGGTTTTTTTAACATAGGCCTCGATTTAATATTTTTGGATAAACGTTTTAAACTATTTTAATGTCATTAAACTATTGAAACATATGAAAAATATATCAATATGTTTACAAAAAAATAATTTCAAAACATATTTTTGAAATAATAAGTCATTTTAAAAGTTTATCCAAAAATATTAAATTCTTTGAAAAGTGTATCCAAAAATATTAAATCAAGGACATAGTTATTTGCTTCATGCACTTTTTAATCTCTGATTCTTTCACATATTTTTTTTGTTGTTGTTAAATAAATGAATCTCTAGAATTCATTAGTATTAACATTTTTCAGTCATGTATTTATAACCTGGATTCTCAATGTATTCTTCCATATAATTGAAGTTTGTTCTTGACGGTTATGGATGTGGATGTAAAAGTTTATATACAGTATATTATAGCCTTGCCCATTTTAAACCGACATGAAAATAATCTTATAAACAATACATTCCTGGCAACCTAAGATTTATTTCAAAATTTTAATGCAAAAAATTGCATGCTAACTGGTGCAAAACATGTTATTTGCATGAGGGACTACATATTACATAAAATAATTTAGTTAAGAAATAAAAAAAAAAATAACCATTCAAAGATCTTTAAATCTGGCAATTTGGAATTGAAGACTCCTGCATAAGTGGTTGTCAACTGAGTATAATCTATTGTTTAGCTAATGATATAACTATTTTATCTCTTGTGTATTTGTTCCTAAATCACAGGTTAATCAATTACATGCAAGTAGCTGAAGATTGGATATTATTAATAATCATTATTTGTATTGATATTTGTTTTTTATTTTGTCTTTTTTTGTAAATATTTTTTATTTTTGTTATTTGCGTCAGGAATGATGGATTTTAATTTGGCCTATTTTAGGGTTTTAGAAAACAAGAGTAGGAAGAAAGGAGACATCTAATGTTAAGTATACATTGTCTTTATTTTATTGGTATTAGATTAAAATATCCTTCAAATGTTGAGAAAATACTTCATGTGAAATTAAGACACTAGATAAGTTTAACTCTTGGTGTATATAGCCTTTGGTGTAAACTGTGTGACCTTTTCAAGAAGAGGAGTATTATTCTCTGCATATTATTTCACTCCATCCTATAGACAAATTATTGCAGCTTCTTCTACCAATAGTAATTGTGGCATTTGTTACAAATAGGTGAAGATAATGCTCATTTACTAATTTCTCATGATAGAAATGTGTGTCGTCTGAAAAATTACAGACTAATCCTTCAACATTAGGGCAGATCTTTCCATTTTACCTTGAGGGTAAAAAAGTATTTCATCTACTTAATGCATAAGTTTGCAAATTATCGCCAGCTTTCTGCTTTGGACCAATAGTATCCAGTGATTTTGTCCTGGAATTAGAAGTTAGCCCCACTTTGGAGTCATTCTCTGACTTGCTCAGATGTTACACCATCCTTGACAACATATTAGAAGTCTTGCCTACTTAGAAATAGAAAGTATTTGGCATTTTGCTTAAAAAGTATTCTGTGCTACTGTAATGATAATCATAGACCCTAGCACGCAGTTTCAAAACCCAAGGACCAAAAAATATATAATAATGACAGCATAGTCTGTATAAGCAGTCATTCGAGGGGCTGGTGCAGGGATTGTTTGAGTACACAGCTGAAGATGCATTTTGCCTTCTCCCAATGCATTTTAACCTGTGTATCTCTTAACCCTTGTGGGGCACACAAGGGAGCAGCAATGAGGAGAAGATCTGCAAAGGAGGAAGAAATAAGAATGATAGTTAGTATGTAGCCCCACCCTTCAAACTCCTGTTGCACCCCTTAAAAATATGCAATGTCAGATTCTATTCAACCTTTTTTTAACTTAAATGCAATAGGTGTCACTGTTTTTTTTTTCAATTTAAGTTCTTTAAAATGTTCTATTTCTTTTCAGGCTTCCATTTACATTAATTTAAAATAAATGAAACAGAAACAACATAACACTTTTTAGGTTAGATAGCTTTTTTGCAATGAGAATATTAAACAGTCTTTTGGATGTTTGTTTGCATTGCAGAACAGGAGCAGGGGTAATTTGTCCTCTAGCTCACCCACATAGCAGAACAGTTTATTTAAAGGACACTTACATTAAAATAAACACTTTAGCTGCAAAAGTACACACATTTATCTGATTTCCATCCTGATTTATTGCATGACTGCAGATTCATGTTTTTGCAAACCAAAAAAAAACCATACAAGAAGCTTTTAGATCATTAACTCCTTAAAGGAAAACTATAGTCACAGAACCACTACAGCTTAAATGCTGTCTTTTCAGAGAAAAAGCAGCGATTACATTGTTGCCTAGTAATACCCCTAGTGGCAGTCACTCAGACGACTACTAGAGGTGCTTCCTTGTCCAGTGCTGCACAGTATGCAGCACCTACATTCAGTGTCTCCACCTTCTGCATGGAGACACTGAACGTTTCCCATAGAGATGCATTGATTCAATGCATTTCTTTGAGGAGAAGCTGATTGGGGCAGCTTGCCACTTAAACAACCACTTCAGGGCTATAGTGACACTATGGCATTGAGGCAATTGTCCAAGTTCAGAAGCATAACAAACCCTGTAATTTGAGCAATATGTCTGTTCAACCATGATGTCTCTTTTTTATATTTAATGTAACAGAACTTCCTGTACTCCGGTTGGGTACCTCCGCCGACGGATGCTCCCAGTGCTCACCAAGGACTCCAAGCACATCTCCAGACACCATAAATACTGCAGACCCCACGAACCGCCGCAGCTTAGTTGGGGTCTCACCGTTTCCTACCCACCCTCGACCTACGACAAGGCTCCAGGTTCCAGTGGGTGAACCTCTTTTGGTCAAGAGAGTGAAGCAGGAACAACTCTTACAAGAGCTAGTTATTCAAGGGATTATGAAGAGCATAGCAATCCCTTGTAGCAGTTTTCCCCAATAAGAGACAAGACTCTAGATTGAGGGTAAATCAGGAACAGGAAGTTTAATGGCACACACTGGTCTTTTATACAAGTTTTACAGCAAAGGTGACGCCCAGGTGGAACTAGTTGGGCACCGAATACCAAACATACAAGCCAATAAAAACAGAGGTTTACTTTCAGACACTCCCATACAGTGTACGGAATCCCTCCCCTCTGCCTGTGATACAATCGAAGACAATGGACTAACTCAATTAACTCTAAGCAGAAAAAAACATATATATTTACAAATCCCAAAAAGTACCCCAAAATACAACATATCCCCACAAAAAAAGGTCCCATGTCCAAAACAGTTCCATACACTCAACGACAAAACACTGCTGGACAATTTAAGATGGCCGCTTGCCACATGTTTGAATCTGTTCTAGTTAAAAGTCCAAGGGGCAGAAACAGTACTTTTGAACATGAGTTATCACAGGGCCCATAGTCCCAGGGTAGGAGGCTGGCAAGCAGGCCCCTCTAAAAACTCATGGCAAACTCCCTTAAAAAGGGGAGTTTGTCACATTTAAGTATTATATATAATTTTGTCATGGAAAATATGGGTTTTATTTCACATCAAATATTTATATATGAAGCATAATTTAATACGCACAAAAAAAGCTTGCCCATTTCAGATATTATACGTTATGGCATCCCAGTAATGAAAATTACCCTGATCATGGCATATCACTTGCAGTAGTAGACAACCCAGGGTATTCCAAATGGGTCATGTCCAGTCTTTTTAGGAGCTACTTAATCACAATCCCTGGCCAAAGTTAGTGTCCATATTTGTTTTTTGTTTTTTTCTCACACATAAACTGTACTTTCACTGATGATTGTCATTATACATTTTACTGTTTTAAAACACTCATATTTGTGTTCAGCAATGTCTCACAAATACATCAGTAGCCCTCATCTAAATGTTTTATAGGGTTTTGTAAAGTTACAGGGTCAAATATAGGGCTTGCAATTTACATTCTCTCGTACTTTTGCTGGACTGTTATGATAGTATTACATATATTATATATTGTATATAGTATTATATGTGTTTTATTTATATATTTTTTTATCATATGTTATGATATTATCCCCCCTTATATGTTGTTTTATTCTCACTTATATGTTTGATTTGATATTTTTATATCAGTTTGTGATTTAAGACCTAAAAATTCTTCTATCTGTTAACTTTACCCTTATTTTTCTCCCTTGTTATTATGGATGATTGGAGAAGTTCAGGCAATGAGGCTCTATTGATTTTTTTTTTAATTTTCTGTTTATTGTTTATATTTTACATTTTTATTATTTTATTATATATTATTAATTTTTATTTATTTTTTTATTTCTATTTCTATCCTGTTCACTTATTTTTCTATCTGTATTTTTTTTGTGTACTCTTTGTATTTTTATTATTTTCCCACTTATTTTTATTTTTTCTTTGGCTATATTATTTCTTGTGGCCCTAGTATTTGTGCTGTGTTTCATGCATGCATCTGTTTGTTTTTTCAGTTGCGCACCTTTTTCCACATTAGGCACAAATATACAAGATTTCAGCTGGGGAATGCATTGGTGTGTGCACTCTTGTGTGGTGCTTATTGAACTTGTGCTGTTCATGCACATCTGGAGGAGGTGTTCCTTTCCTATGGTACCACCTTCGGTGTATGTGACTGGTCTTTGTTTCAGAGCTTTGAGCATCCATGTTTTATGTATTATCGTACCTTTTTCTACTATTTTGTTTTGTCTCAAGTGCGCATTAAAATGGGGGGTGTATGCGTTCCACTTTTTTTTTCATCCTTTTCTGTGCATTTCAGCCTGCCTCTAATCTTCCTATATAAGTTAAACAATGGGGTAAGTAACAATTTACACTGATTGTTTTCATAATGCACTGTGTGTTTAAATATGCATATGTTTAATGTGGTGTTAACTTGAAAGAGACCTTTGTTTAGGCTGAAACATTGCTCTTTGCATTTTGATCAAATATGACTGCTTTGTATTTGAATGATTATAAGTGCCTGAACCCTCTTCTTGGATATATTGCATACTAAGGATTTGCTGGTCCTGTAAAGCACACTATGGTTTCTAGGAATTGATTGCAACCTTACCCCTTTTGTGGTTATAACACAGATGATGTCATGAACGTGTATCATCTTAAAGAGCCAAAATGACAAATAGTAAAATTAATAGAATGGGGAAGTGTTCTACAACACCAATGACTGATTCTCCACACTGTCAGGAACATGAGAGAGGCATTGTGCATGCACAGTAACGCAGAAGTGACATTGCAGCTTTGATAACCACAGCGGAGCAATGCCGAGACGAGCCAGGCATCGTTACAGTTTATGTGTATGTGTGCAAACAGTTATTTAGCACTTTTAAAACATGTTTTCATGATATGCATATATGTATCTGTTGTTTATTTACCAAGGTTATTAAATAGTAATAAATCCATGAACTGTTTCTGCAATGTTTTTTTTCCTCTGTGAAGTTATTGCAAATAATTAACGATTTATTTTCTCTGATTTTATTTTTCATAACATATGCAAACAGGAACAACATAACCTTGCTCTTTTGAGTTGCAAACTGTGATTCTGAAACATTTGAGATTGTATAGAAATGGTTTGCTGCTTTCAAATTTTTAAAATGGAAATACCAGTATATTATAGTAATAGCCGAAAAATTCCATTTACCCATTTCCATATTCAGACATCTATTTTACTTGTGATTATTTTACAGCCTTTATAACTCTTACAGTACTAAACTTTTTTTGCCTATGCTACTGTTGAATGGAATTAGAAATAATTTTTTTTGACACATGTAATAGGTTAACCAGAAATAAACGAAGATTGTAAAAATTAATATGGCCAATGGGGACAAGCAAGTTCATGGGGCCCATTTCTAACACATGGTCTCTAGGCAGCTGCAGTTTACCTTATGTTTAATCCAGCTCTGAGTATAGAGTATAACAGTGTTTCCCAAACCAGTCCTCAGGACCCACCAATAGCCTTCATTTGTCAGTATCACCATTGGAATAAAACAGGGGAATTAATAAATCCTGGATTGTTGGTGAGCCACAAGAACTGGAGTATAAGATATATATGTGAAGGACTTATTAAGCAGGGAGACCTGAGACCTTAATTATTGGTCTTGGTGGTCCACAGTAGTATGAATCCATTAAACGGATAGTATAATACTATAGCAATTCTGTATTCATGGCAGTATCGCTCTTCCTGCCTCCCCTATCCCTTTCGCCACCCCCGCATTAAATATAGGGTTAAAAAACGTTTATTTATTTAACTTATCCCAGCACCAATGTACCTCAGGCGCTGGGTCAACGCTCCGTCCCCTTCAATGGGGAAAAAATCTGACGCTGAATTGCCCCATGCAGAACATGAGGATGTCCAGCGTCAGATACTGAATCAAAGGTCTTTTTCGATCCAGGAAGCACCCCCTGTGACTGTCTGGTAGAGGCCCCTGGAAGCAGACTTAGAGCTGCAATGTAAACATTGCATTTTCTCTGGAACTGCAATGTTTAACATTGCAGAACGACGTGCAATAGGGACACCGCACCCAGACTACGTCAATTAGCTGAAGTGGTCTGGGTGCCTATAGTGTCCCTTTAAAGTTTTGTCTCCTACATGTACTGTAGTTAATCAATTAACTAGATTATGTCCCTTTATATTATAAATCAGTAAATTAAACTGGCTAGAGATAGGTATACAGTTATTCATTAAGAGTATTATAATTTAAACAGGAAAAATATATGTTTAAGGTAAATGTATTTAACACAGATGAATGATACGACTTGAACCAAGTTTTTCTTCCTGTGATGTATTGTCATCTCATTGTTTAGTGAATAACACTCTCTTGGTTATTGTATAAGTCACACAAGCACAGAATTGTTCACTCACAGTACGCAAAGATGTCGGCCTTGTGGCTTTTATAGAAAACTGTATTGGAAACTGAGAAATGAAAGGGTCCTATATTTACGAGATCTTTGATCACTTTCCAATTTGTACATGGAAGTGTAAACCAGCCACCAGAGATTAAATAAAGCTGCATTTGGTTCACGATTTTTAACTTGCGTTAAAACATTTTTTTTAAAAAAAATTGTCAGAAGACTGAATGAAATGTCCTTTGTTGCAACTGTTTCAGTAGATGTTTCAAAGGATAATTTAAAAAACATAGCTCTTAGCATTTGACTAGGAGAGTAGTAGTTTAACATTCTTCTAGCTTGGCCTGCTGCCAGCAGTAATTTAGATCACAGGCCCAAAGCAGTTTAACTTTAAATTCACTAGTGATTGGCCTAAATAGATCAGATGCAATGAAGCCTTCCAGCAGGTTTAAAAGCAAAAAGTCAGAAATACATCAAGCCAATCCCCAGTTGTACGCTGAGGGATTTGAGGCAGATGGCATCATGTGTGTTCTTTCTTTAGGGAATGAGAATAAAAAGCCCTCAACCGGTATTTGAGATCTTTACATATGCCGAATTTAACACAACATGACAATAATTTAAGAGATGGGAAACATTCGTCCCAGCAGTGCACAATTTGGAAGAACATTACCATTTTCATCTATTCAATGAACAGGTAGGGAAAGAGAATAGCATTTTATAAGACACACCAAACTGACATGCTGCATCTCAATGTGTACCTGATTTAACCAGTGCAAAGCACCGAATGGGGCAGTCTTAAACATTCAACAGTTTAAATGCAATAACTTTTATTCCATAGAAGCAAAGCACACCTCTATAATGTCTAGGGGTTAAAATGCAACAGTTTAGATTTTAAAGTCTTATTTAATAAATGTATGCTAAACAGTGTAAATTAGCACACAGAATCTGAAACACTATCCCCTTTCAAATAGTATTACAGCTAATAATATGTTATTTGTTTAATCTGAATTAGTGAGTCAGAAAAAAAAAACCCTCAAATTCAGTAGAACTTAAAACATTTTCAAGTTGGTTGTCAATGGACTGTTTCCATGTATTGTTAACAGACTTTATGTAGGGATAGGCAAGCAATTACCCAAGTACCATTTGCAAACAGGGGTTGTGGTATGCAGCTATCCATTATCCATATGTGAATTAAAATAAAGGGGGGGCGGTACTTTACTTCAGAAGTGAGTGAGCAAGTAGGACGTATGGGAATTGGGGATTTGCCATTCAAACATTGTATGGCTTTGGGCAAGGATTGGTCACTTGCAATGCTGGACAAGGGCTTTATTGACCTGGAGCTGAATATGAGTGCATTTCATATTTCAAAATTTTAATTTGCATTTTTTTATTTGAGAAATTTTGAAAAAAGCCCTGATTAGTGATGATGTGCTAGAGGTATATTTTATTGTTTCTGGCTGTTTTTGTTTGGACGTGTTTGGATTTTATTTCGTCATGCTGTTTTGACAAATTACCAGGGTCAAGCCGAATGTCCACTCTTCAACTGATTTATTCAGTGATCTTCAGCAGGAAAAGACAGATGTCACTTTAGAGCAAAGGAAGATTTAGGGATTACCCAGTTGAAGAGTGGACATTCGGCTTGACCCTGGTAATTTGTCAAAACAGCATGACGAAATAAAATCCAAACACGTCCAAACAAAAACAGCCAGAAACAATAAAATATACCTCTAGCACATCATCACTAATCAGGGCTTTTTCAACATTTCTCAAATAAAAAAATGCAAATTAAAATTTTGAAATAAGAAATGCACTCATATTCAGCAGGGGCATTATTAGAAATCAGAGGGCCCTGGTGCAAGAATCAATCTTCATAGCTCCCCCTAGCAAATATATCTGAGCAGGATGTGTGTGGTGGCTGAGTGTGATTGTGTGGTGGTTGGCTGAGTGTGATTCTGTGTGGGGCTTGGTTAAGTCTGATTGTGTTGGTTGGCTGAGAATTATACATGTATGTGAAGTTGGCGGAGTGTGATTGTGTGTAGCTGGCTAAGTGTGATTGTATATGGGGTTTGGCTGTGTGTGATTGGGGAGTGATTGAACTTGCTTGGGGTCACTTCTCTAAGCATGGCAATCCCTTGTGCTGATGCTAACTTGCTGGCTTCACTGCCAGCACAATGCCATCAGTGCATCCCTTATTCCCCCAGCAAGCGCCTGCTCTGGTGGAAACACAGTGACAGGGAGCATGAGGATTGCCTGTCACTCAAACTATGTCATTAGACCCTGTTTCCCACTAAGTGATTGACAGGCATATATTAAAGAGCTTTAAATGAAAATCTATACATTTTCTAGCATTTCTGCTAGAACATTGTATAGGTGGAATTTAATTCTCTTTAATATACATGTATTTTACAAACATTTTAGTATAATCCATGTAACGGAACCCCGAGTAGGTGAAGGGGTTAACACCGCCAAAGCTGTTCTTTTTCCCGAATGCGAAGTCAGGTACCGAACACTCCTAAGCGCCGAACAGGAATCATACAAATTATCCCCCCAAATACAAGACAAGGCTCTGTATTGAGGGTCAAGTAGGATCTGTTTAATGGTGGCTACATGTCAGCCTTTTATGCAGGTCTTACAGCAAGGGCCACTCCCATAGGGACTTTGTTGAAGACTAAGACAGTTTTTATAATAATCAATCATGTACAAGTACCGAATGCAAACACTCCCACAAAACAGTACAACTCCTCCTCTCTATCCCAGAGATAATTGGGTTAAGTGCTTGAAGTAACTAAATTACCTCCAGGCATAGAGAATATTCCCCATTTTATAGCAATGGTAAAAACACATTAAAATACATATTTCCCAATATACCGAACGAACCCCTACATTTAACGTACAGCTTAGATCTGAGCGCTCAATATAACCGAACAGTGATCAGATCCCATACATGGAGTTCAATCACCATGGAGATAAAGTCTTGTACATTGTGCATTCGACAAAACGAATGAGCTCCATCGGTCTACTATCTAGTACAGTTCCGTTCGTGTATTGTCAATTTACTGAATGGCGCATTGTTCGTATGAATTTGGGACAGAGTGATAGATGGTCGGTGATTTCAGTGGTGTTCGTGGGAAGCAGTGTCCGAAATCAGTTCCATGGTTTTGTTGATGAACACCGCTGGGCGTTCGACTGTCCAAGATGACCGCCGTCACATGTTCGTTCATACAAACGATGACCACCCAGCCAACTGTTCGGGAGTTGGAAGTGTCTGCGGTTAACCACAATGTTAAGGTTAACGAGCAGCACACCTGCTGGGTGGCCTGCCATTCGTAGTTTGTTCGTCTTTTGATGAAAGCAAGCAGGAAACATACGAACAACCGGCAACCGCCGAACAAACAGATTAATTAGGTTTTAAATAATAATCCAAAGGCAGAGAGGTCAGCCACAATCCACATTTATTAATAATAAATACGAGTGTGTATATATACTTTGTGTATGGATGCAAAGATACATATACACATATATGCAAATTATTACATGCATGTAGTGAAACTATTTTTTAGTTAAACGATTTTATCCTTTTAAGCACACACGCTCACCCACCCATACACACAGTCATTAGCACACACACTGTTCAATCAACACACGCACACTCTCAGATATACATACACTAAGGCATATACACAAACTCACAGGCACACAGACTTATTGACAGATACACACATCCACTACAGACACACATGGACGAACACATACATTTACTGACACACACTCATTAAAATATACACACACTCATTGACAGATACACACACTCACTGACAGACACATACTCTCACTGATTTCACATGCACTGATAGACATACACTCTCACTGATTTGACATGCATTGATAGACACACACACTCACTGACAGACACACACTCGCAGACACACACGCACTCACTGACAGCTACACACACATATTTACTGACAGACGCACACACATACATTGACAGGCACATACACACACATTCACTGACAGACAGACACACACTGACAGACGCACAACCATATACGTTCTCTCACACAGACATTTATTTTTCATTTTTACTTAAGTCCACCCAGCCTCCCTACCTTTGGGAGAGCTGGAGTGGATCCTATCCCAAGAGTCCAGTGGGGATCCTGTCCCTGGGGTCCAGTGTGGCTAAGGTGGCCTTAAGGTGTCCAGCTAGCTCTTGAGTCCCCAACGACCTCAGCGACCCTTGTTGTTCCACCACTGAATGCACGTGGCAATCAATGACTGATAGTCGAAGCTAATCCTATGGAATCACTAAGGAGTTTATTTACAATAGAGCATAAGAGCATATTGTAGTGAACTGATATGCCAATTGTAACATTTAGCATAAAATAGCCATACTGTTCTCCAATGCCGTTTTCAGTCCAGTAGACTTTCCTGTTTAGTGAATAAACTCTTACACCTGATTGCTCACGTGATTGCTGCTAAGCGAGAAAATCATGGTGGATTTACTACAGTAAATGGTTGGAAAAATAACCTTTCTGTATAGTTTGATATTGTGAACCCTAACTGGTAGTTGGTATCAGTAAAGGCATAGGTAAGCAGCACGCAGACACTAAAGACAGGGATGGATCATTGAAACAGTTCAGTGTTCTGCAGGTCTTTTATTAACAAAGCTTATTAACAATCTGTTCTTTACTGACAAGTGTGGAAAGAAACCCAAAGTGTTCGATGTATTTAATACAAATAAGGCTCTCAAGATTCCACAAAACCTTTTTATGGTTTGCCAACCAGGCCATGTGGAACATAAAGTGTTTGTTGCTGATATTGTCAGATGAACGTGATTTAGAAGCACTTGCAGTTCAGTCTATCTGGCCACTGCAGAGAAATGTCCTTTGTGTTGAGTTTGAACAAGTGACAGGTTTCCAGAATGACTGAATAATGAGGCAAGCACAGAGAGAATAAAAAGGGTCAGCCCTGCATGTTTGGTATTTTAAAAGGTTTCCTATTGTAAACATAGCACACATATAAGTATATCATTTATAATGGAGTGTTTAACGAAATTTATAGTAATTAAAATGGTAACCATCAGGTGTGAAATATGATTTGTATTCCCCTGAGAGACTTAATTTCTTTCAGGTTCTGGGTACCTGATTTTCCTGAGCATTTGATAAATGCTAGAAATTTTTCTTGGGTGAGAAAGCATAAAATTATCTAAGGATGCTGAGGTCAAGATTTTCTTATAAGACATAAGTTTATATCTTATAATTGAATAGCGATTTCCCATAGATGCCATTGAGGCTGATTGGAGAACTGCTATTCAGTTACCAGAGTTACCAGAGTTACCAGATTGACATGCAAATCAATTTATGAGTTTTTGTGACATGCGTTTTTCTGGATTTGATTTTTGTTATTCTGTCTCTCACTGTTAAAATACACCCACCATTAAAATTATACACTGATCATTTCTTTGTCAGTGGACAAATGTTCATAATCAGCAGGGGATCAAATACCTTTTCCCTTCACTGTGTATGTATTATTCTCATGCTCACAATATGTAATCCTGGGTACATATATATAATTTACTCAAAAGCTTCACTTCAAGTTACTTACTATGTCCCCCTCATCTAATACATAGCCTCCCAATTTAAAACACTGCCCACCACCACTCTAATACACTGTCCCCTCTCTCCCACCACTCTAATACACTGCTCCCTACTCCAATTTAATACTCTGCCCTCTCCCTCCCTCAATTTAAAAAACTGCCCCTCCCCCACCCCTCTAATATATTGCCCTCCCACCACTCTAATACACTGCCCCACTTCTTTCCACAATTTAATACACTTCCCCCCACTCTAATAAACTTCCCCAATTGAATACACTGCCCCCTTACTCTAATACACTGCCCCACCTCCCTCCAAATAATACACTGCTGTCCCTCCCTCCATCCCACCACTTTCATACACTTCCCCCCATTTAATATACTACACTAGAGGAAGGTTACCCCAAGACCCTCTTTTGCTACCTTAAGCAGTCCAGCTCTGCATGATCTTGTCTGCTCAAGCAGGCCACACTCTGCAAGCAGCAGGGAAGGGGTAGTGGCTGGCCTGCTCTGCATGCAGCCAGCCACTCTGCGCACTATATCACTGCTGCGCAGTCGCCAGACATGACTCTATACGCTGTATGCGCATATGTGGAGAGTAACAGCTCTCAGTGTGGCCCCATGACAGGCAGCCTACTGGAAAATTTCCCAGTATCCTGGTTCGCTAGTCCTGCCCTGGGCCGCAAAGATACTCATTGTGGGCCACATGTTTGATATGCGTGACGTACTGTGTATGTTGTTGCAACATATACACATGGTGACAAATTATATAGACTGTACATCATCTGTACTATTTGCAAATTGTTCTCTCTGCGATCAGTGATTCAACATTATTTCAGGATTTCTCATTGTGAGATTTCACAAAATAACATTCTAGAGGTCTCTGAATGCATGTGATCTCTAGGATAGCTGGCCATATTGATTGAACGCCTGCCACTGGTGGCCATTTTAGGGACATCTTGTTTAAATGATAAATTTCTCTATCACTGCAGCATGTACTAGGTTCTCCTATCGGCAGTAGTCTAATAGATATAAATACACAAATATATAAATATAATACTAATCAATTTTATATGACATTTGTGTGTATTATGTTTATATATTTCTGTATTTATGTCTATTAGACTACTGCCGATAGGAGAACCTTTTTATCTAAAATAAAAAGCTTTTATAGGTAAATTACTTCTGTGCAATATAAAATTGATCAGCCAAATGCTGTGTTCTTCTATATGTAAATAAGGACTTATAAGAGAACCTATAAGAAACAATAACTGTATGTGTACGGACTTTAAAAACCCTTACCTAAGATGGCCACTGCAGCATCACATCCTCAGGAAGCCGGGTAACCGGTGAAACGCGTTGACGTCAGAGAAGGGGACGGAGACAGCAGCAGCTCGGGGAAGAATGCTGAAACATAGCATTTGAAGCCAAACTTCAGCTTCTACGAACACCCAACGAAGCCAGAGTTTCCTGCAACCCATTATACCTAAGCTGGGCAGTGAGTAACGGCGTATGCCGTACCTTACTCACAACACCTTCCTGTAAGAGGCAGTCTTTTTAGTGCATTTATGTGTTTAAAATTTTAAGACCTCTTTTTATTTTGTATCTTTGTAATAAATCTTTCTACCCTTTCAAAGCCAATTAGAGCTTAATTACTCTGTCAAAGTATTTCCTTACACCTAACATTTCGGGTATATTTGTGGGAATACTACTACTACTGCATTTGTTTTGCAATCTACACTATTATGTGTTTTTGTATACCTTTCTCTATATGTGCTGAGAGAAAATTTATTGAAGGATAAAGTGTACTAAGTATTACTTTTACCTGCTTTATATCACTCCACAATCTGCACATATTATAGGCTTAACACCTAAACAGCCACTTCATTCAAAATACTGCTCCACTCTTTCCTTATTTTTTTCCAACAAGATGTAACTGTCAAGACAAGTCATAACTGTAATTGGCTTTGTTAGCGATCAACCATCTTGGGTAATTCTACTAAACACTGAAGCTAGGGTTAGCTTGAGTTAGGGTTAGATACATTAACACTAGATAGGGTTAGCTATGGATAAGGTTAGCTATGTTTTTAAAGCCAACAAAGTTTGATGCGGGTCAATATGGTGACACTGTTAGCATTATTCTACCAAATAGTGTCTCTAAGTAACATTCAAAGAAGCAGGTGACACATCCCGGCCAATCTCCAGGCAGCTTCAACATGGATGCTGTCCAGGAGGAGGGAGGGTCTGGGAGGGAGGGTCTGCTGGAGATTGGCCGGGATGTGTCAGCTGACCGGAGCTCGCCGTGAATGGTACGTGGCGAACCGCGGCGAGCTGTTCGCAGGAAGTTCACGAATGGTTCGCGACATCACTAATTAGGGCATGTCTGTAATTTGCACAAAAAACTGACACAGGTATACATGTAACAAAAACAGACAATATGAGAAAGGTATACGTGTTTGCTGTTTTCAGGAGATAAAACAGAAAAACATATCTCCAATTTTTTTAGTAGTGACTACATAAGGTACTTGAAAGACATTGTTAAAATGCAATCATTCATGTGTGTGAAAAAAAATTGCCTTTCATGCAAAATTAGAAAGATACTAATGATGACACAACCTGGTGAAATGAGTCATGTTGCCCATGTTAAATTGCCAAAAGGGTCTTTTTTTGTAAATGGTATGGTCCCCCCAGACATTAAAGAAAAAGAAAATGAATACAAAACAAATTACATTTTCTATTCCTTCAGTGACGTCATCATGGAGGCATGCCTCAAAGATAACGGTCCAAACTTAGAGTTATGCCCGTCGCTTGCCACAATGCGCCTCAGATTATTAAATACAATGATTCTCTAAGGCAGACGATAACGCTACTGCTCATGCATGTGTGGCATCATGGTATGTCATGGTTTGAGAGTTGAGAAGTAAGAATTCCAGCTCTCGTACTGGGAGGCCTTGGAAACATTGCTCGAAGACATGCTTTTAAGCCTTGTAATTAGTGTATTAAAGATTTTAGAGGTGACAGTGGGGGTGACAGTGGGAGCAGGACCATAGGCACTGTAACAGCTTTAATCAAACGTTGAATCTACAACCTCTCATATATGGGTGTGTGCATTTTGCTTTCTCTTTAAATTATATGCAACTTTAATTAGGTTTAGCATCACCTTATTGCTTTTATACATGCTCACCATTATATATATATATATATATATATATATATATATATATTGTCAACATTTATTATTAAGCATACAGTGTTTCTTACTAAAGTGACAATTGTTGGGAATTCTGAGTAAATTCAAAGTGAATTTAAAGTGATTTTTTTTTATTTAAGGTCAAAGTAGCTGAACTGGAAGTATAGCAGACTTGGACAATTTTTTCCAGTTGGTTATTTTGGCCTTGAATTTGAAATTCACTTTGAATTCCTAAGAGTTAATAGTTAAGAGTATAGCAATGTTGTGCCTAATCATTAAATTCATGAAGCACCAATATCCAAAAAGTAATAATCAATTACCTAATAAGGTTTATAGCGATATTGGCGGGCACACAACCCAGTCCGGAATGAGTATCTTGGGCTATAGGAAAAAGAAACCACACAGAGACCAAGTTGCAGATAAGAATTCACACCACACTTTATTTTCCACAAGGGGACCCAATACAGAGTAAGCTTAACTCTCATTAAGTAGTTGCAAGCATTCACTTCAAAACAGCTTAGTATCTAGATATATCAGCTTAAGTATACATCACCATTAGAGGGGCTTGGTTGTGTCCTCACTGCACGTAACTGGGGAAACTCTGACAGTCAGGCTTGGAGGGACCCTCTCTGGGAACAGCATTACAGGTGGGTAGTTCTCCAAGTGAGTGCCAAGTTTCTCCGTCTTTTATACCTTTTACCAAGTTTGTATCTTTTCCAAGATTTCTTATCAGTGCAGCCCACCATGTATCTTGTCATGCGCATTAAGTAATCAGTATGGTTGATCAGGCCAGTCATGACCACCCAAGGCTCAAGCCAGACACATGCGGTATCTTATTCTATCTATGTCCCTATTCTTATCTTTCTACACATTGTTGGCACCAAATCCCTCTTTTCAGCACGTGGGCCTTTTTGGATATTGGCCAGATATGCTATGGAATATTTTATGCAATGTTATCTTAGTTGAATTTCTTAGTGCGACACAGTTTAAGCCAAGTGCCATCTTAACTATCTATAATAGATTAATTTGCTCATTAGTGATCAATCAATCATGCTTAATTAGTTAATTGGATTTTATCACAATTATCACAAGCAATCACAGTAATAATAAAAAGTGTTCAACTAAAACATCAAATCAACTTGTTGGGCCCATAGTTTTACAGAGAGCTAACATAATTGAGCCTAATGAAAGATTTTTGATCAATTGTTATTATATACTTTGTATTACTATATAAATCGTACATAGGGCAATGTATCATTCTTTATCAAATGATGTGCTTGATCAGGTTATATATATATATAAAATAAAACATACGTTATATATCAGGTTATATATGTATATAAAATAAAACATACGTTATATATATTGCATTATTTTTTTAAATGCATTCTGGAGTGTAACATGGAAATCCATATTCAAAATGACATGTTTCTCATTTTTATTATATATTTTAATAGCTTACCAAAGCAATTTCTCACTTTCAAAAGAAGAAAATTGCTACTTTTTGCCTCCCATGAGAATTCCCGAGAAGGACAGCTATAATTTGCATATTTTTTACTTTATATTTTCATTTTAAATTAGCACTTTTCACTTGCTGCATAATGGACAACTGGATCAATCAGGTGAAAATTTGCTCATGCTTTTACAATAAGTAAAATGTAAAAAAAACCTGTAAAGGAAAATGGGAGCTTCCATTCTCCTTGAATATTATGCATTGAATTAATGAGGAGCAGAGCACAAAAATCAACATATGTTAAATCAGTGCTTAAGTAATCAAAATTAATCAAACTTTTTTATATTTTGTATTCTCAGACTAATTATGGTGTCCCTTACTCTGATTGTAAAAAGACAAACAACAATATACAGGTAGCACCAAGAAAAAATACTCCAAACACAATAGTATATCATAATAAGAGCAATAAAAAACCCACAGGATATAAAGAGTCCATAATAAAACTTGAAATAATAAAAAATACCAAATGGTATGGCACAGTCTCAAAGGTGGCAATAGATCTTCTAGTCTTGGTATGGGACTTTCTTGGTAGCTTCGCTTAATAACAGAATATGAAAAGGAAGCAAAAACAGAGGCAAACCAATAGTGCAATATGTTAGTATGTGGAAGGAGAAAAAACACTTAGATAAGATGTCATCTCACATATGGTAGATCTATATCCAGCTCTAGGTTAAACAGCATGCAGTGGTATACAATCCCCACTTGCAGGATATCCCTCTTGTATTGGTACACAGTAGAATGATGGTAAATCACAACTGGATAACAATGAGGTAGATTGTATGGAATGACAAAAAAGCAGTCAATAGTGCTCTCTATATAGATAGGTAAGTATCAATAAGGAAAATAAATATATACTTACAATAGAGTGAGCAGACTAACCGCTCTATGTATCAAGCCTGGGTGGTATAATCCCCACCAATAATTTCTTTAGTTGGTTGCCCACAGTAGGTGATGGTCCAGATGTCAGATAAAAGTGTAAAAATATATAGTAATAAGTTCTAAAAATCTATGGCTAAAAGGCAGGTAGTGAGTTGGCCAAAATACTTTATTTTAACAGCATAAAAACCACAAAGCGTTTCTCCCCTTAGGGCTTTCTCAAGTGGTAAAAACAGATACCTGACATAACTGGGTTTATATAGACTTTAAAACACTTAATTTAGGTGCCAAAATAATGTCATTAATCACATGACCACAATTGCATGGCTATGGCTAATAAAAAATATATATTTTTTAATAAATAGTAACGAGTAAGTTCTCAAGTTAAAAACCCACTGCATTTCATTCTTCCCCAGATTTTGTTTCATATCACCTCCACGCCATGGCATAGTACATTTTTGTGTGCCAGTAAATTTTAAACATCCTGGATTTTTTTGATACAGTGTGATTTAAGTATCCTTTTCTTATGTTTTGGCAATGTTCTGGTATTCACATTTTTAAACTTCTAGAGGTCATGCCTACATATTGGTGGCCACATGGGCACTCCAATACATAAATAACATTACTAGAATTGCATGTAATAAAATCATTTATCTTATAGGTTTTTTAGTAATGTTCGAAGTGAAGTTAGTGGTTTTATTTTGCAGTAGCCCCTGCGTAGTTTTACATACAATGCCCTTTCTGCATTTAAAAAAACCTTTGACATTTGATAACGTAGAGGACTTAGATGTATTATTCTTATTAAAATAATTTGTGAGAATATTTTTAAAATTGGGGGCACCTCTAAATATAATGTCATCTTGTTGCAAAATGTACCAGTGCTTATTAATTAATCTTTTAAATTCTTTATTTTTGTTATTAAAATCAAATATGATTGTAACAGAAGGTGCAGTTTTGTTTTTTTCTTTATATCTTAGAAGGTTGTTTCTTACTTTTGATTTGACATTTTTAATAACATTATCTAGTTTTTCTTCTGAATAATGTTTTTTGAAAAAAATATTTTTTAAGACTGTAGTTTTTTGTTCAAAATCATCTGGCTTGGAGCAATTTCTTTTAACCATTAAAATTGACTTTTGGTAGCATTTTCAAGCCAAGGAGCATAGTGGCAGCTAGTTTTATCTATCACTGTGTTTGTACACACTTTTAAAAAAAAGGTTCTAGTATTAATATTACCATCTTTAATAAAAATTTGGATGTCTAAAAAAAGTTTATAATTTCTTATTCATGAGTTAAACATGATGCCTCTGTCATTTGAATTTAAATGATCTAAAAATAAATTAAGAGAACCTTCGGATCCATACCCTATAAAAAACAGGTCGTCTATGTAACGGAAATATGAGAGCAGGTTCACCCTCCAGTCATGGCATCCCTAAACGGTCTCTGATTCCCAATCAGTCATGAAGAGGTTGGCATAACTGGGAGCAAACCTAGTTCCCATAGCTGTACCCTGTCTTTGAAGATAAAGAGTTTAAAAAACAGAAAAAATATTTTTTAAATGATCTCTATACCATCTTTAATAAATAGGATTTGCTGCTCAGGAAGTCTTTTTTCATTAGTTAATATCCTGATGACTGCGTAACATCCCCTATAACGGGGGATAATGGTGTAAATGGATTGTACATCGTAAGTCACTAGCATATCATCTTTTTCCCAAGTAAAACTGTTTAGGAAAAGGAGAAGAGACATAAAATCTTCGAGGTAGGATTGCATTTTTTTTTCACTGATGGTTGTAATAAGATATCAATGTATTCAGATAAATTAGATAAGAGGGAATTAATCCCTGAAACTAAATAAATTACTGGGATTAGTTGATGTGTAATATTCAAATAGCTAAATTCTTGTTTACTAAGAATATAGAGGTAATACCTTTATCAAAGAATTATTTTAAAACAACTTTTATCTGAGGGGTTGAAAGCAGTCATCAGGATATTAACTAATGAAAAAAGACTTCCTGAACAGCAAATCATTTTTATTAAAGATGGTACAGAGATCATTTAAAAAAAAAAAAAAATTTCTGTTTTTTAGACTCTTTTAATTTTCAAAGACAGGGTACAGCTATGGGAACTAGGTTTGCCCCCATTTATGCCAACCTCTTCATGGCTGATTGTGAATCAGAGGCCGTTTGGGGTTGCCATGACTGGAGGGCAAACTTGGTCTCATATGTCCGTTACATAGACAACCTGTTTTTTATATGGCATAGATCCGAAGGTTCTCTTAATTTATTTTTAGATCATTTAAATTCAAATGACAGAGGCATCATTTTAACGCATGAATACAGTAAAGAAATTATAAACTTTTTAGATCTCCAGATTTTTATTAATGATAGTAATATTAATACTAGAACCATTTTTTTTTAAAGTGTGTACAAACACAGTGATAAATCAATGAATACATATGTATATACTATCACAAATATAGTGTATATATATGATATATTATTACCAATATATATACAAATTACCCCTACCCACTGGCACATTAATTTTGGTTTAATTCCATATTACTGTGAATACTACTTAAAGTATACATACTCATACTTTTAGTAGTCACAATATATTTCAATATGATTCTATTTACTACTACCTCTTTAAATACTCATATCACTTTACAAGCACTAAAGCACTTTTATAATCTAATAAGCATTAATTAAATCCACAGCACAAAAAGCTCACTGGCACCTTAATATGCTTATGAATTTTTTATCCTATTTGATTATTTATGTCACATTCTGTTTTATCATTTGCCTATCAAGCTGGAGGGGGAGGAGCTAACGGCCATGCCGACACGCCCCAAGGGCGGTACATATCGGCATGGCCACGGACTACCCCATCCCACACTATAATCCCCGCCCCCCGACCTGCACGCATGGGAGAGGTGCGGCATGGCCGGGGAACTAGGGTTATTTCGGGCGGCAGCTAAGTGACGATCACGTGGGTCTGTGACGTCACTTCTGCCAACCGCCCGGACGTCGCTTCCGCCAACCGCGGAGTGCCGATCACGTGTATACGTGACGTCACTTCCGCCAACCACCTGGAGGCCCACGGAATACTTCCGCCAACAACTACTGCATGGCCGGGGAGCTAGGGGTATTCCGGGCGGCAGCTAAGTGACGATCACGTGGGTCTGTGACGTCACTTCCACCAACCGCCCGGACGTCGCTTCCGCCAACCGCGGAGTGCCGATCACGTGTATACGTGACGTCACTTCCGCCAACCACCTGGAGGCCCACGGAATACTTCCGCCAACAACTACTGCATGGCCGGGGAGCTAGGGGTATTCCGGGCGGCAGCTAAGTGACGATCACGTGGGTCTGTGACGTCACTTCCACCAACCGCCCGGACGTCGCTTCCGCCAACCGCGGAGTGCCGATCACGTGTATACGTGACGTCACTTCCGCCAACCACCTGGAGGCCCACGGAATACTTCCGCCAACCACTACTGCAAACCAATGAAAATAATAGCAAATAAAGGCGCCCACAACCTCCACCAATTAAAGGCACACACACACATTTTTTCACACTTGATATATGATTGGACTAAATGCATTTAGCTCATTAAAGGGGAAGACCCAAGAGACATTTAAAAATGGAAGATTCAGAGGACCTACATTACAGCTGACTGAAGAAGCTCTATTTGAGAGTGAAACGCGTATTGGCGATTTTTAAAGGACTTTTATTGAGGACTTTTTTTACACTATTTGTTTTTATATATGATATATTAATACATTTGTTATTTCATTTTTATATCTTACTCAAGTCCTTTTTTTGGAGCCTCCAAGAGAATCGTCATAGGGGTAGTGCCATCCCCATTTAAATTGGCACAGAGTTTATATACCTAGAGCCAGGACCCACAGGCTCAGGACCAGGTGAGCACAACATTTATTAATATATATGTGTGCTTTTATGACCGCAATCTACACATTGGTTCGCTCTCCCTCTGTTGTTTGTCTTTGAGAATCACTCCATATCGAAGGAGAAGGGTGGTGCTACCATTATAAGCACACAAGCCTTGATACGGAGCCAGTGTTTCCATATACAGGCTCCTTGAAATGTGAGTGCACCAGCCATTAAGATTCCATCATTATTATTGCATTGCCACTTTATATACCATCTGCACTATATTGTATTTTTCTGTATTTTTTTCACATGTACTTTCTACTGTACCATGATACGACATAACGTTTGGTAAGCTATTTATGTGTTTGAGCGCTCCACTTATAGGTGTAGGTCTCTGTTACTTACACCGTACTTAAATCTATTACAGTGATAAATGACACTAGCTGCCACTATGCTGCTTGGCTTAAAAGTGCTCCCAAAAGTCAGTTTTAATGGTTAAAAAGAAATTGCTCCAAGCCAGATGATTTTGAACAACAAACTACAGTCTTAACAAAATATTTTTTAGAAAAACATTATTCAGAAGAAAAATTAGATAATGTTATTAAAAATGTCAAATCAAAAGTAAGAAACAACCTTCTAAGATATATAAAAAAAAAAACTGCATATTTGATTTTAATTACAGAAATAAAGAAGTTAAAAGAATAATTAATAAGCACTGGTACATTTTACAACAAGATGACATTTTAAAACAAATTCTTCCCACCAAACCAAATATTATATTTAGAGATGCACCCAATTTAAAAATATTCCCTATTTTGTTTTTTACTAAGAATAATACATCTAAGACCTCTACGTTATCAAATGTCAAAGGTTTTTTTTTTAAATGCAGAAAGTGAATTGTATGTAAAACTACCCAGGAGCTAGTGCAAAATAAAACCACTAACTTCACTTCACATTACTAAAAAAAAACCTATAAGATAAGTGATTTTATTACATGCATGTCTAGTAATGTTATTTATGTATTGGAGTGCCCATGTGACCTCCAATATGTAGGCATGACCTCTAAAAGTTTAAAAACGCGAATATCAGAACATTGCTGAAACATAAGAAAAGGATACTTAAATCACATTGTATCAAAATATTTCTTAAAACATCACAAAAATCCAGGATGTTTAAAATTTACTGGCATACAAAAATGTACTATGTCATGGCGTGGAGGTGATATAAAAAAAATTCTGGGAAAGAATGAGATGCATGAGAACTTTGGTACCAGAAGGTTTAAATGCTGATTTTGATATTTTTATCTTTCTGTAGAATCTGTTTTTAATATGTTTTTAATTGTCACTGTTTAGCAGATATGCATAGAGGCTTTGTTTTTTATTAATTTTCTATCAATTGTTCAATTGTTATATCTCTTGTCTAAAAAAGCTCATTTAATACTTTTTCATCCTCCCCCCCCAACATGTCATATTGTTCATTCCTAAACCCCTTATTTTTAATATCTAATTATACAGGCTACACTGTGACACACAATATATTGCTTAGACCTAATAAAGTTACAATTGAACAAAAAGAAAAAAAAATTGAAAAAAATATGACACACACACTATATTGGTTAGACCTAATAAAGTTACTAATTAAAAAAATGTAATTAATGATGTCATTTTTTGGGGCGCCAAAAATGAAGTGTTTTAAAACCTATATAAACCCAGCTGTGTCAGGTATCTGTTTTTACCACTTGAGAAAGCCCTAAGGGGAGAAACACGTTGTCGTTTTTATGCTGTTAAAAAAAGTATTTTGTCTACCTCACTACCTGCCTTTTATCCATAGATTTTTAGAACGTATTATTTATTTTTATACTTTTAGCTGACATCTGGACCTATCACCTACTTTGGACAACCAACCAACCAAAGAAATCCTTAGTGGGGATTATACCACCCAGGCTTCATCCATAGAGCGGTTAGTCTGCTCACTCTATTGTAAGTATATATTTTTATATTATTCATTCCATTTGATCTACCCCATCGTTATCCAGTTGTAATTTACCATAATTGTACTGTGTACCAAAACCAGAGGGATATCCTGCAAGTGGGGATTGTATACCACTGCATTCTGTTTTACCTAGAGCTGTACATCTACTAAAGAGTAATTTTACAACAATTCTTATCCCCTGACGAAGGTGTGTCAAATTTATGGTCATGAAAGCCAACTGTAAATGTTCTTTAATCCATCAATGCATTCAGTTCAGCTATTCTGGCCTTAGATTTGAAATTCACTTCGAATTCTCACTTCAGTAAATCTAAAAGACGTTTGATAGATTTTACGTTCAAATCCATGGAATCACATCTCTTGGTGATATTATTTGCAAGGCAGTGCGACTGATTGCAGCACCAAATGAGAAATCGATTTATCCGCATTCTAAGAGGACCAGAGAGTGGAAGTAAAGAAGCTTATGATACATTTCAGCTCAAAATTAAACCATTGACCTGTGTACATGCTGTTGCCAGTGAAAGGATTTATTAACGATGCCACAACCATGCAGTTAAATTTTTTATGTAGATTGTTACATAAATATAAAACAGCTGTTTTATACAACTGGAAAAAAAATAATTTAAAGTGACACTATAGTCACCAAAATAACTTTCAATTATTGAAGCAGTTTTTGTGTATAGATCAAATCCCTGCAGTCTTACAGTTCAGTTCTCTGCCATTTAGAAGTTAACTCACTTTTAATTCTGTCCATGCAGACCTAGCTTTACCTTTCCGGCTGTAACTTACACAGGTTTCATTAAAAACATGTTGTTGTTTTTTAATCAGTTGTTAACTGGCTTTAGACGTGTTTATCTCCTCTGTAAATTGAACTTTAATTACACACAGGAGTCTCTTGCAGGTTCCAGAATGCTACTAACAGAATTTGCAATAAAGGAAGTGTAAACATTAGATTATTACAGGAAGTGTTTAGGAAGGTTTAGGAAGGCTGTGTAAGTCACATGCAGGGAGGTGTGACTAGGCTACATAAACACAGTGATTTAACTACTAAATTGCAGAGAATTGAGCAGTGAAACTGCAGGCTATACACCAAAACAGCTTCATTAACCTAAAGTCTTTTGGTTTAAAGCAATTTCCATGCTGTAATGGTGCTTACAGCATTACTAGGTACTAATATATCACCAGCTGGTTTATCATGTTCAAATTGTAAACTCACAGCAGGAAGGCATAGAATGACAAATTCAACTTCATGATTAATTATAATTAATTCTATAACCATTTTAATTGAAGAACCTTTTAAATAGAGACTAGTCTCTGTATCTTTGATCCATGTATGTCACTGTTCTCTAACTTTCATCATTCTTTTTGTCCGTAGATATGCTGAGCTGCTGCTTGACTATATGTCATAACCCTATCCTGAGCACTCTGCACAACCTGCGACCCAAGGGTTTAACAGATTCTACTGATGATGCATTAGCCCACTAAGCTATCCGTGCTGCATTCAGTTGATCCCAGACTGAATCAGACCTTATGTTTTCTGTCATTGTGCAGATTAGTTTAGTTATTGCTATCTGGGTCACCCTACTCATGAGGTTTCTCAAAGGTGTGCACACTGTGTTAAAATAGGAGTGGTGCAGAAGGCTCACCCCCTCCTCTTTGCATATCACCATTCTTATCACAGATAATGAATTTGGCAGTAATAATTCTTTAATAGTCAGTGACTGAAATATGAAGCCATTTGTATAGTGTGTTTACAGGTTTTTGTTGCTACAAAACTTTGCTCAAGATTGAAACTCTTCCATTACAAATTTAAAGTCAAATCCCACTGAGAGTTGTGTGACAAATAGCTACTAATAAAGTATTTTGTTCTGTCTATTTGTAGAATTGTTATAGGGGCTCTAAAACACTGGAGTACTAAAGGGAATTTATCCTTCAGAGGGAAAAGAAACTGCAGCATTATTTTTATAGCTCTGTAGAGTCCCAACAGATTCCATTGAAGCTGTGCAAGATTTATAATAATCTTTTACTCTGAAATTTTCTTTCCTTATATATTTCTGCACCGCTGACATAAACTTGTGTATTATACCACTAAACAATGTGCACTTTTGCCATTTCTCATCATTTCAGTGCTCCATAGTTGAGCTATGGAATTTAATATTGTTTTTAGAAAGGAATTAAAGCACAGAAATTCTTATTTTTATAAAACTGTAGTTAACATACAAAAAAATGAAATGTGTGATTTAACCCATTCTAATTTATTTAAGCTTTAGATTATAGACACTGTAGGTTGGTAATCTTTAATATAAATTAAAAAAAAATCTAAAAGTATTTAATGTGAAGTATATCTGTGTTTTCAATTCCCCTGGGATGAACATGTGAAATAAATAGTTTTATAGGTTAAAATAAACTCAAACACAGAACCTATGAGTATTGTACAGCAAACTCACAAACATGTCCATATTCTAATAATATTGGATTTGTCAGATTTGCAGTGGATAGAACATTCACTTAAAGTTGCTCAGCTATGATAAAAAAAGTTAGAACATAGTTGGCACTAAATATAGCAATACATACAGCAAATAGTCTATAGTCGCGGGCAAGAAGAGGCTTTGTGGATTTCTATTTAATTTCAAACTGTTAACCATGCCAGACCTATTGTATGGCAAATAGCCCGATGGGGTAATATTTTTGTGAATCCAAAATAAAGAAATTTAACCCAATTATATTCACTGTCAAGCAAAAAATACAAACAAAAAACACACCAGTATCAAGCTATAAAAAGCAAGCAAACATGGGTGTATGTATTAAAGGAATTGCCTATATAAAATGTGACAAATTTTTTACACATTTTACAAGATAATTTACCAAACACGTGATTATTTTTTTTTTTTTTTGACAATGGTCAAATTCTGACCTGAATGGCAGTTATCATATTTACTAATGCAAAATCTAGTCAGAATTTGGCCATTCTTACTGAATCTGCACCAATTAGTGCTTTTGCATCCAAACCCTGTACAAAGTATTGGATTCCGAATTTTTATTTAGCACTGATTAAAAAAAAAAAAAGAAGAAATTGGAACAAATGTATCTGGCAGAATGCATGTTCATCAATTAACATTTGCTTGCTTTTTGCAAATTAATCTTGTAAAGTACTATCTGCAAGTAATAAAAAAAAAAACTTGTGTTAATCATGTGGCTATTAACCTCCAGGGTTAATAATGTGGTGGATGTCCAGCATTTGATAGCCAACTGCTACATTTAAGTAATAAAAAAAAAAAACAACAGAAAAGTCTACAGGGGTCAATATAACCCCCTATTACTATAAGGGAGGTTATAGAGATCCTTTATGCCCCACTTGCCATGGTTGTGTGTATATCTACTAAACAGTGACACGGTAATTAGTGACTGGGCTGACATTGCTGTCAATTAATTTAATTGCAGCCACCTGCTGGCCACAATAACTCTATTAGTGCCTCCATGCAGAGGGTGGAGACACTAATAAAGAGACATTGTGGCCAGCAGGTGGATACAATTAAATTAATAACAAAAAATGTCAGGACATCCTAAATTTCCCCTTGCACACACCCATGGATGATGGCTACTTATTAAATAAAGGAACCTACTGCTCCTCCCTAACCCCACCCATAGGTGGTGGGTAGTGGCACTAAATATAATACATATGTCGGTGGGAGCTCTAATTATAATGCTACCTTCTAGCACATTAGACTGGGGTAGGAGAGGATGGAGAGCCAAACATTTTCATTGTACAGTTTATTATTTTGGTTATAAGGTGTTGATTAAAGTCATAGTTGATTAAATAACGTATTTTCTAGTCTGTATCAGCTCTGATATTTTTTGGAGCAATACTCAATTGTAAATGACGTAATATTGTCATTCTGTTGCAATTGTTGACTTTTGAATTAATTTGCCTTTAACTATTAGCAACAGTGACAAGTTTTCAACAAGTCAAGCTTTAGTGAACAGATTTAATTTGATCAATTTACTAATATTGTTGAACAATATGAGGACCGTATTCATAGTCAATACAGATATAATGAAAGATTATCGAAGAAAGAAAAATTGCTTTGCTTTCCTTTTGTCATTGTTTTTAACATCTTCAATAGGTTAGAAAAAGAAATTTGCATTTCAGGAAATGCTACATTCTTTTTCTCAAGTAAATCAAAATAATCTAGATCTACAAATTACTTCTGGTGATCAAAAGCAATCATTTATAAACAATGACTTGCAAAAACGTCAATAGTAAATAATGCCAGGATTTCAATAGTCTGTTTACCCTGTAAGATTTCTTTTTTATTGTTGAGAGTCTATATTACTAAATCCATTAAGAGAAAATTAGCTTGTAGATATTGTATTTTTATAGTACATTACGTCTCTAGAGGCAACGTTATTATTCGCCAAATCCTAGACATGTAATTTTCTTGGAAATTGCAACTCATATTTCTCCTGGCACAATCATAAAATTAGTTAACAAAACAAAATTAGTTAATGAAATATTTTATTTTGAAATGATAATCAAATTGTCATGTGTGATATACAATATTAATACTTGGGTTTCATGTTTGTACTCTGTATCCCTTCTATTTTGTAAATGTACTTGTCTACTAAAAGTATACATTTTAATTAAGACAAATTGGAATTTTATTGCAATTCATAAAAACAAATGTAGATTTAATGTTGATTTGGCAGCAGTTGGTGTTCACAAATAAAATGTTAGCACATTTAGATAATTATTTTTGAAAAGTTCATTTACTTACTTTTAGAAAAAGTGGGAGGGGGTTTAAAAAAAATCTCAATGGAGTTTACTGGATGCCATGTTCCCTTCATTTTAATCCCACAGTGTAAAACATTGCTGTCCTACAGTAACTGTAATGTTTATAAAGTAGTATTTTATATGCCCCTAGTGGCTATCACTCTGAAATTGCCAAGTGAAACTCGTAGAGACCATTTGATTGACCCAGCGTGACATTTTGCCGCTAATGCTTACAAGCATTCCAAAGCTTTCCTATGGGAAAACATTGAGTTGGTTGAGATCATGAAGACTGATGATCTCAACCTAGTTAGCAGGACCAGCTGTATAGAAAGCAGCACGGTGTAGGAAAAAAGGTAACCTTCTTTTTCACTTATAATCTAAACGATAACTAGAAGTCTATAGCTATAGGAATACAAAATTATATTGCTGACACTCATTTAAATATTTTGTTACACTAACACAGACCTGCACAACTTGGCAGTAGGTAGGAGCCAAAAATAAAATAGGCTAAACTACTTTGGGCCGCAGATACGTTATTAGTGCCTCGCTTTCCAAGTAAAGTTATAAAGTGACATTCAGATACGCACTCACTGATTGACATACAGATACACAACACACACTGACATATACATATACACACACTGACAGATATACAGATACATACACAGACACACACTGACAGACATACAGTTACACATGCAGGTCAAAAGATACACTTTAACAGTCGACCCCCACTTTCCTACCTTTTGGGTGCTGGAGGGTGGCTTCCCTTGTGTCTGGTCTGCAGACTGCGGTTGTTGGGAGTTAGGGGCTGGTTCTTGCAGTTTGCACCACCTCCTCTCATGCCTTCTCCTCTGCTCTGTTCTCCTGTCTCTCTCTTGTCCTGGTCCCCTCCTCATTGCCTACAACCCTCTCCCATGTGGCTCTGTGGGAGGTAGTGACCAGTTGTAAGGGGCTTCATCATGCTGTTAAAGTGCATGTTGACACATGGCCAATGGGTGGCCCTAAGAACATGGGCCACCTGATGGCCCCCCTTAGTGTGTGGACCAGCTGCACTGGTGGTAATTCCCCCACTGGCTCCAATGCATCACACACAGTCTATATTTTCCATGGGAAACCTGAACTCCTTCGGCAATGGCAGGTCTGCGCTAACATAAACACATGCATACAATTATTATTTTATCTGTTTAAAGATGGGATGTTTTACATTTTACAAGGCTGCTTAAAATTACCTACCTCAGCAAACAAATATGGTGATTCAGGTCCACGATATGTTCATGTTGTATGAAGTCCACCACTTTGCCACAGTACCCCAATATTGGTGGGTTCTACACTAATTTAATGTGGGAAACAAATGAAATAAGCTAAAGTATATTTTTAACCTATTGTAAGAGCATTGTGAATATATATAATGCAAAATAAATGTGATAAAAAAGACAATTAAATAGTGTAAAAATGAGATAATTATAATACACTGTAAGATTATTTGAGCAGGGTCTTCATTACCTCGTGTCTGTTAATAATTTATAATGAATAAGAAAAAGGGTTTATCCAAAAACACAATATGGTGCTACTATCACCTCTGAGGGTGTAACGTTCACTAGGGAACCCTAACATGCAGACAGAAAAGAGAAGAAATAATTACAATACTGATCCTTAGAATGGTCGGGTTATGCAAAAAGGGATAGTCAAAACACGAGCCAAGGTCAAGGGAAACAGATACTAAGTAACGAGAGAGAAAGCCAAATATCAGTAACCAGGAAATCCAAATAACAAGTGCAACACTCAACGGTAAACCAAAGACCACAACAGGGCACTGAGGCAAAGGAGAGGTTATTTTATATACACACAGGGTGTGTCTGATTGGCTAACCTCCAATTAGTGTTAACCACAACACGTGGGAGGAGTTTCTTCCCTCCCTTGTGGTCTCTGAGGTTGTCACATGACCATGTGCAGCACACATATAAGGAAGCTGCTCTGGAGCGTGAAGCGTCAGACACACTGCCAGTCAGGAGACACGGACCAGATGACACCGCTCGCTGTGATGAGGTAAGCAAGGTCGCCGTAAGCGGCATGGGGGCAGGGGGGCAGGGGACCTTACAGTGGGTCACTCAACCACAACAGACACTAATGAAAACAAAATAAACACAATGGTGAGAGCACTCAATTTACCCAGAATGAACGTAGTCAATCTGTAATAAATAGAACAGAAAAAGGACATAGGTTAATATAGTAATAACGAGTGGAACTATACAAATGTTGGTCTCACTCACAATGTTTAGAACAGCTTAAAAAGTTGGCTCAAACCGAATGCCTTCAAAATAAAACAATCAATGCTTGGTCTTCACTGGGAACTCTCCAATTTCCTTGCTTCAAGCCTCCCAAGGATGCAGGATTTAGGGGGTAACAAATTTATTGATTTATTATTATTATTATGATATTTATATAGCGCCATCAAATTCCGCAGCACTTTACAATGGGTGGACAAACAGACATGTAGTTGTACCAGACAAGTTGGACAAACAGGAACAGAGGGGTTGAGGGCCCTGCTCAATTAGCTTACATGCTAGAGGGAGTGGGGTAAAATGACACAAAAAGGTAAGGATAGTATTAGACTAGTGACAGTTGCAGAAGAGGAATCAGTCAGGAGCTATTAACAGTTTAATTGATACGCTTTTATGAAGAAGTGGGTTTTTAACGATTTTTTGAAGGAGTGGAGACTGGGTGAGCATCTAATGGAGGAGGACAGAACAAGGGGTAGAGTCAGCGCTAATCCAGGAAGGCAGCAGTCCCAAACAGGGAATCCCTCTAATGTCCCTGGGAATCAGATAGTAAAAACAGGAAAAGTGGGGGGATGGGTCTGCGCCAATGAGCACAATAAATAATAATATTAAGTCCAGTGGGATCTATTTTGTCGCATCCAAGGGTCTACTTCAGTGATATCCAGAAGGTGTTGGTGGTGTGAAGAGTAATCCAGATATGTAAAAAATATAGAAGAGGTCTTACTTACAATTGGCAGAGCTTAACCCAGCTCTGGTGTGAATGGCTTACAGCGGTATTATCCCCGCTTCAGGATATGCAGCAAGTGTCCTCTTCTTTGTAGTGGCAGGTAACCAAGTTGGGAAATAAAAGTAGAGACAGTAATGGTGCAGTATGTTCCACACGTATGGTAAAAATTATAAAATAATAGTAGATACACTCACATTCGGTAGAGCTTTGACTAGCTCTAGTTGATTAGGCGTACAGCGGTATTATCCCCGCTTGTGGGACATAAGATGAGTGATCTTGACTTGGACCTCGGGAGCTCGGAGAGAAGATAAAACAGCGATAGTGCTCTCAATAAAATTTTTGTAAATAAATAAAATAATAAAATATACTCACAATATATAGGGCAGGCTAACTGCTCTATGTAACAGCATGGGTGGTATAATCCCCACCTAGGATTCTTTGGAGTATAATATCCGGAAAATAAAAAATTAAAATGGATATAAAACGTATTGTTAAAAGAAAAGAAAAATACTATATAAAAGGCCAGGTAATAAAAAACAAAAGATGATGGTTTGAACATAAAATTAACCAAAATCTTTTTATTGACAGTATATAAAAACAGTAAAAGTATCCAAACGCGTTTCGCCAATATGAAACTTTATCAATGGATAATAAACATTTGAACCTGGCTGGTTAGAGTTTATATAGGTATAAAATCATTTTAAAATTGGCGCCAAAATTGTACAACCAATGGTAAAGCAGATCTTTTTTGCATTTACATAGCAGCTTTTAGTGTTACAGATTCAATAAATATGACTTGTGTGATGCTTATAATGTGATTTTTGAGCAAAAACGAGCGTTTATTAATGACAAATTTTGTATTTTAAGCCGGATCACGTGACGCGCGTCATAAGCGTCATTAATAAACGCTCGTTTTTGCTCAAAAATCACATTATAAGCATCACACAAGTCATATTTATTGAATCTGTAACACTAAAAGCTGTTATGTAAATGCAAAAAAGATCTGCTTTACCATTGGTTGTACAATTTTGGCGCCAATTTTAAAATGATTTTATACCTATATAAACTCTAACCAGCCAGGTTCAAATGTTTATTATCCATTGATAAAGTTTCATATTGGCGAAACGCGTTTGGATACTTTTACTGTTTTTATATACTGTCAATAAAAAGATTTTGGTTAATTTTATGTTCAAACCATCATCTTTTGTTTTTTATTACCTGGCCTTTTATATAGTATTTTTCTTTTCTTTTAACAATACGTTTTATATCCATTTTAATTTTTTATTTTCCGGATATTATACTCCAAAGAATCCTAGGTGGGGATTATACCACCCACGCTGTTACATAAAGCAGTTAGCCTGCCCTATATATTGTGAGTATATTTTATTATTTTATTTATTTACAAAAATTTTATTGAGAGCACTATCGCTGTTTTATCTTCTCTCCGAGCTCCCGAGGTCCAAGTCAAGATCACTCATCTTATATCCCACAAGCGGGGATAATACCGCTGTACGCCTAATCAACTAGAGCTAGTCAAAGCTCTACCGAATGTGAGTGTATCTACTATTATTTTATAATTTTTACCATACGTGTGGAACATACTGCACCATTACTGTCTCTACTTTTATTTCCCAACTTGGTTACCTGCCACTACAAAGAAGAGGACACTTGCTGCATATCCTGAAGCGGGGATAATACCGCTGTAAGCCATTCACACCAGAGCTGGGTTAAGCTCTGCCAATTGTAAGTAAGACCTCTTCTATATTTTTTACATATCTGGATTACTCTTCACACCACCAAAACCTTCTGGATATCACTGAAGTAGACCCTTGGATGCGACAAAATAGATCCCACTGGACTTAATATTATTATTTATTGTGCTCATTGGCGCAGACCCATCCCCCCACTTTTCCTGTTTTTACTATCTAATGGAGGAGGGAAGCGAGTTCCAAAGGGACGGTGCAGCCCTCGAGAAATCTTGAAGGCGAGCATCAGAGGTGGGAATACGGACAGAAGATAGACGTAAGACTTCAGCAGAGCGTAAGGGCCTAGACAGGACATACTTGTGTATAAGGGAGGATAGATAGGTGGGAGCAGCATTATGTAGCGATTTGAAAGCAAGAACCAGAATTTTAAATTGTGCTCTATATTTTATAGGAAGCCAATGTAGGGACTGACAGAAGGGTGAGGCATGGGAGATGCGGGCGTACAGGAAGATGAGCATCGCCGCCACATTCATTATGGACTGTAACAGCGCAAGTTGGGAGCACGTAAGACCACTGAGAAGTGGATTACAGTAGTCAAGGCTAGAAAGGACAGTGGACTGGACCAACACTTTAGTCTCATCTGGCGTTAAGTAGGGGCGGATGCGCGCAATATTTTTGAGATGGAAATGACAGGATTTGGCAATAGATTGAACATGAGGCTTGAAGGAGAGGTCAAAGAAAACACCTAGGCAGCGAGCCTGCGTGGTGGAGCTGATGGTAGCACCGTAGACTTGGAGAGAGACAGACACAGGAGTAACAACACTTGAGGGAGGAAAGACCAGAATTTCAGTTTTGGTCAAGTTTAGTTTAAGGAAGTGGGCAGCCATACAGTTAGAAATAGCAGAGAGGCAGTCAGAGACACTAGTCAAGAGGGACGGGGAGAGATCAGGAGAGGACAGGTAGATTTGCGTGTCATCTGCATTTACATAAAATGAAACAAATAAAACACAAACAAACTTGGTTACAAATGAGTCCCAAGGGGTAAAGCCAAGTCTCTCAAATTACTTAATGCGTTTCAGCTGCTGCCTTCTTCAGAAGTAAACAGAAGTAACTTCTCAAGAAGGCAGCTTTTTAAGTACGCCCGCATCTCCCATGCCTCACCCTTCTGTCAGTCACTCACATCTAAACCATGTGAGTGAGACCAGCATTTGTATAGTTCCACTCATTATTGACTTTGTTCATTGTTGGTAATTTTATTGTTGAGTACTCCCACCATTGTGTTTATTTTGTTTTCTCTGTTAATAAATTTGTATGTCAACTACTTGTTGTAAAGCACTGCATAATATGTTGGCACTAAATAAATAAAAATAATTATAATTAAGAGCTCTGAGGGAGGGATGCAAGGTGCACTTATTTTACAATTTGTTTTGCACAGAGTTGGGATGGTTGATTGCACAAATGGAAAGCTCTCAACATGTTCATAACAATACAATGTAGAAAGTAAGGTCCAGTGGCTTGTGTAATTGTGGGAGAGTTTAAGCAAGATTATATTGTAAAAGAAAAAACATGGTGTTGACATGACATATCGTGCATGATAATTGGGGCTTATTTTGCAGTTACAATGGTTATTCAGACGTGTAGCCATGATAATGCAGATAACTTGCTTTAAACTTCTCTTCACTACTAAAAAAACTAGCTGAGGTCAGGGAAACCAGAAATAGGCAACTGAAAGAACTAGATAGGCTGGAATTATGGATTACATAGTATGTAATAAATAAAGGTGAGTCTTATATCAGAAGTCTTATATCAGTAATGTAAGATGAAAACATGCTAATGAGTATTTAAGACCATGGAAGGAGAACCATGTATAGATAAAGCCTTCATCATCCTGCTTTGGTATGTCAACACCTCAATGTATATGTTCATTAATGGAAGGGAGACATTTGCAGAAATAAGGGCAGAAAATTATGCCCAGATGCTCTGTCAGTACTAGTAATCCACCATAATTTGACAATGGCATAAATGATCTCTCATGTATAAATTAATATTGTTAATAATAAGCCAAAAAATAATTTGAGTATTTTTGCTGCCAATAAAATAGGCTTGTTTCTAATATTGCTGTTAAATATCAGCCATGCAGTGGAATTACTAACAGTGATAATTACGGATATAAAATACAGACCGGTTTCCACCCTCCAGGCCCATGTTTAGTGGACTACCACTACTAACACATGACAATATAGCTACTGTCCACATTCTAGCTTTTAATGATGTTGTTACTATAGCAAACACAGCTGGGCTGCATATAAGGTTAACTCTGGGCATGTGCAGTTCACCTGCCATCGGCATTAGTGGGGTAAAAAGGATATATCTTTGTTTGTACATGTTTAAAAGCATGTATACTACAAGCACTGAATTGTGATCTTACTATGTCAGGTATAAACCTGTGAGTCCTAGTTGTGGGTCTTAGTTTTTTCCTTAACATTTGAGGCTGCTTTCTTTTAATTTATTATTAATTGTTCACAGCCTAAATCTCCCTCTTCTCTATCCAGCATTATGTGATGGGCCTATTGTAAGGAGCAATAGGAATAAGCTGCATTTCACCACTCTGTATTTACTTTGTCCTTAGTGAGCAGGATATGTACATCCTAAAAAACAGTGTCTTTCACAATATCACAAAATAAAGTACGTAAGTGAAGAAAGTGCATATATGTAATGACACTTTCACTCCTGTCAAAAGATAAAGTGCTTGAGTGAACTAAAGTGCATGTTTAGACACTCAACTTCCCTTCTAGTAATGGAGTTACTTAAAGAGTTCCTCAAATCTTCAATCAGACTGACAACAATAAATTTCAAAGATTTGAGAGACTGACGTCAACTATTTTCTGAAGACTCTTTATTTGGCTCTAAAGTGTGAGTGGCCAATTCGCAATTAATATACACCACTATTTTATTATTATTATTATTTAGGTTGTTCTGTTCTTGTCTCCCCTAGTTTGATAAACCCTATACATTGCACTTATATGTACATCCTACCACTGATAGAAACTGGGAGCTGGAAAGGGATGAATGTATTGAAAGTAGCATACGCTGTTACCTCTGCTGGCATCCATGTACCTGGCACAATATGTTGAATTCAAATAATGGTATAGTGATGCTCAAGGTGAATGGCAAATGTGGCACACGAGTTACTAGTTGGACAGCTCTTATCATTATCACTTTCTGACATTTTTGTATGTATAGAACACCTGGGAAGCATCATATTTAATTTGCAAGTATATCCAGAGATTAAGTGGTTTTATGTTTGCAATTCTGGAACAGTACAGATAATCCATGAAGAATGGATGAATAGTGATACATATAAATACAATGTGAAGTAGCACCCAGTATACTCAACATTAAAACTACTGACAGGTGAAGTGAATAACATTGGATATATCATTATAATGGTACCTGAGATGGGATAGGCTTTAGTAGGCAGCAAATGGACAGTCAATTCTTGAATTTCATGTGTTGGACAAATTGGCATACAAAAAGATCTGAATAGCTTTGACAAATACCAAATAGTGATGGCTATACATCAAGGTGCAAGGAATTTTGTTATATTATTTATATTTTATATGTTTGTTTATTATTTTGTGTGCAAAATTCATTACATTTGTGTCAAGGATCTTACCTGGAGTGGGAGTCCGGCACGCAGAGTTAAAGCACCCTTTGCAATTCGACACAGGCCAAGGGGACTCAGGACAGAAATCCCCAAGGTTGTGACACAGTGCACTGGGGCTGAAATAACCAGTGCTTCCTGGAACGCAGTACAGACAAAGGATATCCAGAAGAGTAGTCAGTAACAGAATCAGAAGTCAGGACAGGCGGCAATCAGGCAAAAACGGTAGACGAGCAGGGGGATCAAAACCAGGAGTCAGAAGAATAGCAGTGAAACCAAACAGGAACAGGAAACACGATCTGACAACGAGAACCAGCCTTGCGGGGTTTAAATAGGGAGTCTCAGCCAATCATCAAGGAACCAGGAACAGGTGTGCACATTCCAGGCGTACAGGCTCAGACTACAGGATACCAAGAACAACCAGAAACAGTCAAAGATGCGTGGAGCTCAATGCAAGGATACCGACTGGGATGCAGGAAACTCAGGTTTGATCCCAGCCAGACCCAAATACACAATATTGTGTAAAGCACAATGGTGATCCTGACATTACCCCCCCTTCAAAGACGCCGTAGGCGAGAAGAGGAACGCAACTTACGACCCAGGAGGTTACTTTTTGGATTTCTTGGCTTTGGTGGTACTAGTAGGAGCAGAGGTCATAGCTTGTAGGGCCTTTTCAAATACTTGCAAGTCCTCCTTCCGGACTAGAGTCCCATTAGAGGCATAGGTACAGCCAGAAAGAGGGTCTTCCTTGACAGGACTTGTAGTGGTTGTGGTGCTTGCCTTCTTAGAAGCAGAATCTTTAGTAGAAATAGAGATCTCAGGTTCTTTAGTAACAGATTCCTGCACAACCTCAGGAGCAACGACTGTAGAAGGCTGAGGATTGGACAGAGTGGTCAAGCAAGGACAGGCAGCATGTTGGCAGACAGGTCTCATAGGATATGCCAGAGTAGTACCCAGACGGAGAACCCGAGGCCTAGATGGACGAATGGGACAAAAAGATATTAAATGTCCCATCTCCCCACAATAATAACACAGTCCATGCGCCATCCTTCTTGCCCTTTCTTGAGATGACTGACGGAACCTAACCAGTCCAATCTCCATGGGTTCCTCCGCCTCCCTGCCAGATGTATACGATGTTTCGGGAGACTTGGCAGCGGTAGGGTTAGCTTTAACATCAGTCCGAGTGAAAGGAGTAGTGTAGTCCATTTCCAGTCCGGGTTGCAATATGTGTGAAGCAACAGTAGGTGATCTATGTACATATGACTTTTGTGTCTTGTTGACTTGTAAACCCAGGGACCGAATAAAGGACTCCCAGGAATCTAGGACTGGGCTTTTGGCGAGTAACAACTGGTGGGCCCAGATCTTAAGGTGCCCTGACAATAAGGTAATCGCTGTCCTCACTTTAATGACGTCTGTGGCATAGGTAAGTGGTCTCAGGGAGAACAGGACCTCGCAATCAACTTTGAAGGTATCATACTTAGACCGGATCCCAGAAAATTTCTCGGGTAGAGCAACCAGCGGTTCAGAGAGTCCAGAGTCATAGGTTACTCTCCCTTTAAGGGAAGCCAGCTCCTGCTGTAAGCCCTGCAAAGCCTGGGTGAGCTGGGAAACTTGCTGGGTCAAGGCTGCAACGGTAATCTTCAACTCTGCAGACTCCATTTGGTCAGATCGTACTGTCAAGGATCTTACCTGGAGTGGGAGTCCGGCACGCAGAGTTAAAGCACCCTTTGCAATTCGACACAGGCCAAGGGGACTCAGGACAGAAATCCCCAAGGTTGTGACACAGTGCACTGGGGCTGAAATAACCAGTGCTTCCTAGAACGCAGTACAGACAAAGGATATCCAGAAGAGTAGTCAGTATCAGAATCAGAAGTCAGGACAGGCGGCAATCAGGCAAAACAGTAGACGAGCAGGGGATCAAAACCAGGAGTCAGAAGAATAGCAGTGAAACCAAACAGGAACAGGAAACACGATCTGACAACGAGAACCAGCCTTGCGGGGTTTAAATAGGGAGTCTCAGCCAATCATCAAGGAACCAGGAACAGGTGTGCACATTCCAGGCGTACAGGCTCAGACTACAGGATACCAAGAACAACCAGAAACAGTCAAAGATGCGTGGAGCTCAATGCAAGGATACCGACTGGGATGCAGGAAACTCAGGTTTGATCCCAGCCAGACCCAAATACACAATATTGTGTAAAGCACAATGGTGATCCTGACAATTTGCTACATTGTTAAGTTTCATATTATGTTACCAGAGATCAAACATTAGACTTTGGCCAGAGTAATACAGACAGAAAGATTAAGCGCTCAGACAGTGTTGTTAGTGGGTTGCAGCAAAAAGCCTGCCAATGATCTCTCTTCTTGGTTAGAGGAATGGTAATTATTCATAGTGTGTTGGTAGTTGCACTTGAAATGGGTAGATGTGTAAAACAAAAACAGAGAGGTCCTAATGGTGGAGTATATTTAAATATATGAACAGGAATGGATGTGCCACTTACATTACATAGAGCTTCAATCCAGCTCTAAGGTATTGAGCGTGGTTGGAACAATCCCCACATTAGTATATGGTGGTGTCTTCTTATAACTAAGATAGATCTTTAATGGGACATGTAATACAGAGCAGAACATAAGAGCAGTATTTTGTGTAGTATGTAATGCAACTGTGTATGGCAATATATAGCATATATAGCCTTGAGTGGCTCCAATAAAACTGCATGAAGTGGTACAATCCCCACTTTAGGATAATATTCAGCCAGATGTATTCAGCAGCATCATGTTAAACAAAATACAAATATTGTGCTAAATGTATATAAAAACCATGTGATAATGAAAGGAATGCCACTAACATATTCCTGAGCAATTGAGTTATTTCCCAATCCTCAGTGCTTTAGTGGATATGACCAATGAAGGGTAATCACAGATGATAGGAATTACTTAGCATATTCCCTGTTGGAGTCAATAATATTTTATCTGACTTTTCCAGATTAATTTGCAAACCTGATTTATAAACCAGAAGCAACTTACAAAAAAAAACCACCCTTACAACAAATCCTTTTGCTTAATAAAAGTCTATTCTAAATTGCTCCCATGAGCGGTTAGCGTAAGTTGCTTAGTATTATTACAAGATCGTTTTATTTTCGCTAATTTTAAAATAATAATTGCTGAAATCATTGTTTAATTGCGCTGGACATGAGGACAGTAAGAAACCATAAACCTATTGCATGAAATGTAATTAGAGCTAAAGTTTTTTATGAGTGGTCTTAATCTGTTTTACCTCAACTAACCTAACGATAAAGGTAGTACAAGCTACAATGACATCTGGCATAAAAGCACATGTACAAATTATGCAGAGGTAATAAAAGGCAGTTAATTAGAATGGAAATTATGCTACAACAATTTTGAGATGCTTGCAAATTTGCATACAGATACATAATTACATCATTTGCAGCTGTTGTATTTTTTTGTTGTAAGACCTTGCATGCTTCTTTCCAAAACTCTTGTTTTGTTGTTAGTACATAAAAAATGTGGCAGATCTCCCCATCTTTGAATTTATTCCTTGATTTGGACTGCATTCTCTTGTTTGATGACATTGCTTACAACATTGTTGTGCTCTAGAACATTCTTTGTAATAAAAGTACTTGGAAAATTTCAAAAAATATGGCTAATTACCAAGGACTAGTGTTTCACATTGCTGTTGTTGTTATATATTTTACGTACTTGTATTTAAGATTCTCATATCTATCATTTATAATCTTATGCTGACATTTTGCCAAAAACAAGGTAACTAGCATCACTTGAAATATAATTTTGGAGAGATTTCTGACAAATATGCCAGAATCTGAGATTGGTTTGTCTTCTAATACTGCCTAGTGACTTTGTGCAAAGTAACATTATGGTCTTTCGTATATCGTCATTTAAAGGTGCATGGATAGTTTAGGGATGCTGCATAGTGTCATTCCTATAAAAGAAATGTTTATATATATATATATATATATAAATATTCAAGTCCTGGGCAAAAAAGTGTGGGAACTTGCCCAAGATCCACCCCCTTCCACCTCAAAAAAAGAAAAAGAAATTACGCTCGTATGCATATATATTTCTCAGAAAATACAGTGCAGCATTTATTGTAAAGTGCCAGTTTACAAAGACATCTCACATGCAATAAACAAATAAATATAGAACAGTTGTAACAACAAAATAAGTCAACTTGTTTGTCCTACTAACAGAATAATCACCACCATGTGTGATGATCTTCCCCTTGCAGGCACGTAGCTAGCACAGAAAGCACCAAGCCCTCTCCATTTCCAGCAGGAAACCCAGGTGTAAGAAACCATATCCAGTAATAAAATACGACAAGCACACAACGTACCTCTTTTATGTATTTCCCGCAAAGGGCAGGTCCTGCAGGACTACTAACGGAACAGCGTTCCTGCTTTTGAAAAAGTGCAGTGTAACGGAGCTCCTTGTACTCCGACTGAGTACCCTCCGTTGATGGATGCTCCTAGCGCTTCCTGAGGACTCCCAAGCACTGCAGCAGACACCACAACCACCGCAGACTCCGCAACCGCCGTATCTTGACTGGAGTCTCGCCGTCTTCCTTCCACCCTGGATCAGCTTCTGTCCTCCAGGACTGTGTGGTGAAGACCCCTCCTCCAAGGAGAGCATGTCAGGAACAAGCTCTTAAAAGAGCTAAGTGACTCAAGCTCAGGGGAGCATGCAGAGCATAGCAATCCCCAGTGTGATTATAACAGCTCCCTCCAATAACGAGACAAGGCTACATTTAGAGGGATCAAGAAGAACTGTCAAAACCTTTATTTCCCTTGGGACCAGCCAATACAGTCACCACAATAACATTGTTGTGAAACCTCAATAAAATCACAAACAGTCAAACCATATCAAGAAACACACAGTGACTTATCACAACACAATGGCACATTTTTAAAGGGGTGGGGGAGACAATATTTAACAGTAAATATCTCACCTGCTGTAACGGGACCGCTTTGCACACAAGGGGTAAAACCGTTTAGGCGATCGGCCCCCTTTCCAGAGATCCAGGCACAGCTACTGCAGAACACCAAAACTCACGAACTGGATACAAAATAGCACTCCAACTCCCCGAACTGGAACCTCCCAAATAGCTGCTAGCAGACGAACAGGAAAAGCAGACGAACAGCTTACACTCCTGGCAATCAGTCTCTAACAGCATACAGTGAATCCCCCCAAGAGCGAGACAAGGCTCCGTGTTGAGGGTCAAGCAGTGGTCTGAGGTGCTGGCACACCCAGCCTGGTTTTTATTACAGTCTTGCAAATACAGGACCGCCCACAGGGAGGTATAAAACAACCAATCACATCACAGTTACATCCCACATATTCCCTCCCCTTATCCTGAGAGGAAACTCAATTATACATACAGTTAAAACATACTTTCTGCAAATATATACAAATTAACAGGGCGCCACAATCACTAAATAGGTAAATATATAAAGGGAAGAATCAAATATTTATCCAATAGCTGAATAAAATAGTAATTTATTAATACAAAATGAATAAAATCATGGCACAACAAAGTGCTCAAACATATAATAAATAGGAACCCATAGGTATAGCAGCTCACTGGTGTATAATGCTAGATAGGCAATAAAGTGCAAATGCTAAAGTGCACAAAATGGAAAAAGTGCAAATATTGGTGCTAAAAAAGCATCCAATTCATATCACATAAGCATAATCATAGCCTTAAACATGTCCAGAATGCAAAAATAGACAGTTAGCACATAAAAGCAGTATAGCCACTAATACCACAATTCAGGGTCCCAAAGTACTGGTTGCTCAACGCGTTTCGTCGCTAGACTTCCTCAGGAGCTTCTGTCGTCTTCCTCCATCTTCCTCTTTTTAAATCTGCCGGTTCGACCGTCGGCCGTCGTGATCGCGCATGCGCGCCTACGTCACCGCGCACGACGTCATACGTCATGACGTATACGTGGCTAGTACGCGCATGCGCAACCACAGTGGAACGCAATAAAACTTTATTGTTCATCTACACGGTCACATTTAGAGCGATTAAATAGAAAAAAACGCTCGATTATTCTGTAGACCGGATTCACATACCCTGCCTGCCCCCTACTAACCCCTAAACAGAGGAGTACTATATAAACAGAGAGGGGAAATATAAATTGGACAGGTAATCAAAAGAGGGTTAATACGAAGGAGGTATAAAAATATATATACTACACAAAATATAATATTATAAACAACAATATGTTAGAAAAATATGTAAGAAAAATACATTAAGGAAAATATAGGGGAAAAAAATATATATAGGGAAAAAAATCTCCATTGTAAAAAGAGAATGAGTCCATTTATATTTCCAAAATGACCGTCATGGCATACAACACAAAAGGTCTTACAATGATAAATTACCTAAATATTGATATCAATATAAATGTACATAAGTAATATTGTAAAAATAATATTGCATGATATCAAAGTGTGGACAACATCATAAACTAATAACCAAATAGACACAAATATAGATATAAGAGATATGTCTCTATATATGAGGCAAATAGCAATATTAATAAAAGGTGAACACATATAAATCTAAACAGAGGACATTGTTCATATAGCTTGTTATAATATCAGAGTATGGACAACATCATATAAAAATTAATAATAAATAATAATAGCCAGATGAACATAGAAATAGGTATAAAAAATGTATCTATATATATATAAGGTGCATCACAATAATAAAGAAAGACAAACATATAAATCTTGACAAAAAAGCATTATTCATATAGCTCGTGATGACACATGGTGAGTGAAGAAGGCATATAAAAAAGGTATATAAAAAAGGTATATAAAATCCTAAAAAAGGGAACACAAGAAGAGGACAAAATTAAAATCATCATTAAATTAATCTATAAAGGCTAGTATATCCAAATCAGTATTCAATCCTGAGGGAACAGAAGATTTCATTTTATATATCCACTCAGTTTCTTTCATAGCTAGCCTTTTTTCCATGTCACCACCTCTCCAATGGGGTAAAATTATATCGATCCCAATACAAATAAAATTTTTAAAATCAAAATCCTTACAAGTATTACAATGTCTAGGTACACTATGTTTCTCATTTTTATTCTTGATCCCATTAAAATGTTCAAGTAATCTAGTATGTAATTTTCTAATCGTCCGTCCAATATATTGGACCCCACATTTACATTGCAACAAGTATACTACAAATTTACTATGACAATTAATAAAATGTTTAATTTTAAAAGTTTCATTAGTCACCGTACTAGAAAATTCCATGGTCTTATTCTTCTGAAATTTGCATGTATTGCATCTACCACATTTAAAAAAGCCATTAGGTCTTTCTATTAGAAAATTCGTCTTCTCGATCTCAACAGTTTTTTTAGGCAAAATACTGGGGGCTAAAATATTCTTCAAGTTGTTAGGTCTTTTATAGATTACTCTGGGGTTCTGAGGTAAAATCTTTTTTAAAAATTTATCTTGCAGTAAAATGGGCCAATTCTTCTTAATAGACTTCTCTATTAGATTGGCTTTATTGCTAAATTTTGTTAAAAACGCAAATTCAGACTGTTTCCCAGCATCCTTCTTAATCTTTTTGTTATTCATTAGAATATCTTTCCTCTGATAACCTTCTACCAGCTTTTGTGTATTAAATAGAAGCTGTTCTGGATAGTTCCTATCTAAAAATTTCCTGTTCAGAACTTGCACTTGTTTCTCAAAATCTTCTTTCTCAGTGCAGTTCCTATATAGTCTCAATTGTTGGCCTTTAGGGATATTAGTCAACCATTTATAATGGTGGCAACTAGAAAATTCAATAAAACCATTACCATCTGT
>OW240917.1:81420040-81445385 GCA_933207985.1 Pelobates cultripes
CAGAAAATAGTGATGTACAGTATACCATGAGACACACAGCAATATTAGACTGCACTCACAAGATAAAGAGTAGGTAAGCGCCTTGAAGCCCACACACGGGCTGCACTGGTCCACGCTCCACCTTAGGATATAATGGATAATCAACAGGCACAGGTACTTCAGAATTCCTAGTCAGGGATTAGAGGCAAAATATGTATTTATTAGGCACAAACTGCCTGGTTAATAATATTATAAAAATACATGTATAATATCTAACGCGTTTCATCCATCACAGTGGACTTCCTCAGAGATACAAAAAAACAGAAGTACATAAAAATATGCATAATCCCAAACCTCCCTCAGTCCCATTAAATACATTTATCCAGTGTTGTTGATTGGAGAGTGGGTTCTCATGGGTTCTCATTCTATGCATTCTCGGATGTTTTCAATCGCTCATCAAGATTCCCGCATTCTTACTTAGTAAAACCGGCTTGCATGTCACAGGTCGGCATATGCATTCCACGAGGCATTTCCTGTTCCGGTTTGGAAGTCCTGAACGCTATATGCGTTCCATTTCCATAGCAATGTGTGTTCCAAATACACTCCTATCAATTATGTAACAGGAGTGTATCGAAGACTAAATCTTCAAATATAAAAAGGTTTGGACAGTAAGTTATTTGTTAAGAAAAAATAGAGAAAGGAAAAGAATTTGAAAAATATTGTTGTAATCAATTGTCTTATATGAATTAATGCATACTGTTATGTGAATAATATTGTTTTTAATAGTGTGTAATTATAGACTAAAGTATGTACTGTTCCCTTTTTCCCACTTCTCTCTTCTGTATCCCAATATTATATATATATATATATATATATATATATATATATATATATATATACATAAAATATTAACATAAAAAAATATACATTTAAAAAAAAAGTTATTTGTTGAGAAATGGAAAAAACTTATTTTTATCACATAATACAGGGAAATCCATCTCTCATTGAGAAAATACTCAAAGTGTATATCTAAAGTTATCTTATAACTATCAGATATGTGTAAAAACTGTATTATGACTATATAACTATAGAATAAATTATATAAAAGAATAAAAAACATTATATAAATAATATTTTATTTCCATTAAATCATGTGCTAGATTTTTGCCAATGGATGACAATGGATGTGCCATATGGAAACCATATATAAAAATTATATAATAACTCTCTATATAGAAAAAAATAAATAAAATATATATATATATATATATATATATATATATATATATATATGTAACGGATCACCTGGCACCCCAACTGGTTACCTTTGTTGAAGGATGCTCCTAGCGCTTCCTGAGGGCTCCTAGCACTCTAGTCGACAACATAACCACCGTAGACTCCTTCAGAGAGCAAGACAGGAACAAGCTCTTACAAGAGCTTAGCAGTGAACATAGCAAGAGAGTATGCAGAGCATAGCAATCCCTTGTAGCAGATTCCCCCAATAAGAGACAGCACTCCAAATTGAGGGTGAAGTAGAACTGAAGCTTTTAATCAAACACTCTGCTTTTATGCACATTTTACACAATATTCATAACTCTAAAAGTATACATCACATTCACATAAATTTCACTTACATTTTCAGAATCAGCATACTCCAAATACAAACATATGTCAAAATCATACAAATTGGTCCAGTGGGTCAAAAGTTAGTTGGAAGTCCCTTTGTGACCATCTGCAAGCATGGCTTGGGTGTGGTAAGCCAATACCTCCAGCATACAGAAAATAGCTCTATTCACAACAACAGTAAAAATACATAATTCCTATTATACTTACCAGAACCCCCATATTCAACCTATCCCCAGATAGCTTGGATCTGAGCGCTCACTATATCCGAACAGCGCTCAGATAACACAAACACAGTCAAATCGCCATGGGGTTAAACCATAGCAACAAGTTCCAACTGGTCTGGCAGTGTCCTTGTCTGTATTTGTTTAGTTTAAATTATTATTTAGTCCGTACTTTGGGACTTTTTTTCATTAACTATTAAAAGTGACGTTTTAACAAATTGTAGACCACTTTTCTTAGGGTATTCCACTTTCTTTGTACATATTTCTTACTATTACCTCCACTTTTCTCTTTTTTTCAGTAAACTGCATCACTATTCAGTGCCATTAATTATTAATACAACTGGACCACCAAGTATCACAGGTCTCTTTCCTCTAAAAGGTAAGTAGGAGAAGGTACCACCACACCACACGGCAACACCCACATCCATTATATACACCACACACAACCGCCCATACGCACAATTCACAACCTTTCTCAGCACATAGCCAAAACTCTGGCATTGTGCAGAGAGGGATTGTTGCCATGTCAACCTGCAGCAATGCTCTGACTGCCAGGGCTAGCAAGAGAGGGAGAGGACCTTCCAGAAGTGGAAGCTTGACCTTGCAAGATAGCAATGACCTGGTAAGCCTCAGGTAGTGTGTATTGCTACTCACTATATACTGTATGTAAATATATATAACCAAAATGGCTGCTCTCACCTTAACATCTGAACATGCATGCACTATAAAGGTTCATTCAATATATTTATGTTTGAATCGGCTATCAAAAATCTTAAATTGGTAAATAGTCTAAATATAAATTTGGAAACTACCCTGTATTTCAAATGCCATTATATAACCGCCATCAGACTACACCATTATTACAAGGCAAGAGTGGGCCATGAATTCACAATGACTATAAAAAGTTTGGATTGCACGTTATATGTGTGCGAAAAAATAGCTAAATCACATCACAGCCTCTTTATTTGCCTTGCTTAAACAATATAGTTTGATTGTTAGTTTTGAAAATTTGTTAAATATTTTAATATGATGTGTTAAAAATGTTCACTTTATTTTATATCTTGTTAACAAAGTCTTAAAATGTGCAAAAAAATAAAAACAAACAATCAAATAAAGCAAACAAAAACTTGGCATGTCTCAGAGCACTTGAAAGCATTCATGATGGAAAAATAATAATCTCTGTATTTTGATACCACTGTACACATACTTTGTCAAGATGAGGCCTATGACAAATTCTGCCATCAGAATCTACCTAACATGAATGCACTCATTGATGCATTTTTTGTGCTCTAACATGCATTAGCAAATGACAAATATTGATAATGTATCATAATATGAACTGTAATGTGTAATATGCTTGAAAAAAAACAGAACAATATATAGCCAGCACACACTTTCTCTACCAATTTTTGGTCTGTACCCAATGTTAAAAGGGCTCACTGCTGCTAAAGATAGACTGTCCAGAGTCCCGAAACAGACTAATCTACTAGATTGGAAGCATTTCTCACAAGGCAGGGCTTTTTAATATTGTTATTATCATTATTTATAAAGCTCCAACAAATTCCACAGTACTGTGCAACGGGTGGGCTAACAGACAAGTATGTGTAACAATACAAGTTGGATGCACATAACAGAGAGTGTTAAGGGCCTTGCTAAAACTAGCTTAGATTCTAAAGGATGTTTTATCAGAATCCATACAGATGTTTAAATTGTAACTGGATGAATACTTGCAAAAACATAATATTTAGGGATATGATTTGTAATACGTGGGGTAACAGCTTTTTGAATTAAGGAGATATCTGACTGCAATTCTGGGGTTGAGAAGAATTTTTTCCTAGTTTGTTGAAAAATTGGAAAGTGCTTCAAATTGTTTTTTTTTTTTGCCTTCTTTTAGATCAACAGCAAAAACAGACTTGAAAAAGACTAAACTTGATGTCGCTTTTCAGCCTATGTAACTATGCAAATAGCCACATCTCTTGCTCCAGACCTCCAGGCAGACTACAAAGCCATTGATTTTCTAAAGCTACTGAAATCAATCAGGATAGATTGATAGATAGATAGATAGATAGATAGATAGATAGATACATAGACAGATACATAGATAGATACATAGATAGATAGATTTACATATACACACATATCTATATGTAAATATACATTTGTTATATACTAAAATGTATAATTTTATCACATTTATTTATTTATTTATAAAATATTTTACCAGGAAAGATACATTGAGATTTCTCTCGTTTTCAAGTATGTCCTGGGTCCACAAATCATTGCATTGTTACATTAGGTACAACAAAATACAAAAACAATATTAATACACAATATATACAAAATTTAACATAGAACAGGCAGGAAATATATAATCAACCATGACACGTGCATTCTGTTTTGAGGTATGTAGAGAGGGATCTCTTAAAATACTTTAGGCTTAGGGAAGATTTTAAATTGTGCGGGAGGTCGTTCCACAATTGCGGCGCTCTGTAGGAGAAGGAGGATCGGGCCGCTTTCTTTTTGTATTGAGGTAGACTAAGTAAAGTGCTTGTACTGGATCGGAGGTTATAGAAAGTGGGAACAGCTGGGGAAAGCATTTTGTTCAGGTAGGGTGTGAGTTTCCCAGAAAAGCTCTTAAAAACAAGGCTGGAAAGATGAAGGGTGCGTCTGGATTCCAGCGACAGCCAGTTTAGTTCCTTTAGCATGTCACAATGATGGGTCCTGTAATTACATTGTAGCACAAATCTGCAGAACGAGTTATACAATGTGTTGAGTTTATTAATGTGGGATTGCGATGCAGACGCATATACTACATCCCCATAATCAATGATTGGCATCAGCATTTGCTGTACAATCTTTTCCTTTACTGTAGGGCTTAGGCAGGCTTTGTTTCTGTACAGGGCACCTAATTTTGGATAAAGTTTAGATGCAAGCTTTTCTATGTGCAGGCTAAAAGATAGATTGGGGTCTAATATCATACCCAAGTATTTGAAAGAGTGGACCGCGGTCAGTGTGCCATTTGAATTTGTTTTGATGGATAGGTGGGGATTGTGTAATTTGTGTAATTTAGGTACCGTTCCAAAGATCATTGTGACAGTTTTGTCAGTGTTCAGGAAGAGTTTGTTTTTTGCGATCCACTTTTCTACCTCTGTAAACTGGTCTTGGAGCAAAGCCTCAAGTTGAGGTAGATTGGATTTGCTCGCATAGATTACCGTGTCATCTGCGTACATGTGTACATTTGAGGATTGGCAGACATTAGGCAGATCATTTATAAATAATGTAAATAATAGGGGGCCGAGAATGGAACCCTGGGGAACACCACACGTGACCGGGAGAGGGAGGGAGTCACTGTCAGAAATGGACACATATTGCGAGCGATCCGATACATACGATCGAAACCAGTTTAAAGAATGATCACCAATACCTGAGTTTTCGAGTTTGTGCAGTAGAATGTCGTGGTCTACTGTGTCAAAGGCCTTAGCAAAATCAAGGAAAATAGCTCCAGTTAGGGCTCCTTGTTCCATGCCAGCTTGGATGTCATTGCAAACTTTTAGGAGGGCAGTTGTAGTGGAGTGATTCTGGCGAAAGCCCGATTGATCAGGGGTCAGATAGTTTAATTGTTGGTAGTACTCACAAAGTTGCGTATGGACACATTTTTCTAAGATTTTTGACAATACAGGGAGCAATGATATTGGGCGATAGTTAGAAACCAAAGTAGTGTCACCACTTTTATGGATAGGCACTACTCTCGCAGTCTTCCAAAGTTTGGGTATGTATCCAGACACCAATGATTCGTTAATTAGAGTTGAGACGGGTTTAGCAATTGCCGGCGCACTGAGCTTCAACAGCATTGCTGGGATTTGATCAGGTCCGGACTGGTTTTTCATTTTTAGATTATTAAGATGTTTTTTAATGACACTAACAGGTACAGGTCTAAAATTAAACTTATCTATATTGGGCCTTTGCAAATTTAGTGGGGCCTGATCCACATTTGTAGTTTCAGGATGCGTGTCATTTATTAGCTTGGCAATCAGGGCAGTAGAGCATCCGACAAAATAATTGTTAAAGGCATTTGCTACATCTAAGGGAAGTTGCAGGGTTTGGTTACCCACTTTGACAGTGGAGGGTTGGGAGTGGATTGGGGGAGTTTGTAGTTTATTTATGACTTTCCAAAAGTTTCTAGGGTTTGAGATGTTACTGTTCAGATTTTCATAGAAATATTGGGCCTTGGCCAGTTTTGTCTGTTTTGTGCATATATTTCGCCATTGTCTATATGCACCGTGATCATTCATAGAGCCAGTACGCTTAAATTTTGACCACAAAGAATCCCGAAACTGGTACATTTGGATGAGGTCAGCTGTGATCCAGTTCATATGCGCTCCTTTTACCCTCACCTTACGCAGCGGGGCATGCAAATTCCAAATTTGTAGGAGTTCAGACTGAAAGTATTCAACAGCACAGTCTAGATCTGGGATAATGTTTAATCTGTGCCATGGGAGATTCTTGATGTCATTTAAAAAGGATTCAAGATTAAATCTTTTGAAGGACCTAGTTATTTTAACCTTGGGAGAGGATTTAATAGCCTTTATTTTGCGCACGCAGTACACTAAACAGTGATCACTGAACGTGTTTGGGAGAACACCAGCCTCCTGGATTCTATCAGGAGAAGTGGAGAGAATCCAATCTAGCAGGGTATGGTTATGGCTTTTTATGTTTATGCGAGTTGGGGAGGAGATTAATTGCGTTAGCTGCAAAGTCTTAAACAGCGTGCAAGAACTATTATTTTTAGGGTTCAGCCAATCAATATTAAAATCTCCAAAGACCAACAGTTCACTTTTTGGGTTTTGAGCTATGGTTTCACTAAGGAGATGGGCTATGTCAGATAGGGAATGCACAGGGGAGCTAGGTGGGCGGTAGATTCCTGCAACAATGATTGATTTACTGCACGGGATCTCAATTTTGACAGAAAGGAAATCAAAGATGGCAGGAGGACTAAGGTTTTGTAAAGGGGTAAACTTTATGGAATTGTCAACATAAATAACAATGCCTCCTCCTCTCTTTGCTCTGTCATTTCTAAAACATGAATAACCCTGTATTGCAATGGCGGTGTCTGGTATTTTAGCCGTTAACCATGATTCTGAGAGCACAATGATTTTTGGTTTGTAATGGGAACACCAGGCTTGCAGTGCATCCAGTTTAGGGAGTAAACTACGGATGTTGCAGTGCACAAAAGAGAGGCCTTTTTTAGTGGGGAGATTAGGACTAGAATTAGCTGGGGGACCAGGGTTAGACTCCACATCATTTGCAAGGGCAAGTAACATAAGGAGTAGGAATTTGGACATCATCTTTGTTTGGCCATATAGTGAATGGGATAATTTATAATTTTGCTATACTTTTCCAATTTGGCTAAGGTCTTCATGTTAGTGATTTCAGCAGATGTTATATTAATTAGCCTAAAATTGTTAACTCAAACAATTAACTAAAATTGTTTTCACAAGATGGACACATGTAAATGATTTAAAAAAAACCTTAATACGACTGCACTGTTATTACACTGTTGTCAAAAAAGATGGTATGTTAAAAAGGTCACTCAGAGTACAAACACATTGTAGGTTTAGACCAGGGGTATTTAGCAAAGGATCACATAGGTATAGGGGAGATTTAGGGTTAGGGCACTTAGAGTTGGAAGTAATCAGTGCTATGGGAGGCTTAGGGTTTAGAGGTCCAGACTTAAAATTATATCACTCTCAGATAGGGTTATTTACACTGTATTAATTCTCCTAACCAAATATACCTGCAGTGCTGCCCCAATCCTAAACCCCTGCAATCTGAAACCTTACTTTAGAGCTATTTTTTTTACCTTGCAGATTTTGCAGCATATTAATTGCATATGAAGAGTGTGTCATTATTATTATTATTATTATTATTACAATTTATTTTTTAATACATGATTTAAAATGTATTAAAACATATTTTGATAAGTAGTAATTTCCTTACATTTGTAGCAGCTCAGCCAGGTTTTTACTCAAGACAAGCGGAACAAATAAGGCGACTTTGCAATTATCTTGCCTTGAGAATATTTTTCCCCAAGTTGTCTATTCCACTCAACATCGTGCCATGTCAGTTGAGATGTTGATGCAGCTCAACCTTTTGTGAATAGACATTTCTATTATTCTTCAATTTATAATGAAACTAAAATGTTTCTCCTTTCTGAGTTGTTGCCATCATTTTAGTTTTTACCCTATTTTGATTATGGCTTTCTCATACATGCTATGTTGCTTTTTACCAATGCTCCTACAGCTAAGTGGTTTATGAATTTCATTGCAAAATATTTAATCTTTAAATGTGTCAGTAAAGAAAAATTAAAACTGTATCAACAAAAATTACATTTGAATATTAGCCGCTCATTTTAGCAAAATAAAATTTTTTTTAGTTATCTAAAGGCTATACTAGGTAAATGCAATTAGCTAAAGCTAAACTCGTGTGCTTGAACTTAATAACCCAGTTCTCATAAAACCATATTACCAATTAAAAAAGTAAATAGTCTCTTTTGTATCACTATAAGTGTATAAAATTGACACCTGAACTAACATTATATGATTACTTAAGCTATGCATTGTATCTTACAGCATAATGTGTGCTTTAATGTATCTAGAGGTTTTATTGTATAAAGTATTAAAAACATTATTGAAAAAAACAATTGAGAACAATTTGTAATGATAAAAAAAGCTGATGTACAATTTTATTTTATTTTTCAGAACACACTGTGATTTAACGTGTTATTTATGCAGTTATGCAGTTCCGGAATAATAATGTATTTCAATTCACTCTGCTGAATATCTAAGCTGTAGAAATGTCTGTTAAAGGGCATTGCATTCTGAGTTGAACCTTGATAACATGTGCTTGTCTTAGGATATATGCTTGCTGTAGCTTAGTAAACATGGTCTCACGTGTGCAGATGAACATTATTTGTTTGTCATTTTTAAATAAGTTAAAATGAAAACAATATGATATGTTTGATATTTGTTGTATGGCTCCCATTAGTGTTGGGTTTAGATGTGTAAATAAAGCAACGTTCTGTACGTGGAAAGATTTCAAAGATTTTTGTTTAAAACCTTGGCTTCACTATTTTCATGAAAATGATAACATGAATAAAAAAATTCTGAATTTAAAATATATTTTTTTTTCACAAAGTGCCAGTGCTGGTTTTGACTGTAGCTTCCACTATGCTAGGTTAGATAGGCAACTCAAAGCCGGTAACAGCAGTTTGGGTTCAAACTCATGCAAGGCAACTAAATAGTGACTTATATTGCCCTTATATGTTAAAGGCAAGTTGGGCAAGATATATAATTGGATTGCTTCTACTAAATTAGCAGCATGACTATTCACAAGGCACTAACATGTAGCTCACTTATTTAATCAAGTGTTTACCTCAGAGATTTTAGATACAGTGCTTCAAGACTAGAAGTCAATTGACAGCACTGAGATGATATTGGAGAAACATTGACACTAACACATACATACGCTAAGAGAAAGTCTGAATTGCAGTTGCTTTCCTAACAGTTCATGACCCACAAATGATCCAAGTGATTCAAAATATGTATTTCATCATGGGTGACTTATAGAGTGAAAGGGTCCAAGGGTTCTTGTTATAGGTCCAAAGGTCCTCATTATTCAGTTGATAGTATCTGTCCTCAAGCAAGCAATGCGCTTTAATTGATATCTCCACAGCTTAGATATTGGGAAAGGGCAAAAGAGTAGACAATTGTGCCACAGGTTCCTTTTCATTATGCCTTGTGATTACCTAAGATTAGTTCCAGGATCATAATCCGTATACAATAATAACAGCCATCCCCTTGTATGTATTGTGGCCATGCATGTACATACAGTTCATTGATTCAGAAATTCTTTGGCACTAAGAGACTAATAAACAAAATAAAGACAGTATCTTAAAACCACAATCCACTAACATGTAATATGCAGATATTGTCTATAATTCTTCCTAATAATATGTTTTATAAATGATCACTTTGACATAGTACCATAGTATTTTTTCACAGAGACAGGTGATAGTTGCATCTGTGCCGTTATGTCATAACAATGTGTTTCTACATGACCTATACGATAAAACTCTATATGAAGTAAAACTGATACAAAACGAATAAGTTACAAAAATTATTATATAGACAATCTTGCTTCCTACTTTCATTTCTTCAAGAAGTGTGAATTTCAAGTCAGACCGGGCTTGCCATAAATTTCTCTTAATGTGTACATTTTCAGGTCACTATCCACGATTTGAATTATATCTAGTATCTCATAGGCACAGAACACCAGAAAGCGAATTAAAATAATGCTTTTGGTTCAAGTCTGTCAGTTTATTTTATTATTTATTTCTCACTGTAACTGTCATTTAATGCATTTTTGAATTTCTCTTCAAATTACTATTTTACACAAAGATATTTTTAGTATGTTACTGATATATATATTTTTAAAGTTCTTCCAAATACTAAAAATGTAGGTAGATTTCATATATTATAAGTGGGAAGAGTTACAATTTACATTTGGATAGAATGTAAAATTTTATAGGTGTGAATAGATTAGTAAATTTGATAAGCAAATGAGAAGCAAAACAAATAATTAATTATGGCCTTGCATTTAATATCCAGTCTGCTGTATTTTAAAATCTCAACTCCACATGCTCTACACATCCATTCTTCTACCATAAAGGTCATACCCATCCTCTCATAAAAGTCACATCCGCCTTCCAAAATGGTAGAACACTGTTTATTATGAGCAATGTAGGAATTCTCCATTATTGTGTAAATACACCTTAGCTGGAAGTACTGATTTTTTTTATACATAAAGTGTTTAATATATTTTTAAGTATATATTTTATATGTACATAATGGATTGTTCATTATACCTACTTTTTTATTTATATTTATACTGATTGGTTTGCTATTCATAATGACTTTGTTCACTGCAAATTTCAGGATTCACTCATCATCAATCATTGCAGGGAAGAAAAAAAAAACCATTCTACTTCCAAAAACAGAGTTTTATTAAAACATTAAAAATTGTTTAACACTGAATAGATGAATGATGCCAAGGAACGTCAGACACTTTTACCACTTATTCAATGCTATGAATTGTTAACAGTGCCAAAAGTGTAACTTTAAATGGACAAAGAGGTTTCAGAAGGTGCATAGTTAATTCGTTTTGTAGGGCTAATGCATTGAGGCTGAACACTGCAGCTGCAGCTGCTTACCAAGAGTATAGGGAGTTTGAATGCATCACTCATTTTTTGTATTTATTACAGCCTGATACCAAGTCTATGTTCACCTATATTACTACTTTTCTCTCATGGAGAGGAAATCATCTACCAGCTATGGGTAATCATCTCACAGAAGCAAGTACTTAAAGTTAATATTATACTCCAATTTTTATTCAAGTTAATACTCCACGAGAAAAAAATATATAGATCTGTATAATAATGTATAGATCTGTATAACTCAATCTGCCGTTTTGTGCTATAATGTAATTACAGGGCCCACCATTGTGACATGCTAAAAGAACTAAACTGGCTGTTGCTGGAATCCAGACGCACCCTTCATCTTTCCAGCCTTGTGTTTAAGAGCTTTTCTGGGAAACTCCCATCCTACCTGAGCAAAATGCTCTCCTCGGCTGTTCCCACCTCCTATAACCTTCAATCCAGTACCAGCACTTTATTTAGTATACCTCAATACAAAAAGAAAGTGGCCCGATCCTCCTTTTCCTACAGAGCGCCGCAATTGTGGAATGACCTCCACGTGATCAGCAGCCCTTTAAATCCAGTTCCCAACATCCAGTGATTGCTTTCCTTGTTTGTTTGTTTGTTTGTTTGTTTGTTTTTTGCCCTGCCTCTTGACTTTGTAGCTTACTGCCTGACCTTTGGACCATCTAACTTTGCTTTGTGCCTTACCTCAATTTTATAGGCCGATCAAAATACTCTCGTTCTTCAGGGTCGCCTGTGGGTCATGATTGTAATGTAAAGCTGTGCCGCTGTGCCTGAGTTCTAGGATGAACCAGAGCCCTGGTATGCTGTTACACCTCTCCTCATCCATTGCAACTTCTCTGATGAAAAGTAACAATGTAGGAGATATAGGAAAGAGAGAGGCATAACAAGTTATCACAGTCTATGGATTCGATATAGATATCTGAAAGGGCTGCTTTGAACTGTAGTATACAAAGGAAGAAGTGCAGAAAACCCTAATTGCTGAGAGACTATAAATAGAACTGTAGTTTTAAAATATGCAGTGCACAGTCATTGTTCAATCAAACATTTACCTTTTTACTTATAAGCATCTGCCACACATTGTTGTTCATTATTTTTATAAAAAAAATGCTGTTTTATGAATCTTATATGGTGCAAAAGATGTATTTAAAAAAGAAAGGAAATCACACTTAAAAATATAAAATTTGCAGTGAGACTTGATGCCTTACAGCATCCACATTAAAAACAAATGTCTCATATCAATCAAAGCATTTGTTACTGACTCATTCTGCTTATCTGGAGGTAATATTATAACAGGCTCCAGTTTAAGTTTTCAGACACAAGTTTCAGTCTTTCTCTCTTTCCCCAAGAGACCGTTTCACAAGTGAATAAACTTTAGTCAAACAAGATTCATTTTTTTCTATCATCTAACACTGCAGGAAAGTAGAACAGACTCGAATACAAATCATAGATTCAAAAGTTTTGTTTAGAAAGTATTGAGTGACTGATTTTATTTCACCAAATTCTAGAAAATCCAACTTGCTCAACTGAGATATATTTTGACAGACGTTTATTGTCTACAAATATATATACATACAGAGTAATTTTTTTGTAGGTACCAATTTGATGATATTTTGGCTACCTCTAGTTCTTTTATCTGTAGATATGACTGTCAGAATAACTCGGGCTTCAAAAGAGATGCAATTTTATAAGTCATACTTTATTGGATTGCAATAATTCATACACTCTTGTCAGGGCTCAAGTCCTGCAAGAAGGACATTCCTGTACTTTTTCCCAAGCACGAACACTGTTCCAACTAGTTCAGGGGTTAGCAACCTACAGGACATAGGATACACTAGGCCTGACCCCTGCAATATACTGGCCTGTCAGCATATACTTTGAAATACTAGGCATCCAGCCCACCGTGTTCCCTCATCGCACCATAGATATGAGCCAGACTGGTGTAGAACTAACTCAACCTTCTCTTTATGGCTCCCTTATGTCCCCAGACACCATAGATGTTACCTTTCCAGCAAGAAAGTAATGGGTCTACCTCCTTTCCTATAAGTGTGCACTACAGGTGTGCTAGAAATGCATAACACAGCATCTGATTGAGCTGCCACCTGTGTCTGTATGAGTGTGTGTATTTGTGTCTGTATGACTGTGTGAGTGTGTGTATGCTTGTTTGTATTACTCTGTGGGGTATATTTAAGTGTTATAGTAAAAGTATGATACATATGTTATATATATTCTATAATATTGCATATATTAAAATAATATATTGTTACTGCAAAAAAAAAGTAACATAAGAAAACCCAATTACTACATTAACTATTTTTGTAATGTAAAAATCCCATTGTGTTTCATCAATGAAATTCAATATGTGCATAGAGAAAATTTTCTGCTAACCTTTTTGCTTGAGAAGTATATATTTAACAAAACATTTCCGTGCCTTGATTTCATAGTTAAAATGTTTTCATAGACAACTGCTGTGAATGAACTGTTGCGTGCCCAAACTATAATAACAGTTATAAAATACATGCCTGAAAGGTTACTGTAATGATGGCTTTTAAAAAAGTTTTAAATGTTAAGTTTAAAAAAAGCAACTTAGAAAAATAAATCTTACCTATTTTCAAAGGTGATAGATTTTAAACATCTTTATATATAGATGACATTTGCAACAAATTCTCTAGGTTAATTGTTTTTTTTTTATTATTCAACTGCATAAAACGTGATATATCATAATAAAATAAATTCCAGTCATTTGTTTTCGTTATCTATTTTACAGTCTTATCTTTTGTTATAACTATATTCAACGTGTACATGTATATCATCCAATTAAATCTTATAATAATTATTTCTTTTTCTATGAACACATTTGAGAGTATTGTAATTTTATATTTTATCAATATTTCTGACATTTTCAAAGTTACATTTTCTAACTCAATTTAAAAGTTCAGATAAAGTTTTTGTTCTGCTTTTTGTTACTGCTAACCCACATTGTGGCATACGTATTGATAAAGCAAACTGGTGTTCTATGTGAAGAGATAATAAAACACAGCTCTTTTATAAATATGGCAATTATACAAAAACATATCTCCTCTGCTTCAAATGTTTCAATACACAAAAAAGGTATGATTCCTACGTTTTTTAAGCAAGAATTAAATGTAATATGATAGGACTTACAAATATTACATAAAGATCATTGCTGGTTTAAAATAAATAAAACTGGGTCTCAGTTCATATTGTTTTGCTTCCATAATGGAGAAGTTATATTGAAACAACTAAAAAAGAAAAGATGGAAAACAAAGAATCAAAATTTAAGGAACATACAGGAAGAAAAAGAAAAACAGATTGTCATTATGAGCAGAGTTATTTGTTTCCCAACGCTATTTTTGTGATTGTACTACATGGCTATGCAATATTAGTGCTAACTACTAGAGCTTGAATTATTTCATATTTCAGTGGAACAAAAATAATATTGATTGTGGTTTGTTATTTTCCTTTTCTATTGTCATTTTTATTGTATTGTTTCCTTACATATTTTTTTCCTTATGATTTACGCTATTGTCGTCATTAGACAGTATTATATGACTATGTGCAACTTGTCTTTTTTTTAAATTCAATTTAATTTAAATTAAATTATCTCCAGGGAGATGGGGGGGTGCGGTCTGTTGAGGGAGCCCCTTTCTCAGGTGTGCTGTTATTATTGTTGTTCAGATATTTAGTGCTTAGCCACTGCTTTACTTTTCATTGTTACAAACCCTAGTTTATCAATTTGGGCCAAGTGAGCAATCATATGAATTCACAAACTCCAAGCCATAATGTAGACAAAACACAAATAAAAAAAAAAGTGTGCCACGGGCGAGCATGTTAGTTTAATTTATGATTAGGGATTTCACTTGTGGCATAAAAAAAGAGAATATTGCTATGAAAAAAAGATGATTGATGTCACGGGAACAACCACAAAATGTTGATTTTTATTCACAGATTAAATGAAAGTGAGCAATAGAGGAAGGAGCAGTAAAACATATTAAATATAAACAATATAAATGTATATATTTAATAAATATATTATGTATAAGTATATAAATATTAAAATTGGAGATTTGGTTTTAGCGATTCAGTCAAAAAAACAAATTTACTATTTGCCTGTTAGTGACACTAGCGGCCAGCACACAAATAGTGAAACATTTACTCCCACAATAGAACAAGGGAGTTTTTATTCCTCCCTCATGCCCTCACCCACTATGTCGTGGGTGAGGCTTATCTGCCTCACTATTTTTATTGGAATGGAGGTAGCTTGAGGACTCCTAGCTATCCAGGGGAGGACATAACTTTATTGGTGTCCCCATTTATCAACCTTAGGGTCTACTGCCACCTCTCACGGGTGGGAGTTGGGAGAGAAAAGTGATCCCCTGCGTTATCAATATTATAGCTGCTACCCACTGCTCATGAGTGGGGGCTCAGAAGGGACATTAGGTCCCTGTGGTTTAGAGCCCCATCTAGCTGAACATGGGTGGTGGCTGGGGTTTACACTTGATTAAAACACCAATCAACTGGTCACCAGTATTGACACAGGGGACATTATGTTCCCCACATATTGTTATCTATTTAGAGCCCAACCATAGCAGAATGGGGATGAAACTATCCCCCACCCTCACTTTATTTAATTAATAGCCCAACAGTAATTGAACGGGTGGAGTGCAGTGATCTGCCCACCATGTGTTTCCTGCCACTATGTAATGTAACTACAGGTGAATGATAACTATTCACCTGTTTAACTTGCAATAATTCTGTACATTGAATGTTTACAAAAGTATACTCCTAGAAAATAAATATATATCTGCCCACAATGTGTTTCCTGCCACTATGTAATGCCACTATGTAATGTAACTACAGGTGAATGATAACTATTCACCTGTTGCAATTGCAATAATTCTGTACATTGAATGTTTACAAAAGTATACTCTTACAAAATCAATATATATACAGGGCTTGAGTCCTGCAGGAATGTGTGGGAATGGCGTTCCTGCATGTGACGAAGTGCCCTTCGCCACTTGGTCCTGGAGAGGCCTACTTGCCAGCCTCCTCCCCTGTGACTATGACTCTTTCATGTATCTGGTTTTAAAGCCCCTAGTCTACCTTCAGACAGACTATTTATGTAGGCTGCTTTATTTATCTTATGTTTTAGTCACCCTGTACCCATTATAGGTGCAGGGTGTGTGTAATGTAATTGTTTATAGTGTGTGTGTGTGTGTGTGTGTGTGTACTGTGTAATGTATTGCCTGCTCTCTTGTATTGCTGAGGTTTGCTACCAACTAGGTGGGTTTGGCTATGGAGCTTGTATAGTGCCCTCTGTTGGTAGCAACAGCAATATGCACTACCTGAATTGCAAGACTGGTTCATTTGCATATTCGGGTAGATTTGCATATTGTTAATTCTGCAGGCAGGTGTGGAGACCAATCTCGCCACATTGCATTGGAGAAGCCTGGTTGCTCGCCTGCTGCCTTTGGACTATGGCCCCCTTTTAAAAGACTTTATTTTTTGCCTGCAGAAAAGCTGTATTCGTGCTTTTCTGCCTGGGGTTCAGTAGATTTGTTTGAATGTGTTATACCCCAGATAGGAATCCCATGGAGCCCATTCGTATGAAACTGACTGTAAAGACTTTGGCTCCATGGCGATTAAACTGTATTGTGTGGTCTGAGCGCCATTCACTTAATAATGTGCGCTCAGACCTGAGCTATCTGGGGATATGTTAATGTCTGTGTTTTATGTAAAAATGTGACTTTATGTATTTTAAAGTGTTTTGTGTCTTTTTGCAACCATGTGCTTAATGGAGTCTTGTGTCTGTCCTGGGAGATAATTGAATTACTTATCTCCAGGATAGAAGACTCTGAAACTGGTTTGGGCCAGAAAGCCATGCTTCATTTAGTCACAAAGGACTTTTTACTAACTTTTGAACCCCTTGTCTGATTTGTGCCATTTTTGAATATGTTGTTCCCCTGAATGGATTGATTGTGCATATGTAATTTTATGTGAATGTGATGTATGGTTTTAGAGTTATGAAAGTTGGGTAGAAAGTATGTTTTGACAAAAAAAGGATAAAAGGTGGGTGAATAAACAATATAGACTATTGGTAAACCAAGTGCAGGCAAGCCTCTGTAAATTGGATACTCCAAATCCAATAAGAAACAGCAAATATATACAAATTAACAGGGCGCCACAATCACTAAATAGGTAAATATATAAAGGGAAGAATCAAATATTTATCCAATAGCTGAATAAAATAGTAATTTATTAATACAAAATGAATAAAATCATGGCACAACAAAGTGCTCAAACATATAATAAATAGGAACCCATAGGTATAGCAGCTCACTGGTGTATAATGCTAGATAGGCAATAAAGTGCAAATGCTAAAGTGCACAAAATGGAAAAAGTGCAAATATTGGTGCTAAAAAAGCATCCAATTCATATCACATAAGCATAATCATAGCCTTAAACATGTCCAGAATGCAAAAATAGACAGCACATAAAAGCAGTATAGCCACTAATACCACAATTCAGGGTCCCAAAGTACTGGTTGCTCAACGCGTTTCGTCGCTAGACTTCCTCAGGAGCTTCTGTCGTCTTCCTCCATCTTCCTCTTTTTAAATCTGCCGGTTCGTCCGTCGGCCGTCGTGATCGCGCATGCGCGCCTACGTCACCGCGCACGACGTCATACGTCATGACGTATACGCGGCTAGTACGCGCATGCGCAACCACAGTGGAACGCAATAAAACTTTATTGTTCATCTACACGGTCACATTTAGAGCGATTAAATAGAAAAAAAACGCTCGATTTTTCTGTAGACCGGATTCACATACCCTGCCTGCCCCCTACTAACCCCTAAACAGAGGAGTACTATATAAACAGAGAGGGGAAATATAAATTGGACAGGTAATCAAAAGAGGGTTAATACGAAGGAGGTATAAAAATATATATACTACACAAAATATAATATTATAAACAACAATATGTTAGAAAAATATGTAAGAAAAATACATTAAGGAAAATATAGGGGAAAAAAATATATATAGGGAAAAAAATCTCCATTGTAAAAAGAGAATGAGTCCATTTATATTTCCAAAATGACCGTCATGGCATACAACACAAAAGGTCTTACAATGATAAATTACCTAAATATTGATATCAATATAAATGTACATAAGTAATATTGTAAAAATAATATTGCATGATATCAAAGTGTGGACAACATCATAAACTAATAACCAAATAGACACAAATATAGATATAAGAGATATGTCTCTATATATGAGGCAAATAGCAATATTAATAAAAGGTGAACACATATAAATCTAAACAGAGGACATTGTTCATATAGCTTGTTATAATATCAGAGTATGGACAACATCATATAAAAATTAATAATAAATAATAATAGCCAGATGAACATAGAAATAGGTATAAAAAATGTATCTATATATATATAAGGTGCATCACAATAATAAAGAAAGACAAACATATAAATCTTGACAAAAAAGCATTATTCATATAGCTCGTGATGACACATGGTGAGTGAAGAAGGCATATAAAAAAGGTATATAAAAAAGGTATATAAAATCCTAAAAAAGGGAACACAAGAAGAGGACAAAATTAAAATCATCATTAAATTAATCTATAAAGGCTAGTATATCCAAATCAGTATTCAATCCTGAGGGAACAGAAGATTTCATTTTATATATCCACTCAGTTTCTTTCATAGCTAGCCTTTTTTCCATGTCACCACCTCTCCAATGGGGTAAAATTATATCGATCCCAATACAAATAAAATTTTTAAAATCAAAATCCTTACAAGTATTACAATGTCTAGGTACACTATGTTTCTCATTTTTATTCTTGATCCCATTAAAATGTTCAAGTAATCTAGTATGTAATTTTCTAATCGTCCGTCCAATATATTGGACCCCACATTTACATTGCAACAAGTATACTACAAATTTACTATGACAATTAATAAAATGTTTAATTTTAAAAGTTTCATTAGTCACCGTACTAGAAAATTCCATGGTCTTATTCTTCTGAAATTTGCATGTATTGCATCTACCACATTTAAAAAAGCCATTAGGTCTTTCTATTAGAAAATTCGTCTTCTCGATCTCAACAGTTTTTTTAGGCAAAATACTGGGGGCTAAAATATTCTTCAAGTTGTTAGGTCTTTTATAGATTACTCTGGGGTTCTGAGGTAAAATCTTTTTTAAAAATTTATCTTGCAGTAAAATGGGCCAATTCTTCTTAATAGACTTCTCTATTAGATTGGCTTTATTGCTAAATTTTGTTAAAAACGCAAATTCAGACTGTTTCCCAGCATCCTTCTTAATCTTTTTGTTATTCATTAGAATATCTTTCCTCTGATAACCTTCTACCAGCTTTTGTGTATTAAATAGAAGCTGTTCTGGATAGTTCCTATCTAAAAATTTCCTGTTCAGAACTTGCACTTGTTTCTCAAAATCTTCTTTCTCAGTGCAGTTCCTATATAGTCTCAATTGTTGGCCTTTAGGGATATTAGTCAACCATTTATAATGGTGGCAACTAGAAAATTCAATAAAACCATTACCATCTGTCGGTTTAAAAAATGTTTTGCTAAAAATTCTTTTATCTTTTATAAAAAGGGTAAGATCAAGAAAATTGATATGTGTATCATGGATTTCTTCAGTAAATCTCAAACCATATGAATTAGAATTGATATACGTTAAAAATTCAATTAAGAGACTCCTATCTCCCTTCCAAATAATTAAAACGTCATCAATATACCTTCTCCATTGCACCAGGTTCGCACCAAATGGATTATTCTGCCAAATATGGTTCAACTCCCAATCAGCCACAAAAATATTGGCATAACTTGGTGCGAACCTGGTGCCCATTGCAGTCCCACAGGTTTGGAGGTAATATAACCCTTCAAACCAAAAATAATTATGAAATAAAATAAATCGAATGAGGTCTAGAACAAAAATAGCCTGCCCCGGATTCATATCTGGATCACATCTCAAGACATTTCGTACTGCTTCGATACCCTTCTCATGGTCAATCACAGTGTATAAGGAGGTGACATCGACTGTTACCCAGAGGTACTCATCTTTCCATTCAAGCCCCTCCAATTCCTTGATAATCTGGACGGAGTCTTTGGTGTAAGATTGAGCTAAAACCACATATTTCTGTAAAAAGAAATCAATATACTGTGAAATATTACTTGTTAAAGACCCAATCCCACTGATAATAGGTCTCCCTGGTGGGGATTCCAAACATTTGTGTACTTTAGGTAAGTAATAGAAAACAGCTGTTTTAGGTGAATTAACAAATAGATAATTAAACTCATCCTTATTTATAATCCCATTGTCCAAACCTACTAATAGAATATCATGTAATTCTCCCTTAAATTTACCTGTGGGATTACTCTTTAAAACCTTATAAGTATCTGAATCACTCAATATCCTCATTGACTCCGTCATATAATCAATTCTATTAAGGATGACAATACCTCCACCTTTGTCAGCCTGCCTGATTACTATGTCCTTATTATCTTTTAATTCTTTTAAAGCTTGTTTTTCTTTCTTGGTTAAATTATCTTTACCCTTATTCTTAGATAATTTTTCGAATTCACTCATCACCATTTCACAGAACACTGGTATATGGTCCCCCTTTTCCCAAGTAGGGAAAAATTTGGATTTATTCTTTAGACCAGAGTGTATAATTCCAGGTGCCCTAGATACACTCAAGCTAACGTCTGTCCTTTGATCATTCTGTGTATCACTACAAATGGTGCCTCCATCATTTTTCTTCTCAAAAAATCTCTTAATAGTTAATTTTCTTAAAAATTTCTGCGTATCTATAAAAAGTTCAAACATATTGGGATCTGTTTGTGGAGCAAATTTTAATCCTTTATTAAAAACCTCTAATTGTTCTTTAGTAAAAATCACCTTAGATAAATTAAAAATGCCTTCCATACTCGTTTTAATGTTTAATCCGACATTTCCCCTTCCTCTATTTCCCCTAGTCCTCCTGTTGCCCCCAAAAGTCTTCTTTTCTTGGAGGGTGTTTGGAGGGTTTGTAGGGGGGAGAACCTGTTTCTGTGAGTCCAGACATTCTGTCCCTGTCTGGATTGGTTCTCTAAAAAAATCTCGGATTGATCATATCTCTCTCTTGTTCTGCCGTTCTACATCATAGATCACTCCAGGTATGACATCATATATCACGGCAGGTATGACATCATATATCAATCCAGGTATGACATCATATATCACATCATATACCACTCTAGGTATGACATCATATTTCACTGCAGGTACTACATCATAGATCACTCCAGGTATGACATCATATATCACGGCAGGTATGACATCATATATCAATCCAGGTATGACATCATATACCACTTTAGGTATGACGTCATATATCACAGCAGGTACTACATCATAGATCACTCGAGGTATGACATCATATATCACTGCAGCTATGATATCATATATCACTCCAGGTATGACATCATATATAACTGCAGGTATTACATTATAGATCACTCCAGGTATGACATCATATATCACTGTAGGTATGACATCATATATAACTCCAGGTATGACATCATATATCACTGTAGGTATTACATTATAGATTACTCCAGGTATGACATCATATATCACTGCAGGTATGACATCATATATAACTCTAGGTATGACATCATATATCACTCCAGGTATGACATCATATATCACTCCAGCTATGACATGTTATATCTCTCTGGGTATGAGATCATATATCAGTGTGACCCACACAGTATGACAGAACATTCATAGGGATCTGTGCCTGTCTAAAAATGGCTACACTGTAAATAACCCCCACAACAACTTTGCTAGCCCTCTCATGCTATCTTCCTGGGGGATATTGCCCCCCCCCTCCGAGCCACTTTATAGCCCTCCACTACGTAATACTGTAATCATGCTGCATTTGGAGTTCTCCAGTGTAAATAGCTGTACATTCATTTACTTGGAAATAAAAGAAAAAAGCATGAACAGAGATCATCATAGAATTAGTATATTTAGCAGATTATGCCCCCAAGTTAACCGTGAAGGCTATCTGAGGGGGATACACAACTAAATTGTGCACATAAGATACTATCTCGAGGGAACGATTTACTAATTGTGCACACAAGATATTACAAATAATCGGTCTGTCTCCTCAAGGGGCTCCCTAGAGATTTAATTAAAAAATGTAACTATTTTTTTTCATGGAGACTCTTTGATTCACAGCCAGGGGAGGTGTGGCTAAGGCTGCATAAACAGAAACAAAGTGTATTAAACTCCAAAATGGCAGAGAATTGTTCTTTAATTATCTCCATTTTCATTTCAGATACATCATAAATTTGCTCATAGCAAAAAGTAACGGTATTTATTTACACAAACTTGTATTTTCAGTTTCTCATAATAAATACTCTATTGAAATATTGACGTTTGGTCTTCACTCATTAATAGTTATTTTAGCGGTGGGGAAAAACCTGCTGACTCAAAACGCTGCCCCCACATTGAATTGTTTATTGATGCCACCACCCACTCGCATTGTTTTTAATCTTCAAAGACATTTATGTTACATAAGATAAAACAAACCGAAAGGTTTTGATCGTAGAATGCAAACTGAAACCACATCGTGACATGGAAATGGTCAGAATTTATTTAATCTTCATAAGAAATTGTTTCCTATTTTCTCACCACTACCACTTATCTTCTTATCTTCACTTGAACAAGCCTTTGATTCAGATTACAATGGTTTAAGTGCTTAGGGTCATAATTACCTTTGCCAATTGAAATGTGGAGATTTGCAACATATTGCTCAACCCAGCTCTGAAAGTTAATATTTTAAAATATACCATCTATATATGTGCTCTTAATTCCGTTCATTGCTGTGTTAATGCAGGCCTGTCAGTTAGACAAGACAATAAGGGCACCAATTAGGCCTCAAACTTTAGGCGACTCTATGGGTGTGAGTGGTACAATACATTCACATCACCTAGCGAAATGATGTCAGTGTTAAGCAATGTGACTTGTAACTTTGATTTGCAAAGAGGCGCTAGTGATTACTAAGAATATATGCAACTGCCCATTTAAAGTTGCTCTGCGCATGTGCCTCCCTGGAAGAGCATTGAACCAACATGCTCACTTTGAGAGGGGGTGCGCTTGTCATTGGTGATGACAAAACACCCCCTCTGATCCCGCCCCCTTCTCAGATGGCTGCTGTGATTTAAAAATGCCCAGGCCAAATCTTTTTCCCAGTCCAGCCCTGCCCACCTCCCAATCGTGTTGCACATCTGGACACACCAGAGAACAGTCCTCAGGTAGCATAGTAATAATGATGCACTTGTGCTGTCCAGTCGCCACTACTACTATGCAGAGAGGGCTTCAGCAGCACTCCTTGCATGGTCCTCTATGTAGGGGGCCTCCCGGTAAGATGTCTGTAAGCTTGACATGCTTGATGCAAGGCTTACACAACCCTTAGTGTGCAGACCCACCCTAGGAAGACCAGACCCTGTCCCAATTTCCTCCTTCTTCCAGTATGTATTCCTCTTCATCTTCTGTTTGTAACTATCTGCTATGTTTGTTTGGAACTCATGCCATCCTATTAATCAAATGTCATCCACAACATATATTGAGATGCAGCCAATCTACAGAGGAACAAAAAAAAAGCTACCTAGCATAGCATTGTTTAGATAATATTTCCCCCAAAGGTGTGATAATATTGCACTCACAGACTACTAGATAGGTCAAGCATGTAAGTATGTCTCAGATCTTCTTTAACCCCTTAAGGACCAAACTTCTGGAATAAAAGGGAATCATGACATGTCACACATGTCATGTGTTCTTAAGGAGTTAAAGGACCACTATAGGCACCCAGACCACTTCAGCTTAATGAAGTGGTCTGGGTGCCAGGTCCAGCTAGGTTTAACCCTTTTTGCTGTAAACATAGTAGTTTCAGAGAAACTGCTATGTTTACTTTAGGGTTAATCCAGCCTCTAGTGGCTGTCTCATTGACAGCCGTTAGAGGCGCTTCCGCGCTTCTCACTGTGATTTTCACAGTGAGAAGACGCCAGCGTCCATAGGAAAGCATTGAGAATGCTTTCCTATGGACTGACTGAATGCGCGTGCGGCTCTTGCCGCGCATGTGCATTCAGCCAGGGACGTCAGAAGAGGGAGGAGAATCCCAGCGCAGAGGGAGCCCGGCGCTGGAGAAAAGATAAGGGATTAACCTGTTTCTCCCCCTTCAGCGCCGCGTGAGTGGGACGAGTTAGTTTTCCTGGCACTATAGTGGTCCTTTAACCAGAATTCTGATATGACTCTTAAAATGAGATAAAGATCTCTATATAGTGTAAAAAGCATTTTATTGCACTTAACTTAGGTAAATATATTCACCGCATATCACAGATAACTTCAACCAATCTGCTGTAGAAACAATATGGCCACACCCTATGCGTTTCACCTTCACACGTCTTCAGGGTCTTCCAGGAACTCAAATTGGAGATCAGTATGAAATATAAAATCATAAAATCTGCTCCGATGTATCCAGATAAGCAATGTGAATATACTGCACTTGCCTCATTTAAATTCCACCAATCCGGCTTGGGGAAGTGTTCATATTGTCCGACTCTGGGAATAAAACTCCTAACTGCTCCCAGCTGTGCTCCTTAAAGGACCACTATAGTGCCAGGAAAACATACTCGTTTTCGTGGCACTATAGTGCCCTGAGGGTGCCCCCACCCTCAGGGTCCCACTCCTGCCGGGCTCTAAGGGGTGGAAGGGGTTAAACTTACCTCTTTCTCCAGCGCCGGGCGGGGAGCTCTCCTTCTCTCCGCCTCCTCTCCTCCTGAATGCACATGCGCGGCAGGAGCTGCGCGCGCATTCAGCCAGTCCATAGGAAAACATTCTCAATGTTTTTCCATGGACACTGGCGTCTTCTCACTGTGAAAATCACAGTGAGAAGCGCGGAAGCCCTCTAGCGGCTGTCAATGAGACAGCCACTAGAGGCTGGATTAACTGTTAACTGCTATGTTTACAGAAAAAAATGGTTAAACCTAGCTGGACCAGGCACCCAGACCACCTCATTAAGCCTAAGTGGTCTGGGTGCCTATAGTGGTCCTTTAACGTCATCACGCAACGTGAGTGTCACGTGATCTGCCGAACTCCCGTAAATTTTCCTACTTAAGTTAAGTAAATTTTTAGT
>OW240917.1:81445485-81533767 GCA_933207985.1 Pelobates cultripes
ACCTCCTCGGCTTAGTCCTCTTCTGCTGCTGCGTCTTGCTCCACATCAACGGATAGGGGGCGGAACAGTGATTAAACTGATAACAATAGTACTAAACACACCACTCACTCACTGGTGTCACAATAGCTTGGATTTAAAAACAAAAAATTTTTTTCACTGTTATAGATTGAATAGCAGTTAAGCTATCTTCAAGCAGGTGTGCCTCTACAGCGCGGTACTCTGTAAGTTGTGCACGCTGCCATACCTCTCCCTCTACCCTACTCCATCCTCTTCCATAACCTCCTCGCTTAGTCCTCTTCTGTTGCCAGCGCCTTTGCTCCACATCAAATTCGATAGGGACGTGAACAGTGATTAAACTGATAACAATAGTACTAAACACACCACTCCTATCTGGCACATTAGATTGCACGCCAAGTAGTGCCCCAAATTTGTTGTGATCTGTGAGTAAGGTAAACTGTTGTCCATACAAGTAGGTTGCAGCTTTTTGAGGGCCCACACCACCGCTATGCACTCCTTTTCAATGGCAGTGAATATACTTCGCTGTGCAAAAGTTTACGGCTTAGATAAGCCCCGGGTTGCTAGCCACCATCTGCTCCCACTTGGCTCAGTACTGCTCCCAATCCAAGCATAGAAGCGTCTGTATGGACGAGAAAGTGTTTAGTTGGATCAGGAGAAGAAAGTACAGGTGATTTAATGAGCGCCGTCTTGAGCTGTTGGAAGGCCTGTTCACACTCTGGGGCCCATACTACTATTTTGGGGAGGTTTTTACACGTTCCTATATGGCACTTACTGGGCTTTAGGGTCAGTCCGGACTCCCTAATCCGGTCTATTACGGCTCCTATGTGGGTCAGGTGTTCGGCCAGGAGCTGCTAAAAATGTCTATACCATCCAAGTAGGTGTGTATCAGTGTGTATTAGGGATCCTTAGGACAGGTGTCAATCCATATCTGCCAAGTGACCCGATGTTGGGGTAACATTCCCTATTCTGATCTGTGTCAGTGTGTATCAGGGATCCTTAGGACAGGTGTCAATCCATATCTGCCAAGTGACCCGATGTTGGGGTAACATTCCTTATTCTGCTCTGTGTCAGTGTGTATCAGGGATCCTTAGGACAGGTGTCAATCCATATCTGCCAAGTGACCCTATGTAGGGGGAATAGTCTCTATTCTGCTCTGTGTCAGTGTGTATCATGGTCTCTGAGGACGGGTGTCAATCCATATCTGCCAAGTGACCCTATGTAGGGGTAACAGTCCCTATTCTGATCTGTGTCAGTGTGTATCAGGGGCTCTGAGGACAGGTGTCAATCCATATCTGCCAAGTGACCCGATGTAGGGGGACCAGTCCCTATTCTGATCTGTGTCAGTGTGTATCATCGATCCTTAGGACAGGTGTCAATCCATATCTGCCAAGTGACCTGATGTAGGGGGAACAGTCCCTATTCTACTCTGTGTCAGTGTGTATCAGGGATCCTTAGGACAGGTGTCAATCCATATCTGCCAAGTGACCCTATGTAGGGGGACCAGTCTCTATTCTGCTCTGTGTCCGTGTGCATCAGGGGCTCTGAGGACAGGTGTCAATCCATATGTCAAGGTGTCAATATGTCATATGTCAGGTGTCAATCCATATTGATTGTGATTTAGGAATGTTAGGTGATTTCTGCCCTTTATGGATTAAAACCAGACTCTGTATCAACTGTGTAATTTTCCATGGGAGTTTTGCCATGGATCCCCCTCCGGCATGCCACAGTCCAGGTGTTAGTCCCCTTGAAACAACTTTTCCATCCCTATTGTGGCCAGAAAGAGTCCCTGTGTGTTTTAAAATTCGCCTCCCCATTGAAGTCAATGGCGTTTCGGGCGGTTCGCCGGTTCGCGAACATTTGCGGAAGTTCGCGTTCGCCGTTCGCGAACCGAAAATTTCGGGTTCGCGACATCACTAGTAAACACTTTACTCATTCATCAATAAAGTAAATTCTGTTGCTTATTTTTTTAAATGTTTTATTTTTAATCATAACATTGTTATAACATTAAATTGATCATTTAATATATTAAGTCAGCCTTTTCTACAATGCATATATTGAGTGAGGTTGGTGAAGATTGCTTTTAAAATGTCTAAGCTAGAAAGTTTTTTTTTAAAAGACTATAGGTTTCTAAAGTACCCCCTTCCCCCTCTACCACCTTACACACCCCTCTCCCATGGCACTGAAGGGGTTTAAACCTTTTCAGTTACTTACCTGAATCCAGCCTGATGTCCCTCGGTGCTGGGTCAGGCTCCACCCACGCTCCTCCCCCGCCAACGTCAGCCGGAGGGGGAGACATAATATGCATGTGTGGCAATGGCTGCGCTCGCATTAGGATTTCCCCATAGGAAAGCATAATAATCACTCCTTTCCTATGGGGATTCCGGTGACGCTGGAAGTTGTCATGCATAGCGTGAGGACGTCCAGCGTCGTTTAGATGACCAAAAGTCATCTAAGCCCTCGGAAGTCCCTCTAGTGGCTGTCTGGTAGATAGCCACTAGAGGAGGAATTAACCCTAGTAGGTTTCTCACACACTGCAATAATTACAACTATAGGGTTAAGGGTCTTGGGACATTGCACCCAAACCACTTCAATGAGCTGAAGTTGTCTGGGTGCCTACAGTGTCCCTTTAATTCAAATTCCCTATCATAATTATTTCCTTTTCGTTTTCTTAATCCATTGCCTGACATACATTATATTGCACACATAGATGAGATTTCATTAGAAGAAATTACATTTCACAAAATGAAAGTCCAGAGTAAGAGTTCAACTTCAGACACCAATTTCACTTGCATTTTTGTGGAACTCTTTGATTTTTCTGACTGGAAAGTGAAAAATAATTGTAGGGTGTATATGTTCCATGAAAATGTTGTCTATGTCTATTAATTTAGGTTGGAAAAATACTTGAAAACTAGCAAAATGTTTTTTTTTTTTTACATTTTTCAATTTAATGCATATCACCCACTATATAAACACTGTGCAATAGGTTTTTGTTTGTTTTTAATCAATGTGGACAATGTCTTATATGTAAAACAATACTAAACATTTTGGCAGCACATTGATTTTGTGATTTATTAAATTGTTTGTATTTTTTTGCAGGACATCACTTAACTATCTTTATTTTAAACTTAATTTCTGTTATCTAAATTATAATTTGACATGAACTAGTAATTGTGATTGTTAATGGACTGAGAACACAAAAATGTCCTTCATATGACCCAAACAAAGAAACCTGGGTCATTAGATTAATAACAACATTAATTTGCATTTAAATTGGTTTTCCATGGAAATAATGTAAGCACACTTTGTACTCACTGTTTTCAGAAATGGATATGCATTGTAGATTGGCTATACAAGCCAGATAGCAAAAGCTATAAATTCAGCGGGACTTCTGCCATTACTATTATCTGAATCTTGCATGTTTTCAATGACAAACACTATTATTCATGAGTTAATGTTGAATAAGCAATCTTGTAAATAATATTCATCCTATTTGTTATAGTCCTCTAGACATGCTTCACTTAGCGAAATTTCAGAAACATTTCTTAAAACTATGCAACTGTGCAACATTAAAAAAAGTTAATAAAAGCTATATTTTTCTTTTGCTGTAACTTATTTTTAGAATGTGTTTTTTTTCTGCACATTTCTACATATTTTGGCCAGGACAGTTTATGCACTTTGCTTGTATCAGGCTTCAGACTAGGTGAGCAAGCAGCTGCTTAAGAAAGTAGACTTAACAAGTTCTTCCACCTCAATTAACCCCCACAACAGGGCCGGACTGGCCCACCGGGATACTGGGAAATTTCCTGGTGGACTGCGGCACCTGAGGCTGGGCAGACAGCCCTAATCATTAAATGAATGCCTTTTAAATAATTTTACCTCAGACTGTGACAGCCTGTGTCACTCTGAGGGAAAGAAGGAGGGAGGTGCTGGGGGCTGGTGGCCACAGTCAGGCTGCCAGCGGCTGGAAGGAGCATAGCAAGTTTCCCTTCTCAATGCCCAGAAAATTGGTGCAGCATGCTTCACCCTCTGACTCAAACCCTGCCTCTACACACAAGTCCCACCTCCCATATGCAAGCCCTGTCCCCACATGCAAGCCCTGTTCCCACACTTAAGCAGAAAATGGCTCCCACAGCCTTCACTGCCAGGTAAGCTTCAGTCCATGACAGTGATTGTGTGTGTGTGTGTGTGTGTGTGCCTGATAGTGAGTAAGCTTGTGTGTGTGTCAGTGAGCTTATCTGTAGGAAGCATGTATGTGTGAGTGAGATTGTCCATAGTGAGCTTGTGTGTGTGTCAGTGAGCTTGTCTGTAGTGAGCGTGTATATCAGTGAGCTTGTCTGTAGTGATCATTTGTATGTGTCAGTGATCTTGACTGTAGTGATCTTGTGTGTTTCAGTGAGCGTGTCTCTTTTGAGCATATATATGTGTTAGTGAGCTTGTCTTTAGTAGACTTGTGTGTGTGTGCGTGACAGTAAAATTGTCTGTAGTAAGCTTCTGTTTGTATACCAATGAGTTTGTCTGTGGTAAGTTTGTGTGTGTCAGAGTTTGTCTGTACTAAGCTTGTGTCTGTGTGTACAAATAAGCTTGTCTGTGTGTGTCAGTGAGATTGTCTGTCAGTGAGCCTATTTGCGTGTATCAATGATACTGAGTATGCCTGTGAGCCTGTGTATTAATGAGCTTGTGTCAGTAAAATTGTTTGAGCCTGCATGTGAGTATGCTTAATGTATAATTTATGTATGTACACATACACACAAACACATTTTTAAAAAAAATCAATACTGACACTCTGGATTATTCACTACAAAAAAAATCAGAAAAATGTTGACGCTTCAATTCACTACATGATCATTCATCAGGACAATAGAAAGATGTGTATATATATAATTACAACATAGCTTGAGTGCAAGGATTTTCCAGTATTTATGTGTATATATACATATATATATGTATATATACACATATATATATATATATATATATATATATATATATATACACACATAAATACTGGAAAATCCTTGCACTCAAGCTATGTTGTAATTATATATATATAGTATTTATGTGTATATATATATATATATATATATATACACATTTGTATATATATATATATATATATATATATATATATATATATATATATATAAAAAATACCAGTAGCTCCTGCACTCACGCTCAAATTACCCTTGTTGCCCGGGTGCTAGCAAGTTATGGCCATCCATACAAAAATCCAACAAGTAGCTGCACTCACGGTAGATAAAAAAAGTGCATAAAGTCATATATGTACTCAAATATATATGCATATTATTAAGAGACCAGTGCACTGGTCTCTTAATAATATGCATATATATTTGAGTACATATATGACTTTATGCACTTTGTTTACACTGATAACGTTGTCACTTTAATGTGAATTGAGCTGATATAATATAAAGCTCATTCATGTATATGACACTTATTTTTCATCTTTAAATGTTTTTATATTTTCACATGCTTTTTAATTTAGTAAATATTTACACCCGGGTCTGCCCTCTTCCACATGCATTGGCCTTGGTGACGCTCTGTTTACTAGCATCACCATGGCAACGATCACCTCGGTCTGCTTGCCTGTGTTCAGTTACCCATAGTGATGCTTTGTTTATCAGCATCACCAAGGCAACGATCAGGCCGCGATTACGTCATGACGTCACGGCAGGGGGCGGAGTCAACTTGCACATGCGCACTGAGCGGGCTAGAACGCCGATTGAATGGCGGTTTTCACTTGGGGTAAGCTAACACTCTTAATAATTTTATATATAAATGTCTTGTTTATTATATACACTGTTTTTCTTCTTTTTGATCCCAATGAAAGTCCTTGTAGGACTGAAACGTTGATCGTGGATGTTTTAACTTATCTTTAATAAATTTTGATTTTTTATCTACCGTGAGTGCAGCTACTTGTTGGATTTTTATATATATATATATATCTATATATATACACATAAATACTGGAAAATCCTTGCACTCAAGCTATGTTGTAATTATAATGCCGGGTGCCAATGCCTGGGCTGGCGTAGATACATTTCCAAAGATAAGGGTGCACTCACGGTCTTCTTAAAATCAAAAAAATACTTTATTTGTTAACTGTCAAAAAGAGGATCGACTTTTCAGTCCACCTATGGGACTTTCCTCAGGATCAAAAAACATATGAAATCATAAACACACCAATACACAATATATAGGGAACAATATATGCCCAGAACGTTCTCCGCTCACCAGACGTGCCGAAACAGCTTCGTCACCATGGCAACAAGATATACATGGAAAGTGTCAGGACTTGCAATGAACCATGCATTCTAAGTACAAATAGTAACATTAAATAAACGAGGGTGAACTGGATGTAATGAAAAGAGCTAATAATATAAATCCAGCTCTGTGGGAAAGTGGTATAACAGTGAACAAGGTGCCTAATAAGGCAGTTAAAGTGACAGTGCTATTATCGAAGGATACTCTATAAACATATTAATATAAGTGCTGAAGTGCAAAATAGTGCCATAAATTGTGATACAAAAAGCCGCAACCGTGAATGGCCGCTTGAGAACGGAGCTCCGAGCGCAATGACGGGCAATCCATAGCCATCAGGCACACTCAGCACAATGGGACACCCCAAAAGAATGTCCACTGCCTCCCAACAAGCTGGCAAACTACATAGGCCGAAAACGGGAGCGCTCACCAAATATTTTAAAGATCACGGCGACCAACAGATCGACAATGCAGGCCCCAATATGGCGCCGGAAGAATTCTCCCAATCACCCCCATCCAGCCCTGCAGCATCTGACACACTGTCACAGGACCTGGACAGGGAAAAAGACAAGGACCTGAGGGAGATTCTGAGAAACCTCCCATCTAAGCAAGATCTTGCAAACATGCTGCAAAAACTGGAGGTGACTTTCCAGAAAAAAATGGACGACATCACAGCAGAAGTAACACAGGTCAATGAAAGGGTCAACCTGCTAGAAAGCGACCAAGACTACACAACCACACAAATACAAAATCTCCAAAGTACACTAAAAGCACATAATGCCCAAATAGCATCCATGAACAGAATAATAGATGACTTAGATAACAGAGGGCGCAGAAACAATCTAAGAATAAAGGGCATCCCAGAAAAAGAGGGGGAAGATCTAAAAGTAACCCTCCAAGAACTATTTAATCTTATATGCAAAGAGATGTATCGACCCCTATTGTACTGGACAGAGCCCACAGGGCACTCAGGCCCAGAAACCCCATGGCAGAGGCACCCAGAGACATAGTGTGCAGACTGCACTACTACTCTCTTAAAGAAGACATACTCAGAAATCTCCGCCAGACGACGCAACCTCTTCTATTCCATGAGGCACCTGTGCAAATCTTCCCAGATCTCTCCTGGATGACGCTGCAGGCAAGGAGGACAATGAAACCCCTCACAGACCTACTACGCTCTAGGAACATAAGATACCGCTGGGGATTCCCTCTGGCCCTTACAGCCACGCACAATGGAGCAACAGCAACTCTATCCTCAGCAGAGGACGTACAGGTCTTCACCTCGGCCCTAGACCTACCGTACATATACATACCAGACTGGTATGGGCCGCTACAACCCTCAAACCGCATACAAATGACCCACAAGCAAAGAGGGCAGACCCCATCCAAACGTAGAAGTAACGACCAAACGCACCACCAAGGAGGTCCCAGACCGAGAGCAGGCCCTCCGGCCCATCGATGGGACCCAAGGCATGTGACGACGACCACCAGCTAAGAAACTACTGCCATAATCAACAAAGACCCAACTAAGCTTTAAAGATCTATAACGACTACCAACGATCCAGAAATTCGACCACAGAGATTGCATCTCAAGACCCCACCCTAAGAACATAATACTTGAACACCATAAGGAAACCCACAAATCAGGTCATCTCCCACGACAACCCAGACTTGCTCCGGACCGTGAGCTCTATGAAGCGGCGACTCTCCACTCCACTGGCACTCCTGGATGACACTGGTTCTGGACTGAAAGACCACATTTTATTTGCAGGGACGAGGACACACAGGAACACGGGGCAATGGCACTCTTGAGGGGTATGAGAGAGAAAAAAAAAAAAAAAAATGTATGTTATACCATAAATGTATGTATACGTAAAGGCTCGGCTGACGAGCATAAGGCCCCCCTCACCCCTTCAATCACCCCTGCCCCCCCCTCCCCTTTTAGCCTAATCCTCCCCCACTCTCACAAATACAGTGAGTAGTCTCTCATGTATCAATATACCACTCCCGCCCCCCTTTCCCCTTCCCCACTCTCTCGCTACTAGCCCCTCTACTCCCTGGCAACAACCTAAAGGAATGCCCCTGAGGTCAACTGAGATCTGATTGATTGTCTTACCGGGAAATGTATACCATGATATGTCAATTAATTGACGGTTTTCTATTTTATGTTCTTTGGGAAAGTCGCATATGTTAAGGGAAAAATATCTGTCTCACACTACAGTCCTTGTGCACACCCGAGCAAGCAATTGAGATGCAAGCCTCCAACTACGAGGCAGAGCCCTTGCCCAAGGGGACAAATAATGCAACCCGATAGAGGCAAGCAGCTTCCAGCCCCCCCCCTTTTCTGGATCCTATTCTCGAAGGTCGACCCATACCACAAGCACACAATCTTACCTGTACCACCAATTTGATCCCCTTGCCTGATCCACCACTCACTATTGACAATTATCCATAGGATTGCCCGTCTCTTGCGATACAATTAACAACAACACCCAAACCTCGATAGCAGGTGGAAAGACTTGCGCAGCCAAAGCGGTGCCCGTGCAACTCCCCAAAGGCCCCAAAGCCTCTCAAGGGGAAAGCCACCGACAGACAAGGCTGCCAACTCTTCCCGTCAATACCAAACATCTCAATTTCTTGCTCCACCTGCATACATACAATTTTGTACATAGTTCATTTGTTATCGGTTATCTTCCCCTGGTACACAATACGTGAGCGGCAGAACACACAGCTTACACAATTTCCACCATGGCAAACCTCAACATAGTTACCCTCAATGTCAGGGGTCTTAACTCCCCGACAAAACGATCACTAACGCTATACGAACTCCACAAACTTAGAGCGGATGTGGCATTCCTCCAGGAGACCCACCTAAAAGCAGACTCCACTATCACCATCCGCAACAGACACTACCCCACAGGATACTTCAGCTCCTACACAGACGCAAAATCCAGAGGGGTAGCCATCCTCATAGGTGCACAAACACCGTATACTCACACGTACCAATACACAGACCCAAACGGCAGGCTACTCATAATTAAAGGCAAAATTGGCAATACAAATGTAACTTTCGCAAATATTTACTTGCCAAATACCAAACAACACAAGCACCTACGTAAATACCTCAACACAATTGAAAAACATGTCGAAGGCATTCTTATACTCGGAGGTGACCTAAACATGTCCCTTGACTCGGAATTAGACACTACTTCCAGCTCCACGACATACAACGCCGCTACCCGAACCACGATGTCCAGACTATTAGACAAATCTTACCTATTCGACTGCTGGAGAACTATACACCCACAAAGACGAGACTACTCTTTTTACTCAACGGTCAAACACACATACTCACGTCTGGACATGCTATTCGTCCCCCACAGACATATACACTTAATTCAATCATGTGAGTATGGCTCGATCACATGGTCGGACCATGCCCCCTTGTCTCTAGTTTTTCAAATCCCAACTCTGACACCTAACAACTTCCAATGGAAACTAAATGACACCATGCTGAATGACACAGCCACGGTCGATACACTAACAACCACACTACAACACTACTTTGAGGATAATACATCCCCGTCCATATCCCCGACAATAACCTGGGAAGCTCATAAATCAGTAATGAGAGAACACATCATAGCTATAGCCTCCAAACTCAAGAAAAAGAAAGATGCCCAAATCACGGATCTCCTGCGAGATATCCGCCTAATTGAACAGACACACAAAAACAACCTCTCCCTAGACCTCTACAAACAACTAGTCGACAAACGCACGACCCTACAAACCCTGTTAAACTCCAAAATCAAACGAATGCTCACTCACACCAAATATTCATTTTACACTCACGGAGGAAAATGCGGGCGAATGCTAGCCAAAGCCCTTCAGCAAAACACGCAGCGCACATACATAACCACAATCAAAAGCAGAGACGGGACACGCACTCACCTACTCCCAGCCATACTTAAAGAATTCCACGCCTTCTACACAAACCTGTATAACCTCAGACAGACGCCACCACGACCAGAGGAAATTACCCACTTCCTCTCTAACCGAATCACGCAAACGATCCCCACAAACATAAGACAATCCATTGAAGGACCCCTAACGGACGAAGAATTTAGAATGGTAGTTAAAAACCTCCCTATAGGCAAGAGCCCAGGACCCGACGGCTTCACTAAGAAATACTTCAAAACATTCACAAACCTGCTTTGCAAACCCTTTGTCAATGCCTTCAATTCACTGGCCCTAGGACACAAACTCCCAGTAGAATCCTTAGAAGCCCACATCACATTGATCCCCAAACCCGGAAAGGACCTAGAGGAATGTGGGAGCTACCGCCCAATCTCTCTAATAAATTGTGATTTGAAAATCTTCACTAAGATTCTTGCCAACCGGCTGAAACCACTCCTGAACGGACTGATACACCCGGATCAATCAGGGTTTGTACCGAATAGGGAGGCCAAGCACAACACTACGAAACTCCTAAGCCTAATACACACAGCCAAAGGAAAAGGACCCCAGAGCCTCATTTTAACTATAGATGCCGAGAAGGCATTTGATAGGGTAGACTGGTCCTTCCTCATGGCCACGATGAAAACTTTGGGCTTCGGCCCACAATGGATAAAATGGCTTGCAGCCATATACTCGAAACCGGGAGCACGAGTACGTGTGAACGGCCAACTATCAGACACCATACAAATAACCAATGGTACAAGGCAAGGCTGTCCCCTCTCCCCACTACTCTTCATCCTCACCATGGAGCCATTCCTACAAGGAATAAGAGATAACCCAAACATATCTGGCATTAAAGTAGCAGAGCAGGAATACAAGGTCTCCGCTTTTGCGGACGACTTACTGTTCACTCTATCTAATCCAAAAACATCTTTACAACACCTTATACAAGAGATAGAGGCATATAATACAGTCTCCAATTACAAAATAAACATGGGCAAGAGCGAAATACTCCCGCTCAACATGCCGACCGACACACAAACAGCGCTCCGCTTAACCTATCCATTCCACTGGCCCACAGAGTCAATCAGATATCTGGGAGTCCAACTCACAACCACACTGTCACGCCTATACGCCCTTAACTACACAACCCTCCTAAACAAAGTAGATACAGAACTCAAATCGTGGAACAAACCACAATTCGGTTGGCTTTGCAGAATCCACATCTTAAAGATGATGATTCTCCCCAAATTTCTATACATAATGCAAACCCTGCCTATCAAAATACCACGGCCTTTCTTCTCCCTCTCCAGGCGACTATTCAACAACTTTATATGGACAGGTAGACCCCCGAGGCTACAATATGAATGCCTCACAAAAAGCAAGCAACGAGGAGGACTAGGCCTACCAGATTTGGAAACGTACCACAAAGCCATTATACTCACGAGGATTTATGAATGGTCATACCCTAAAAACACAGCCCAATGGGTACAGATTGAGGCCAGCTTTCTCACGACACCGATATATGCCATACCCTGGCTTGATAACAGGACCGACCCAAAAACGCGCCCAGGGACCTCTCACCCCACAATCATACACACAGTGAAACTTTGGTCAACCATTAGGAGAGACAAACACCTCGCACCACATCCTTCACCACTCTACCCACTAACGGGTAACCCCTCCTTCCCCCCAGGTTTGGACCACAGGGCTTTTAAAAATTTCCCCAAACGAGCACATATACTGACTCTGGGAGATGTCCTAAAAGACAATGGGGTCACTCCCTTTGAACAACTACTACCCACTGAATCACAAACGGGAATGACACGACTGAGACACTTGCAACTCAAACATTTCCTGAACACAAACCCATCACTATCACAAGGCCATAGAACCCACACTCTATACGAGACCCAATGCGCACAACACAACATCCGGCGGGGTCACATATCCTTCTTTTATAAACAATTGTGCCGGCGAAAAGAAGAACTCCTACCTACCTACACATCCAGGTGGGAAGCAGAGCTGGGGATACAAATACAAGCCAAAGAGTGGTATAGAATATTCACCAATATCTTCTGCACATCTAAAAGTAACAGCACACATGAGAGCAATTACAAACGAATAGCCAGATGGCACTACACACCAACCCGCATCCACAGATTCTTCCCCAACGCACCAAACACGTGCTGGAGGTGCAATAGAGTGGAGGGAACCACAAGCCACATCTGGTGGCAATGCCCAATAATAAGTAAATTCTGGGCCCAGATAACGAACGTCATTCACACTATCACGGGACACAACCTACCCCGGGACCCTAAAGTCTTGTTGTTTTTATTGTACCCCAGTACACTCACGCACACTGATCAACCACCTTTTAACGGCAGCAAACGCCATCATCCCAACCAAATGGAAGCAAACCGCACCCCCAACGATCAGAGCCTGGATAGAAAGGGTAGACGCTATCAGAGAAATGGAGGAACTAGCGTACTCCTTCTCACTCAAATACCACGATTACATGGCCACTTGGGCACCTTGGTTAACATTCATACGTAAAGGAAACCTCACATCTCAGACCAGACCCCCCCACCTCACGAGCAGAGTTATAGGAGCACAAACTACTCATACAAAGCACAAACACCCCAAAGCGTGATGACAATACGACATAGACTATGCTACCGTTAAGGGAGGGGAACACACCCCCACAAAGGCTATAGACCCACACACCCAAACAAACAAATGTATAACAATGCAACAATCCACACTGCCGGGGTTCTACGCTACGATTGTACATACCAGCTATACCAGGAAAAATTTACCACCCACCCTAATGTAATGTTATGTTATGTTTTGTTTTCCCCCTTGTTTGTTAACAACACACCACCCATGCAAAGTGAATAACGGCTAAAATCGAACCGCACTCGAGTATTCAGTTCAATGGTAACGCACACAAACGAATGCTAAAAATGTAACAAGCTCGAACAGTTACTACAACCGTTCTGGGCTCTCACGCAGGGTAACAATGTATAACATACAAAAGTTCGTTGAAACCAGATTGTCTATTGTAACACAAGTGTTGTAATCTTACATTATTACCCAATAAAAATTTAAAAAAATAAAATAAAATTGTGATACAAAATGTGCAATAGTGTAAAAAATGCTCATATAAAGAGTATCATAAAAGTGAAGCCCTGCAAAATGAATACATAAGAAAGTACAAATGTAGGTCGAAACATACAATGTATTAATCACTATAACCACTGTTAAAAACAAATCACTAAGAACTCTTACATATTACAAACTGGGGTAATTTCATAGAAAAGAATGGAGCGATAAGTTCTCATGTAATCCTTTGGGAGACACTATGCTTAGCTCATAGATCCAATATGCTTTTTTGTTTAGCAACATGTTGCCCTTGTCGCCTCCCCTTCTAGGCTGGGGTATGTGATCTATGCCTATGAACTTCAGTGTTGACAAAGGGTGATGCTGTTCAAGGAAATGTTTGGTGACAGGTTCATCTGAGGACCCATCCCTGTATGCCAATCTGATGCTAGAACAGTGGCCACAAATCCTTTCACACAAGGGGGTCTCTGTCTTGCCCACGTAGTTCAACCCACAGGGGAACACCAGTTTATACACCACGTATGGCGTTTCACAAGTTATGGTGTGCTTAATATGATATCATTTATTAGAATGTGGATGGTTGAAAAACTTGGCTGGCATCATATGTCCGCACATAACACAACCCAGGCAACCACGATTTGCAACTTTAGTAGTTTTTGCGTAACTATCCACTGGATCAGTGTGTACCAACATGTCCTTCAGGTTTTTGTTTCTCCAATATCAAATAAGTAGAGGTTCTTTAAAAACCTTTGGGAGAGTGTCATCAGTTGAGTGTCATCAGTTAAAATGGAATGAGGCAAAAATGTGATTCTTTATTAAACTAATTTGCATATGCCCAACCAGAATCCTTTGCCATAGTAACTTCACTGCAAATTTGGGATTTCTGTGGGAAAAGCAAGTCTTATGGCTTGACTGGTGTGCAGATTTTTGTTTAACATTGTATTAACTATCCACAGACTTCAGGTGGAAGAGGTTTTCAATCACAATTTTTTTCTCCGCCATAACCTTTTTGGTTTTTGCTTCCCAAGCACTACCAAGCCTCAATATCAAACCAGCAACCAACCTAATGCTGATGATTTGCATTAACAATCAAACAGCTGTCAATGAGTGGTTCACTGGCTTTGCATCTTTTCCTAAGTTGTGTTTCAAAGCTGTAGTATACAACAAACACAGACTCAAAGGAATCCATGTTTAAAATGGAATGAAGCAAAAATGTTATTCTTTGTTAAACTAATTTGCATATGCCCACCCAGAATTCTTTGCGGTAGTAACATTACTGCAAATGTGGGATTTCTGTGGGAAAAGCAAGTCTTATGGCTTGACTGGTGTGCAGATATTTATTTAACATTGTATTAACTAACTAACTACACACATATATATATATATACACACACACACACTATATGGGGCTTTCAACAACATATGAGAACAGTCCATGTCAGGACAGGAGAGGAGAAATAAACAAAATTAAAAGTCCAAGCAAAGGCAAAACACAAATAAATCAGTAACAGACAGGAATGCACTTTAAAGTAACTAAAGACCATGACAGGGTACTGAGCATTAGAATGATTAAGTATAAATAGAGCACACACAGCACCCCTCACACACACACACACTGCACCTCACACATATAACTGCAGCACTTACTACAACTGCACCCCTCACTGCAGTTTTTCTGTGTGTGTATTCAGCAGTCTGCTTGTGTGTGCATTCTGCCCTCTGTCTGTGTGTTCAGCAATCATTCTGTGTGTGTTCAGCAGTCTGCCTGTATGTGTTCAGCACTCTGTAAATGTATTCAGCAGTCTGTGTGTATGTATTGTATGTATGTATTGCATTTGTTGAAGGTATCAATAAAAATAAGCTTATATTTATAGATAATTTAAATTTTTAATCCTGTTAGTGGTTGTGTAGGCAGTGCCCTACAGCACGGCTTTGCTTGGGACTTATAATGCTGTTAAGGTGGCACTGTTTGAATTTGCCTTTCCTTGAACAATAAAATAATATTTATTGTGTTGTCTTCTGTCATGTAGATGATATTTATAAGAGTTTTTTTTTGGAATATACAGAATGGAAAAGCCACACTTCACAGAATAATATACAGTGAGCGGCACAGTTTGAATGTAGGCACAAATCAGAGGTTTGGCATATGGTACATTGTTAGCATTAGCGGCTATTTCAAGCACACTCGGATATGGCGTATAGATCTGTTCAAGCCGTGCATGCTAGTCAAAACGGCTTTTGTGGGGCGGTGGTCAGAGGGCCACTGAAGTTTTAGCTCAATCTTTGGTGAGGTGTCCTAATGTTGTGAATGTTGGCTAGTGGACACTCACCTAGCCAACATTCACAGTAGACAACATTCACAGTAGAGTTTGGCATCCAACAGCCATGTGCTTAGTCTGTTCAGAGTCGTATTTTGTGACCATTAGGCCCGAGGAGGTTGATAGCAGGGAGCATTTTTGATGTCCCAGGGTGAGTCACTAAGGCCGACCCTTTGTGGTATTTCCTAGCCATGGATATGCTATGTTCACAGGGATGTAAGAGTGCTTAGTGCGGCCATCATAGATAATGTTTTTGTGTTTGGTTTTCCAACAGGGTTAAAAAAAAATCTGAACTGTGTCAAAAATGTAGAAAGAGGACTCACTTTCACAAAGCGTGCAAAGCAAAAAAGCGGTCCATATACAGGTAGTTTACCAGTTAGAAAATGAAGAATCAAAATAGTTATTTTTTTGAATACTTGACTTACCCAAAGCTACAGATAATGAGTGGGTAATAACATATATTTAGCAAAAATTCCTAGACCATACATTCCTGAACTTTCTTTGATAAAAGGAAGACATTTGAAAGAACAAAACCAGTGAGTTTGCAAAGTCAAATACTGAAAAGACTACATGAAGATCATTAAGGTATAGAAAAGACCGAAAGATAAGCTAGAGACATTGTGTACTTGCCAAACATGAATGAAAACATTAAGACAATGATTACTCAATGCTGGACTTGCCAAAAATTCAGACCTCAAGAGCCTATACTGGACTTTCTTTTGACACCCTGGGAAAAGTTAGGGATGGACTTGTTTGCTTTAAAAAAACAGCATTATATCTTAGTAATGGATTACTTGTCTAATTACACAGAGATAGCGTTATTAGAAAATGAGTCAGCAAGTATAGTAATCAAAAAATGTAAGCAATTTTGGTAAGATATGTCATTCCAAGAGTCATAATATAAGGCAATGGTCCTCAATTCAATTGTTGAAAGTTTAGGGTTTTTGCCAGTACCTACAAGCTTTAAAAACCCAGTCTTGCAAACCAACAAGTAAATGGATTAGCAGAAGCTCGAGTAAAGATAGTGAAAATCACAGTTCGAAAGCAAAAGAAGCAGACGAGGATCCATGTCTGGCTCTTATCAGCTATAGAGCTACTCCCTTAAAATCTAGGAAGTCACCATCAAAATTATTGTTTGGTAGACAGCTGGTTACATGAGTACCAGTTTTAAAACCTCGGAAACGTTTCTCACAAAAACATGTAATAGAAACTAAAATGAAACACAGAGAAAAAAGGAATAAATACTGTGACCGAGCTGAAAAGCCTTTGGAGAATCTTCATGTACAAACTCCTGTACGAGAACAAAGTTCCAACAACTGGAATACTGAAGAGACTATTAATCAGCAATATTCTCCAAGATCGTATTTAGTTCAAACCAAAGGTGGACAATGCTTACTTAGGAAATCTAGACATTTGATGGCTATTCCATCAGTTCCCAACTATTCGACATTGTAGGAAACCTATAAGGATACATCAAACACTCCATTGCAGTTAGGGAATAAAGATACCAGAGAAACTTTGCAAAGTCATATCATCTAGTGATGCAAAGCAAACAATGTCAGGTCGATATCAAAAAACCTAATTGTTTCCTTGAACAATGTTAATGTTCTTTCACACAGACTACAGACTTAAAATGCTTTAAGTTTTTGATTGTTTAAAAAGAAAGGAATAAAGGAAATGTGTAATATTCAGATTGTCATCCATATCCAACCTGTGATGTGCACGATGGTATAGGACAGAAAGTGTCTCTTGCATTGTGGTTGTGGGTGTCAGCTATTCTAAATAAAGTTTACAGTTATGCTGACGTGCCTAATCTCCTCATACACAAGATAAAACTGTGACCCATTGTACTGTACTTTTTACAAATGCAAAATTTAAAATATCATGAAGGTTATGTATTGTAGATACTGATACATTTTACTACCCATTTTATAATAAATTACTTTTTGGTTCCTAAAATTATTGCATGCTGTTCAAGGAAAAGCACATAGATAAGTATATTTTTATGTTAGTGCTTATTATTCATGCACATTTAAGCTATTTCTTTTAAAAATAAGATTTAAAAATTGTCATAGAAAGATATATAAAAGAACAATGCTATTTACTTATCGCAGTATGGAAAATTATATTTGAGAATAAGTGTGTAGATGTTAAACACATTTTAAGAAAATGGACAAATGAATGCTAATGCACTTGGAAGATGCACTTGGAAAATGTCTCTATAGTAACATGTAAGCCCTGGCAAACCATCATCATTCTTAAAGGAACACTGTATAATTATTTGAAGCGTATACAGAGAAAGTGATCCTTAGATCCTGCAACACACTGTTATAGCAACAGCTGGTAGCAATTGTAAAATAATTTACTTAATGCATGATGGAATGCTTGCAAACATAAATATCTTGTTGTTGAGAAGAATTGTGTGAAATAATTGGTTAAAGGTTGTCTCAATTGTGGACATGACATTGTAACTATAACAGATTAATTAAAAGGTTTTAAAAGTAAGTGCTACTATCAACTTGTATAGGTCACCCAACCACACACAAAATACATTGATTAAAATAAGATAAAATGGTGAGAGCATATTGATAAGTATATATAGTCAGTACACATATAGTGATATCCTGTGAAATCGCAGTGACAAGATAACAACATGTAAATAAAAGGTACACACACATGCAATTTTACTATCCACTTGGTATAAAACCTAAGATATAAACAGAAAATATACCATAGTGAAATCTGTATAATTATAATAAAAACAAATTAATAAAAATCGGTCCCACTAGCATATTGCTGAACCACTTAACAGCAGGCTCAGACTATTAGCGCCTTTTTGATAAATGATGTTGAGATCAGATAGGTAGAATTCCCACAAGTTCTTAGTACTGTATTTCCGACACTTGATTTGTAAAACAAAAAAAATGGTAGCAGAAATATAACCAGAACCAATTTATTGATACAAATAGTTAAAATAAGAGATCTCACTGCACAACAGCACTAACGCGTTTCAACAATAAATGTCTTTCTCAAAGTGCTCGGTAGAATTCTTTAATGCTGAAAGTCTGCGCCTGTTGTTAAGTGGCTCAGCAATATGTGAGTGGGACCAATTTGTATTAATTTGTTTTTTTACAATTATACAGATTTCACTATGGTCTATTTTCTGTTTATATTTTAGGTTTAATACTAGGGTGGATGGTAAAATTGCATGTGTGTGTGTAGCTTTTATTTACACTTTTTTATTTTGTCACTGCAATTTTACAGTATATCACTATATGTGTACTGACTGATATACTTATCAGTGTGCTCTCACCATTTTATCTTATTTTTATCACTGGACATGACATTGTGCCTGGAAATGTATTCCAGGATTGTTACCCAAATTACAATAGTGATTTATTTACACTTTTACCTTGTGTTTATGATCCTGCATTTTGTCAAGTACCTTTTAGATTTTTCTGTGTTTTATAGGTTTATCCCCTTGAGCTTCCCTCCTTTTTCAACTGTAATTGAAAAATAATTTATTTTTAGTCTCATTATTTTTTTCCATTATTTTATTGTATCTTATTTCCAATATACTCATTAAGTGTAGTGTTGTGGGACTACAAGACCTCCTTCATCCTTTTTGGAGCCTCCCTCCTTCCAATTCACCTGTTTCACAAGCAGGTGGTGGCCATCTTACAACTCCTATATGTGGTATTGCGGCAGCCATCTTGGTACACCTTTTTAGAGTTACCTCAGCCATCTTTTTTCAGTTTTTATTTTTATTTATACAAGTTAATTTCTAAGTGATTTTGACATCATTTTAAGCAACTCAGCCCTTTCTAAGCTGTCGTATACATATTGTATTATACTAAAGTTTTAGGTTAATTGAAAGACTGATCACATGACTGATGACATCATCTGTCAGTTATTTCTGAATTTACAAGCTATTTAAACAGGACAAGTCCATATCTCTGTAACATTTTGAAAAAAGCCTGTATGAAGGTGTATATTGCAGTTCCCCGTTTGTCTATTTCCTCCCGAACTGCTGGAGCCTGAGTGATGTTGATTTGAACATTCCTGATGAAATACAGCATCCAAGCAGCTTCTCCCCAGCAAGTAGACAGTTACCCAAACATCAGCCTAGACTAGATGAAGGGTACAACAGGACTGATTTTATGTTTTTACAAACATACAAGGTTTCAATTGACATATTCAAGGGGCATTCCCCACTGGACCTAAGAGGGGACAGTGACAAGTTACATTTTACAGTTCCTTTGGCTCTCAGGTCCAGGACACTCCTACAACAGTAATATAATTCTTCCCCTGTACTTGGGAGATAATTGAGTCAAGCACTATGCTAAAATCAATTATCTCCAAACCCAAAAAGCACACATTTTCACAAAACTCGAAAAGTACCCCAAACTTCCTAGGAACCCCACAAAAGTTATGTCCCCTGGTAGCCCTGATCTGGGTGACCAACATATTCAAAAATCACCCAGAATGGATCAGGGGTTCAAGAGTTTCATGGAGGTCATAGTTTGACTGACCGCACACGAGGCTCCTGCTCCAGAAATAGTTCCATGAGTTTAGGGTGTGCGGTCGGTCTATTTCAGAAAGTCTGTAAACTGAACAAATCCACAAACAGTACCCCCTGGCTCATAGGTAGAGTTTGTTCCCCTAGTTTGTGGGAACAAAGATACCGAATAGCGCTCTCCTGGCTGGTCGGTGAAAGGAAGCAGGTGATCGTAAAGTTTGACCGGCGTTCAGGAAGTCAAGTGTCCCGCTGTCTCCTTTCATGTGAACAAGAGGGCCACCATTTTCTCCTGCACAACTAAATGAACGGCGGCCACACAGGTAGAGCACTTAATTCTGTGGTTTCCTTTGAAGTTAATGAGACAGGGGGGTGGTTGGTGTTCGGTAGTTTTATCTACCGAACAAGAAAAATCCAATTTAACTAAATAAGCAAAGTAGTGACTTCACAGAAGGTGAAACACGTTAGTGTTTTATTGGTGTTTTATACAATACTTTTGATTTTATTATTTTGGTTATAAATAAAACTAAGAAAAAACAATCAAGTGTGTCAGGCGCTTCAAGATATGATAAATAATATGTCAAACTAGTAAAAGAGTGATTCTCCAACACTCAGTAAAGCATAAACCAAAATATAGCGTATATACTAGCCAGGAAAAAACCTGTGACACCGTCTGATACACTATATTTTGTTTTATAAATAAAACTAGTTATTATCGAATTTGGACCTTCCTGTTTTTATCTCTGAAGATTTTTACCTGGAGGATTTATACTTCGGTTTCCTAGGTGTGGAAGATACCATCTAAGATAGATAGGATTGAGCAAAACTTTACTGTGCTCTCCGTTTGTAAGTATACCTCCCTTTATTATTTTATTATTTTTTAGCCATGCAGAGAGCACTGTATTTTCCTTTTATATGCTGGTGAACACTCACTGTGACAAAACGGCATATTGAAAGAGACCACTTCAATTAAGCTGACCACCACACGCTGCTGACCGGCCCAGATACCTGTCCACATAAGATCAAGACCAAGATCAGTAAATCCACAAACAGGGATTGTAACGTCCAAGCGCATATTACTGAAGCTTATTTTAAGATCCAGAAGATTGTAAGTGCATTTCCTTTCTTTTATTTATAATCAACAGTATCAAAAATACTACACCATATTCCATTTTATTAGTCCTCTTTTTTTAACATATCGTACCATTTTTATTTGACTTGAGGACACTTGTGAAGGCACTGCTTCTCTGCATTCCCCTTCTATACCATATCTAATTTGGTCACCAGATTGTTAAATATTATAGTAGCCATTATTGTTACATATTAATTAAACTCAAAATGTATATGGAGCTGAGCATTTTAAGATGCCCACCACTAGCACATGATGTTAAGATTCATTAACACTTTTCTAGCAAAATTTTATTACCCCTACTTATACCTTTTGTGTCACTATACCCCACTCCCTCTAGCATATAAGCTCATTGAGCAGGGCCCTCACCCCTCTGTTCCTGTGCGTCCATTTGTCTGTTTACAATTACCTGGGTCAGGCTCTGCCCATTCTCCTCCCCTGCTGACGTCAACCAGCGGGAGAGACCTAATGCTTTTGCCCGGCAATGGCTGCGCTTGCATTAGGATTTCCCCTTAGGAAAGCATTATTCAATGGATAGCTTGAGGACGTCCAGCGTTGTTTAGATGGCCAAAATTTGTCTAAGCACCCGGAAGTCCCTCTAGTGGCTGTCTTGTAGACAGCCACTAGAGGAGGACTTAACCCTGCAAGGTAATTATTGCAGTTTCTCAGAAACTGCAATAATTACCACTGTAGGATTAAGTGACATGGGACATTGCACCCAGACCACTTCAATGAGCTCAAGTGGTCTGGGTGCCTACAGTGTCCCTTTAAGTACTGGAATTCATTAATATTAGTTGACTACACTTGCCACTCAGTTCCCATTCTAGCCAATTATGTTTTTGGGCCAATTAATACTGAAACAATATATCAAAATTGGAACCACAAACATTTTTATGATTTCCACAAATAATGTCTATATTTTTTTCTAACTTTTTAAAAGCTCATCTGTTCATGTACAGTGATGCTGAAATATGTAAAGCAGTGCTCTTAACATGAGGTCTGTTATATGCATTTCCATGTGAATAAGCTGTCAGGATATTTTTACCCCTTTGAAATTTGAATAAAGCAATCATAAAAATAATCACAGTTATTTCAAAGGTTTGATATCCACTGCTGATATCAATATTATAAGGAATCAAGGCAATATAACATCTGCTCACCTTTTATAGATGAGTTTCCAGTGTTTTGCTGTGCATGCCAACAATATTATTTATATTTTACTAAACACATAAACATGTTTGGACATTAAAGAAGAATCATTTTTTTTTAATAAGAAGGATATTGGGTAAGTGTGATCATAAAAAAAAAAAATCAATTTCCATCAGTGACCCATATCCTTCCAGTAGAGAGCAAAACATAATGGCATTTGGACAATTGGGAATAAAGGTCCTCAGATAAGCAGCACGGCTGTAGTTGATGATACTGGTTATTTTGATTTTTTTTTTCTTATTATTTGAGAAGGATACAGAAAGAAAAAGGGAAGGGAAAGGACGGGTAAGATACAATTCCATATAATTACAGAACAAAGCATATTGTATAGAGTAACTTTTGTGTACACAGGTTCATCATTGTGACATTAAACATCTATTGTAGGGATGTAATGTAAGTCTCTGTCACACACAGCTGTTGATAACACAGGAGATCAATTTCATGGTGTCAACATGTATGTCTTATTTAGGAAGAGGTGGGGTATAGAAAGGAAAATAAGGAACTAAGACGATAGTAGTAATAACAACGTTTTTGCTTAGTCAAAGGGAATCTATCTTTCTTGCTCATGGTTTAATGGCCTCTTGTGGATTTTCTTTTTTGTTCTATTTGTTGCCTATCAGAACATGGTTGTTTTTTTTTTGTTTTTTTTTAAAGAGTACATTTGATATATACAATCCACGGTTGCCAAGTGTCATTAAAGGACTCGCGTTGCAAGGTTTTAGCTATAGACATGCGTTCATAGGTACAATATAGATTTTTTTTTTGTCTATCAATTGTGTCTTAGAAGGGCAAGCTGTTTCTTTTCCAGTTAAGTTGCTAGTATTATTAGTGCTGCTAGTTGTTAACATGTTTTGTGTAGATTAGGTGGGAAAAGAAGGAACAAATAAGTGGGCGGGTTGGTAGGAAAATCTGTGATATGCATATCTGTTAGTAATTCTCTCACTGGGGTTTGCGTGTATCCCAAATGAAAGAAGTGAAAATGGCCTGTATTTGTTTACAAAGTGATGAGAGAACATGGATTGAAAGCATCCTGAATACATATAGTACTTTTGGGACGATATCATTTTTAGCATGTTGATTTTGACCAACCAGGAAAGTTTAACTGATTTCCATTTTAAAAAAAATATGTTTTACACATTTTAATCAATGTCTGAAAATTGTGTTTAAGTATACCTTCTAGGTATGTAATATAGCAGGTATGTAATATATGTACTTTTGTTTTCGAAATTGTGGGACTGCTGAAGTTCATGTACTGAGCTGAGCTTGAAGGCCTACGGGTAAAGCTTGGGTTTTTGCATGGTTCAAATTATAATAAGATATAGTTCTGTATTCTCTCAAAAGTTTAGCAAAGACAGTAATGAAGAGGTTGGGTCACTTAAAGACAACAGTATATCGTTCACAAACATGGACATACAGAACTCTCTATCTCCCATCTCAACACCCTTGATTCCACTATGATTTCTGATTTTATAAGCCTGAGGTTCCAATGATATGATAAAAAGGAGGGGAGATGGGGCATCCTTGGCTAATACCATTGATAATGTGGAATGGGGTAGAGAGGAATTCTGCATTAGAGAGCTGTTAAATTGGTCTATTATAAAGTCATGATACCAGTAATAAAGGCTTGAAAAAAAACATATATTTCAGTAATACTTGTACTATATATTGCCAATTGAGTCTATCAAAGGCTTTCTTGCCGTCTAGTGCCAAGAGAAGGCCTTCCTCTTTTGTGGATCTCATATGAGAAAGAATATTTAATATTTTCCTGGTGTTGTCTGATCCCTGTCTACCTCGGACAAACCTTGATTGGTCATTGTGTATAAGTCTGGGCAGAATTGTGGGTAGTCTGTTAGCTAAGATTTTGGCATAAAGTTTCACATCACTAGTGAGGAGAGAAATGGGTTGAAAATGTTTGAATTGAGTGGGCTTTTTTCCAGCTTCGGCAGAGTGGAGATATGTGCCAAAAGCATATTGCTGGGCATAACTCCTCAAGTATAACATGAATTGAATATGGTGATCAATTGTAGGGAAAGGATATTAGTGTAGGTTTGGTAATATAAATTGGTAAATCAATCTGGGCCTGGAGCCTTATGTGCCGACAGATTTGTAACTTTTTTTTTTTATTTCTAGACAATCAAATGGTTTGGAGAGATGGTTGAGCTCCTACAGTAGAAATGTGGGGAGGTTCACTGTAGCCAAAAGGTCTTTTTATTAAGGTGGCTAGTTTCACTAAGAAACAAAGAATGCAAACCTATACTACAATGATTCAAGAATTGACTGATCTGACACATAAAAATAAACAAACATACTCCATACCCTAGAACACAAACAAGACTCCTCAAATTACAGATGCTACTCAGGGAATTGCAACTAGAGAAAACATTTACTCAAACATTACAAACACAAGTTCTTTGCCCAAGGAAACAAAGCAGGGGCGTTACTGGGCTCACAACTCAGAGTGCGCACCCTAAACTCCAAGATAGTATATCTGAACTATAATACATAAAGGAAAATATTAAACCTTTTGGGAATGCTGGGGGGGTTCTCCCTTTCCCTGGGGTCCAGTGGCTGGTGGGCGGGTGGCGCTGGCGAGGGAGCACTTTCCCCTGAGCTCTCTGCTCAGATCCCTTGCGTGCCGCAAAGTGATGCTGGGAGCTGGAATATGACATCATATTCTGGCTCCCAGAATCACTCTATGGCACGCAAGGGAGCTGAGCAGAGAGCTCAGGGGAAAGTGCTCCCTCTCCAGCGCCGCTCGCCCGCCCGTCTGGCTTGTCAGTTAGCCGCAAGGCTAACAAGGCATTTGCCCTGGGCATTTGGGGGCAGCTTTTTTTGCCGACCCCTGGAAAATGCCGCCCAAGGCAAATGCCTTGTTTGCCTCCCGGCTAATACATCCTTGTCCACAAGATATAGTAAATTAATTTGCTTCTTACTATAGTGCTTTATATTATCTAAAATAGGACCCAAGTCTATATCTCCTCTAAAGAATGCCATCCAAGACATTTCGATTTTTATTATGACCTATGCATGTACATTATGTTTGCGGCCTGGACTTTCCGTCATTACTGCTTTCATTACGTTAAGAGCATGACACGAAACACGTTTTTGTATCCGGAATTTTCTGGAGTATAAAATTCTAGAGATAATAAAATATTCATTATCTCACACTCAATCTGACAAATTAAAAAATACTATGAAGAACACAAATCTTCAATTATAGAATTTTAACTGTGACATAATACATGTTGAAAATATGCCCAAATAACCTACTAATAGATGTGTGTTAATAAGTAATCTGCAGTAATTTTGTAAAATGCTAATTTCTAGCATGTCAATATACTATGTAAAGCATGTCTGTATATGGTTGTAAAGTCATATACTGTCATTGAGTAAAAAGAGGGTATCAGTCTTAAAAGAACACTCATCTACCATAACCACTATAGCACAAGGAGAAGTGCTTCTTCCAGGTGAGAAGTGAAACTGTTAAAAATTATTTGACTACTTACATTGCACTGTGTTGTAGTGGTTGTGATGCTTGGATTGTTCCTTTAAGTAACAAGAACACACTCTATCCCATGTAGCAGATATAAATCAATCTTACAATATTAACACAAATGCAACATTAAAAAATATTAGTGAACAAAAAAGAAATAAACCAACAGATATTTAGAAAAATAACAATTCAAACAAATCTAACTGTATGGATAAGTATACATGGAAATTGAAAATTTTTACATTTTTTTAAAGCTGTTGTTAGCTAGCTTCGACATAAAACAATACATAGTTATATATATATACATATATATTCTATATATTCTAGCTAATTATAATGTGTTAAATAATATCTAGAGATTTTAAATAAACGACAAGGAACAACAAAGAAATAAATATATGCCTATTAAATGGATGTTTCTTAATGTTAAACTTTATTTTAATTAGTAGACATTCAAATTGTTTATGTATATTATAATATTATTGTTTTTACCATGGGATACATCACTTGGAATACATCTATAACTTTATTATTATTACAGTAGGTAGTAAAATTACACTTTTAATTTGAAATGGAAATGCAGCAATTACAGTATATTCTATGGAGAGAATTGTTATAGGGTTTTGTATTATTTAAGATATAATATATTTTTTTCCCACTATACTTGTTTTAATGATTGCACAATCAATTCAGTTTGAAGCACTGAATTTCTAGACTCGCTATCATTTTACTGATCTTAAAAGTTAAAGAAAAAACAGATTAAGTAATTATTAAACGATGAGGAAAAAAATGTTCTACTTTCTCGTTTTGGGAACATTTGTGAAAATGTCAGTTAAATATATTTCCATTGAACTTCCTGTAGAAAACAGTAATAGGAGAAATTAACCTTCAAGATTAGCAGCAATTGTTTGCTAATCACTCACATACTTTTGCATGCCTAATTAAGCACAATGCACTTGCCTAACAAAGTCTAACAAAAGTGACTTATACCATTTATATATGGACTATTTAAATGGTATAGGTATTTAACAAATATGTCAGAAAGGGAAACAACCTCAAAGAACATATTCTGAGTCAAAATTTAAGATATCACGTGGCAGCACAGTCTAATGTTTTTTTAGAAGAAACTCCTCCACCAAAGAAAACATTAGTATGAAGAAGACTAGAGGGATAAGTTGTAAACAAACAAAAGGGGCATCAACAACAAAACACAAGACAATTAGATCACACATCAAAAAAGTAATACATTCCAGTAATAAACTTGTGTGATATAGCTCTAATTGAAGATTAAATATCTGTACTTACAAAATGATTATCATTATGCCCTACAGTAGATGTAATATACATGCATATTGATGTGGACCTATAAATGTTTTTTCGAAGTTTAAAACTTAAAATGCACTTTAGTAAATCTGAAAGTACAGGAATATGGGATCATAAAAACATAATGTGTCAATGAATAAGAGATACGTGTTTAAGAAATAAGAGCAGTTTTACACCTTGTTTAAATAAACATGCTTTGGAAATCTAATTTCTTCCAGTCTAAACACATGACCTTGTGTCCTATGTAAAGTCCAGTTTGTGAATAGATTTCTACACAATGGTTTGTACTGGCCCCGAATATATTAGTTGCAGGTTTAAACTCTTTATTTTACCTATTGCCCAATTATTTTGATCGGATACTTAGACCTGTTATGAATGATATCAAGTCATATGTCAAAGATACCACTGACATCTTGTGTAAATAACCAATTGAATGATGATATTCTCATGATATTTCTAATTTATACACATCTATTGAGCATAAGGAGGGAAGTGTGCATACTAAGAAGGCCCTTTGAAAAATGGACTATACAGGCAAATCTTTATATTTTTTCATTTCCTTACTTGGAATCATTGTGGGAGAACATATACTTTCTTTTTTAGAGTGACTTTTACCTATAATTAAAGGGGATGTTAATGAGCTCCAGTGTGGCACCCCATATGCCAGTATATTGTGGCCAATTTGAAGTTATCTATCTAAATCTGTTATTCCAACAGAATGTTAAAAACTGGTGGAGATGTATTGATGATATACTTTTAGTGCGGAATGGTACATTGGAGTCCCTAGAGGAGGAGGCTTGTATATGAAACAGATGAACCTAATGTACAATTAATTGAAATGAAGGAAATATTCATTAAGAGACCTAGAGCAAGAAATGTCCAGTATGTTGGGGGTTGATAGAAATACATTGTTGAAACCTAAAACAAAATAAAAATGGGATAAACATAATAGGCTAAAGTGTGTTTCCATTTTGGGCAACAGTCATGTAAAATACAGAACAGTATAAGAATACACTAATCTAACATTCAACAGACATAACCGGAGATTGAAGAGTTTGAAAAGTTCCCATTGTCATCATAGACAATCAAGAGGTGTCCCAATCTGAGAAACACATTTGTACGTGCTGACTGTCCAACTCCCAAGTTCCTTCACATATAACATTTCTAGGATCGAAAAAAACAGGAAATTATCCATGCCTATATTACAAGTCTTTCAATTCAATGATTGTGGAGAATTAATTTTTACTCATACACAGGGAAAAAAATATAAGGCCTTTGTCACTTGTGATACATCCTATTTTATAAACATACTTAAAAGTGGACTTATATATGTAGGAGACACTACACAAAAAAATTATGTTTTTCAAAGCACTGATCAACTGGAGGTGGGAGGTGTCTGGGAGGGAGGGTCTGCTGCTGATTGGCTGGAATGTGTCTGCTGACTGTGAGGTACAGGGTCAAAGTTTACACAATGATGAGTCCGTGGCGAACCGTTCGCGAACCGTTCGGGACATCACTAATTGTGGATAAAAAAGCTGAATTCTCTAAAACCCTCTATGACTATGATGTATCTTTTATGGTGTAATTACTTATTTATATGGGTGCTTTTGTGGATTAATCAATTCTTTATTTTTTTATTTTGTTTCCACAGATTTGACCTTCTTATTGGGTGCACATAACCACTGATTTCACCCCTCTATTCTCCTCATGTGATGTGCTGATGTAATTTATCTGTATAATTGTTTTTAACCTTTATAATGTTTTATTATATAGTCACATTATAGATGTATTTACATATGCAGCACTTTACTTACTTATCTTAGATATACACATGCTCATATTTATAATGTTATTAATTATTGCATTTTACACTTTACAGTGAGAGAAAAAAGTATTTGATCCCCTGCAGATTTTGAACGTTTTCCCCCAAACAATGAAATTATCACTCTATAATTTTAATGGTAGGTGTATTTTAACAGTGAGAGACAGAATAACAAAAATAAAATCCAGAAAAACGCATGTCAAAAAACTCATAAATTGATTTGCATGTCAATGAGTGAAATAAGTATTTGACCCTTTTGATTTAGTACTTGGTAGCAAAACCCTTGTTGGCAATCACAGAGGTCAGATGTTTCTTGTAGTTGACCACTAGGTTTGCACACATCTCATGAAGGATTTTATCCCACTTTTCTTTGCAGATCCTCTCCAAGTCATTAAAGTTTCAAGGCCGACGTTTGACAAATCAAACCTTTTTCTATGGGATTAAGATCTGGAGACTTGCTAGGCCACTCCAGGACTTTAATGTGCTTCTTCTTGAGCCACTCCTTTGTCGCCTTGGATGTGTGTTTTGGGTCATTGTCATGCTGGAAAACCCATCCACAACCCATTTTCAATGCCCTGGTTGAGGGAAGAAGGTTCTCACCCAAGATTTGACAGCACGTGGCCCCATCCATCGTCCCTTTGATGCAGTACATTTGTCCTGTTCCCTTGGCATAAAAAGAGCCCCAAAGTATAATGTTTCCACCTCCATATTTGATGGTGGGGATGGTGTTCTTGGGGTCATAGGCAGCATTCCTCCTCCTCCAAACACAGACAGTTGAGTTAAGGCAGGATATAAGAAATATGCAGTGACGTCATACATTATAAAGCACTTAAATCAGAGACATGAGTAGTATAAACTGTGACAGACCTCTCTGTCCTTGTATTACTTTTATTTTATGTCTGTTTATTGTCTGGTTGTTCGGTTATTGCCCTGTCCGTACGGTCCCTATGCTTAATTCCTCTTTTGCTGAAAGAACTACCGAATGGCCGGCCACCCAGCAGGGAAGTGTGCTGCTTGTTAACCTCTTGGACTCATTAGAATGTTGTGGTTAACTGCAGACACTTTCTATTGTTGAATGATCGACTGGGTGGTTGTCGTTCTTATGAACGAACATGTGGCGGCGGCCATCTTGGACATGCGAATGCCCAGCGATGTTCGGTGACGAATGGAACTAAAAACGGACATTATTTTCATACGAACACCGCTGAAGGCGCTGATCTTCCTTCATCTGTTCATCCGTTCATACGAACGCTGGGCCGTTCGATACATTATGATGCGAGCAGAGCCACCCCAGATAGCTATCACATGGAGCCCATTCGTATAACGAAAGACTATGTGAAAGACTTTGGCTCCATGGCGATTGAACTGTGTGTATAGGATCTGAGCGCTGTTCAGTAATAATGTGCACTCAGATCCAAGCTATCTGGGGATACGTTGAATGTGGGGATTCTGTTCGGGAGTTTTGGAATTATGGATTTTTATGTGTTTTTATTGTACATGGAGGTTATGCCCTATTCTGGTAGGTAATTGAGTTACTTCTAGCACTTAACCCAATTACCTCCAGGATAGAGAGGAGGGGACTGTAATGCTCATGTGGGAGTGTTTATACCTGTATGTATTTGTATATACGGATATCCATTTTGCTATCTATCCTAGCTGTTCATATAAGGGTTAATGTGAACCAAGAATAAATTTGGAATTGTATCTTCGATTCTGGGAAGAATTTATCTAATATCATTTACGAGAATGACCATACTGATTTTGAAATGTTCTTGTTAATTGTCCAAGATTTTGGTATTTGTAAATATCTTGTTTTGATCAAATATGCATGCGTTATATAACGTAGAATTATAATAAGAAACATCTGCTCATAACTTGTGAAAAACAATGTCATTGTCACGCCCATATACTAATTTTTCCCCCTCCCATCCTGCTATGAAAACGGGGTATTAATATAACTGACGGAGGAATAACATTTGAATTTGTTATTGAACACATCTCTGCTATTCATTTCCAATTTCCCGAGCTCTGAATGAGTTGGCAAATATCAATCATCCACAAAGGGCCCGGACTGATTTTATCCCCAACACTATTCTGATTGGTTGTTACAGAAACTTGTCCCAGTTTTCCACCAGGACCACTATGGGAGTGTCCCTGGTGGAAGACCTACATAAAAGCCGGACATGTATCCCACATTAAACAGATTCCTGATTAACCCTCAATACAGAGCCTCGTCTCGTACTTGGGGGGATTATTCGTGTGTTTTGCTGTTCGGCGCTTAGGAGTGTTCGGTAGCTGATCCTGCGTTCGGGAAGGAAATATCTTTGGCGGCTTTAACCCCTTTTGTACCTGGGGTGCCGTTACATAAACATATATGCATGAAAACACCATTTAAAAAAAAAATTTGTTAAACATGTTTGGTTTTCAGCTAGGTAAGTTCTAAGTAAAGAAAAGTTAGCTAGGTATGGCAGCCTTGTTTTTTAAACAAAGTCAGAAATATCAACTAGCCTGTCAGTCTAGTCTAGACATGAAGCGGTACTCTGCTATTTGGTATGCAAGATCATCTAAACATATGTATTAGAAGTAGAGCGAGCCAATGTACGTGCATTATGGGTATAACGTTTTACAGGTAGCACATGATCAGGCGTGTTATGTATGCTTGAACATACAACATTAATGAACGAGTAGCTTCAATATGTGCCCTATAGTAAGCAATACCAGTGTAACTGGACCTCAGATCGCTATAACATTTTGGTTATATGAAAGCAAAATATAAAATAGAATACTAATAAAGACAACAAGCCAAAATCAAAAATAAACATCAGAGCATAGATCTGGATATCTCCAGCGGCAGGCTCATGAACAGTTTGGGTGCCCCTTTATCTGATATCCGACATTGGGAGGCTTCAGCAACCGGCCGGAGGTAAGCAGGAGGCTAATGGGTAGGCCAGCATCTGTAGGCCCCAGACTGGGGATCTCTCAGAGTTAAAGTCTCACCCAGTTAAACGGGTGGGATAGGTCCTGATGGTAGATCATCATTTAGTTTGGAAAAACGGCGCCTGAGAGGGAATATGATAACTTTATACAAATATATTCGGGGCCAGTACAAACCTTTATCTGGAAATCTATTCATAAACAGGGCTATACATAGGACACGAGGTCACACATTTAGGCTGGAAGAAAGGACATTTCATCTAAGGCAAAGAAAAGGTTTTTTTACAGTAAGAACAATAAGGATATGGAATTCTCTGCCTGAAGAGGTTTTTTTTTTTTTTAGAGTCCATACAGATGTTTAAACTGAAATTGGATAAATACTTACAAAAACATAACATACAGAGATATAATTTCTAATTAGTGGGGTAATAGCTGCTTGATCCAGGGAGACATCTGACTGCTATTTTGGGGTCAAGAAGGATTTTTTTCCTAGTTTGTGGCAAAATTGGAAGCGCTTCAGACCAGGTTTTTTGCCTTCTTTTGGATCAACAGCAACAACATTTGTGAGGAAAGCTGAACTTGATGGACGCAAGTCTCTTTTCAGCTATGTAACTATGTAACTATGTAACTATGTTATCATCGCAGGTGCTTGTTGGACCTCCGCTGGTGTGGGCGATGCACTGAGGTAGTGCTCCTAGAGGCCTGCAGCCTGGATCGGCTAGCAGTTGCTCAGGTGTTATGCCCAGTGGGGGCCCTCTCCTTCTCCTCTGCTTGCTTCCTCGATCTGTATTCAGGGGGTCAGATGGAGCTCTAAAACTTTCCAGCCCTCGATCTAGCACTCTTACTGGCTGTGCGTCACTTCATGGTCCCAGTTGAGCAGGGTAAGCACTATGCCGCATCTCCATGTGTTGCACACCCCCTGCCTTGTTTCTGATGGTGAGGCTGGTACCGTGTCACCAGTAGTCTCCTTGTGTATTTGGAGAAAGAAGCAGCATCGGTCAATTGTACAGGCCTTTTTGTCTGTGTTGTGCTACCCCATGGTAGTCGGGGATACGACGAACTTGCCGAGATAAGTCAGCAGGTGATTGCTTGGTTGAGAGGCTGTGCGCTCTGCTGGTGAGCTTAGCCCTGTCAACACAGCGATTAGGCTCCGCCCCCCAGTTGTGATGTTTTATTTCACTTTTTTATTTTGATGATGAAGTTGATTTTGTAAATTGTAGTCTTGTGCCCACAAATCAACTTTATGGTTTCACCTGAAAGCTTAGCAATATGTTATTTTATGGACAAAATTGACAGATTGTAATAACTATTCCTTTATATATTTCTTATATTCAAGTTTTAGTAATTTGATTATGTGACTGGTGGGTAGTCATGTGATCAAAGACTATTATATGCACATATTTGATATAGTATATTTGTATGGAATTAATATATTTCACTTTGTGGTTCATGTGACCTGATGCTGTGAAAATATGGGAAAAGGAGTAATGTATTATATTTAGATGTTCCATTATATGCACGTTTGGTGTCATATTTTTGTATGGAATTAAGTATGTCACTTTGTGTGATGTCATAATAATAAGACTATTGTTTTATACACGTATCTGTTTTTACACAATGCAACTTAATTGATTAGCTATTTAAATAAGTTCACTCTGTGTTTGTATTAGCTTAATAAAGGCTCCTGTGGGAATCAATCGAAACGGTGTATTGTTTTCCAAGTCTGTCTTAAAACCACCTGTATGCGCACGGCCCAACTTTCTTCATGATTATTAGCTCAACATTTGTGTCTGTGAATTTAATCAAATGCATTCAAATAACTCTCAGAATCCTCACAGTAGATTAGAGTGAACCTGTTATCGATTTTTTTGACAGTGTGGGAGTCTATTTATTGTCATGTCTAATGTTCAAATTGATAGTTCTTTCATTTACCTTGTGTTTGGCTTCTTCGTGTTTTGAATACACTTGCCTTCCTCAAAAAGGGTCCAGTACCACCATTAGCCTGCCTTCCTGTGCAGCAATCTTCTCTCTTGCACTGTAGAAGCCTCAGATGACTTTACTAAACCTGGCACAGCCCCTCTGATGAACAGAGTGATGCCAAGAGTCCCTCCGTTCTTCTTTCCTGTTAAGTAAATAGCTTGTGCTTGGGGGTGGTGCATACGGGCACTGTAAAAAGCCTGTAACTGAGCAAGAGAAAAACCTTTAGACATGTTTTGTTGCAGGCAGTGTTTTTTTTTTTGGGCATAGAATGTTTGCAATTGTTTGACTGGAGCGGAGGGATTTGCGTGATTTTCATTATGGTTTATTGGAAAATCTACACATTGGCCTGCAATTCTGCTAGCCTAGCACAATGTGAAGATAGAATCACGAGGTACCTTTTAAATTATATTCTCATGCACAATTAAAATTGCAGAACATAATTCTTCACTAAAGTTAGGGCTGTAAAAATGATCAATCACATTAAGAAGGTGATCTTCAGTCATAGAGATTGGGATGCCTTCTAGCTATTGTATAGACACTAATAAGAAAATCTCGTATCCAATGTTTGTTGACATATTAATAGCTGCCTCTGAGCTTTTAATGTTGTTAATGTTGTCACAATGCCACTTTTATCATTATCAGATTGGTGCAAATGGTCCTTACACCTTGTGTTAAACACTGCCATTTCAGTAATCAAAATCCTGCTGAAAACTAGTTATCAACATTTGAATGGAACTATCAAAAACTGACCAAATTCAATGCATCAAGGCACTTGATGGCACATTTCATAGCAATTAATCAATACCCCAAAATATTTCCAAGCTCATGAGCAGAACGAACATTTCTAATATCTCACCTTAATTTATGTACAAACAACATTAAGTAAAGATTTCCCAATACATTATATCAAAAAGACGAATAAACACTGCACAATTGACAACATAACAAATACACATATGTACAATGCATTACTTGTTTTATCCTATAGTTTCATGACACACATGACACCTATTGGCATTATTAATGCACTTGGCTGTCCATAACATTCAATTTTAATGGGAAAAAAAAAACATTAAACAGTGCAAATTTTCTTTTTCTTGTTGTCATTATCCTTGTAGTAACCATCTGTCTATTGAGTATTGTTTATATATACTGTCTTGGTATAAACTGGTAGGAGTTGAGACTTAATATCTCAGCATTAAAGTGGTTAACTGTAACCAAAGGTTCAGGAAATGGACAACACAAAGAAAATAAAGTAGGCAAATTATTTAAGGTAAAATTTAGAAGCATGGCACTTTCATGATTAAATGAATTTTGAACTTTCTATGATCTAGTGTTTATACCCATTTTTAAAAAAATATTAAATTGCTGATTTTTTTGTTTTACTTATTAGTCATTTTAGGAACAATATTCATATGTCCCTTATCCTGCAGGTATTAACTTTTCCTACACAAGCATATTATTTAAGCATGTTCAATTATATATTCTCTTGTGCATTGTAATTCTCTGTAATATATGCTTTATTTATGGTATATTTTATGATCTATTTGTCATTTTTTGTCTTCAATAGAAACAGCTGTATTATTTTTCTCCCTTTTAATACTATATAAATGTTGTACAGTGTAAGTACAGATATAAATGTAATACTCAGGAGATCTCAGTATACGCGTAACAAAGCCCTTAGATTACGGACGAAACGCATAGTGTCCCTGAGATGAGGGGGTCCAGTCAAACTGAGGAGGCAAAGGAATACAGACTGGGATAGGACATTTGAATGTTTAAGCACATCCAAACAGCTGTGAATGTGGTTGGACCTTCTTGCTTTTTTGTTCACATCATTTTGTTCCTACTCATTTTCATATTAATTTTTTTTTGGAATAAAGTTGAATAAGAAGTATTCTGGTGAGCAAGTGTGCTTTATCTCCAATCAAAGAAGCTCTTTGGGACACAACTGTATGCTAAGAATTGGTAATCTCTATGTCTGATAGTGTGGAGTGGCACTTATCCACTCCTTTCTTGTTAGTTGTATTCACGTATAAACATTTCAGTTTTGTTTATTTTACTGATCTGCCCTGTTAGTTTGGTTTCTTTTTTTTTATATATATTTTGTTTTAGGTTGAAAGAACCAGTTTTATTGCATAAGAATTACCTATCATGTTTAGCACTGTTTAGTGAATAACACTTTTTACTTTATTTGCACTTTTAAGTTTATTACACATCATTTTTTTACACATATTAACTGTTGAAACGTTTACTGCACATCCTTTTAATGTATTTTATATTATACTATTGTAGTCTCAAAGTTCTATTGGGTTGTTGCACATTGTTAAAAGTTTTTTTCACAAAGGATATATTGTGCCCCGTGCCACTTCACACATTTATGCATGGTAAAATTGCAAACATTGAAAAACAAGATAGAAAATAGAAAAATAAGTGTCCTGTAAAACAGAAGAAACTCAGGATATAAATAATCCTCTGGGGTACTCATGATACAAACAGACCACTAGGGGACACTTGACACAAACATATCTCTAGGGTATTCTGGATAGAAACAGACCTCTAGGAATTGCATGATACAAACAGGCCACTGGGGAACTCGGAGTACAAGCCTGCCTCTGCTGGAAATAAGATAGACACATACCTCTGGGAAATTCAGGATACAAGCAGATCTTGCAGATCTTCAGAGATCTCTAGGTAAAAGTAGGTTAGGAACAAAGAGCCAAATAATGTCCTGGGAAATACACAATGGAAAAGGTAGATCTTAGGAATGGGAGCCGATTAGAAAACAACTATCAGCTCAGACAAATCTCTCTAGTCTGAGTGCAAGAGCCCACAACAGCAAAATAGCAAGTTACTGACCCTAGGACGTACTGCATCATACTGAAGAGACCAAAAAGCCAGTAAATAAAGGAAATGTACAGAGGGATATTTTCATCAGACAGTAGATTGAAGTGTTTTGAAGTCCATTTTGTAGAATAAAGGCCATAATATTTTGTTTTGCAAATATATAAAATATGTATAGGTCATAGTCTTTTTCTAAATCAACTATTGTGACCTACAAATATTTAGCTCACCTTAACTTAGTGTGCTGTTAAAATTATTTCCTACAAGTTCAATCCAGTTGACAGAAAAATCATGTAACAAAATTAAAATTCCAATTGCTTGAAAAGGTTATAATTTCAGTATTCTCATGCATTCTGTTTAAAGGATAATCTGTCAGGGTACCTGTTGGTGCTGAATCCAGGGAAGACATCCTCTCTGTTTAGGGGCTCCCTGCCCCTAGCATTTCGGCATATTCCGGCCGTTTTCGCGCTGGCCGCGCTAGCTCCTCCCCCTTTTATGACGCGACGGCTAGCGTCGACGTCATGACGTCGGCATTTACATGAAGTGCCGGGAACCGCTATTCCGGACCTTTTGGGGGCGTGGTCTCTATTTAGGTAACAGGGTATTTAAAGGAAACCTTTTCTACTGCTCATTGCCCTGTCGTGGTTCTAGCTTGCTAGTCACTCAGCGCGTTCTTTATCTTGTGTTTCCGGTTTTGACCCTTGCTTGTCTTTTGTCCTGTTGTCCTCTCCTCTCCTTTGACTCGGCTTGTATCTCGCTTACCTGTCCTCCGGCTCCCTCGACCTCGGCTTACCTTTTGACTATTCTTGCTTTGTCCCTACGTTAGTCCGGCCATTCTAAGGTCCGGTATACGTACCTCCTTCTGTCCGCACTCTGCGTATTGGATCCCTGTCAGTATCCTGACATTACGACAGGGCCAGATGGATCCTGCAGGTGCTAGTCCTCCTGACCCCAGATTTGAGGCCATGGACCATAGAATGGACCAAATGGCTTTAGCATTACAAACTTTGTTAACACGCTCCAGCACCCAGTCTGAAGAAATATGTTCCACTGCTAGCCACTCGCTAAGTACTGGTTTGGAAGTAGCCACTGTAGGTGCATCTTCCCATGTCACTTCACCGTTACGATATGGGGGTTCGCCTGATGCTTGTCGTGGTTTTTTAAACCAGATAAGCATACATTTCGAACTTCAACCCCGGGCTTACCCCACTGACAGGGCTAAAGTAGGCTTTATTATAACCCTGCTAATAGATAAAGCACTTAGATGGGCCAATCCCCTTTGGGAGAATGACAATCCTTTAGTCTACAACTACACTGCTTTTGTCACGGCTTTTAGAAGAACCTTTGACCCCCCAGGAAGGAAGATTAATGCGGCCAGATCCCTGTTACGCCTTAAACAACAGAATAGGACCCTTGTAGAATATGCTCTAGAGTTTAGATCATTGGCAGCAGAAGTGAAATGGAACGAACAAGCTTTTATGGATGTATTCTTGAATGGGTTGTCTGATGAAATTCTAGATGAAATTGCCACAAGAGAACTTCCGGAAAATTTAGAGGATTTAGTATCCTTCATTTCCAGAATAGATGAACGCATGAGACAGAGGCAGAACACTCGGGAAAGAGTTACTAGACTTCCTGTAAGACTCGCTCCCTCATTTCAGAACCCTGACTCCTATAATCCTACTCCACCAGAACCTATGCAAATAGGTAATACTCGCTTATCTGAGGCTGAGAGACAGTACAGAAGAAGGGAGGGTCTCTGTTTATACTGCGGGCGAGAGGTCACCTACGTCTTAGTTGCCCTAATCGTCCGGGAAACGCTCGCACCTAAGTTCCCTTAGAGGACGGGCCTTGGGTGTTTCATTACTGTCCTCTATGCATAATAAAAAAGACCATAGGCTTCTGATTCCTGTCTCTCTAGCTTGGGAAAAGGGGTTTATTTCTACGATGGCATTATTAGATTCTGGAGCAGCAGAAAGCTTTATAGACCAAACTTTCGCTAATAAGCATTGTATCCCATTCCAATTGAGAGATACACCCTTGGCCGTTGAGGCCATAGATGGTAGACCTTTATCTGAACCAGTAATATTCCATGAGACCGAACCCGTTAAGCTTACTGTTGGTATTTTCCACGAGGAGTTGATTTCCCTTCTGTTAATTTCCTCCCCGGCAGTCCCAGTGGTACTAGGATATTCTTGGCTCAAGAGACACAACCCTCAGATTGACTGGGAGGGTGGAGAAATCGTTTCTTGGGGTATGGGTTGTAGGAAAGAATGTCTGCAGAGAGTTACTTCTGTTTGCCCCGTAAACTCTTATGCTAACACTTCCCAATCCACAGACGTTCAGATACCATTACAATATCTAGACCTCAAATCTGTATTTGACAAGGGTAAGGCGGATACTTTACCTCCCCACCGGTCTTATGACTGTTCTATTAAACTTTTCCCTGGTACTATGCCTCCCAGGGGTACGGTATACCCTCTATCCACCAAGGAAAACTTAGTTTTAGAGGAATACATCAAGGAGAATTTAGACAAAGGATTTATTAGAAAGTCTTCTTCTCCGGCGGGGGCGGGTTTCTTTTTTGTAGAAAAGAAAGACGGTACCTTACGTCCTTGTATAGACTATCGAGGATTGAACAAAATTACTATCAGGAATGCTTACCCTATTCCTTTGATTACTGAACTCTTTGACAGACTAAAGGGCTCGAGTATTTTTACCAAACTTGACTTGAGAGGAGCATATAACTTGGTGCGAATTAAACAAGGAGATGAATGGATGACAGCATTTAATACCTGTTACGGGCATTATGAGTATACCGTAATGCCATTTGGGCTTTGTAACGCCCCGGACGTCTTCCAAGACTTGATCAATGAAGTTCTTAGAGAATTCCAACATGAATGTGTAATTGTATATTTGGATGATATACTAATCCATTCTAGAGACATTAATTCACATCATAGACAAGTCAGAAAGGTATTACAGAAACTTTTACAACATGGATTGTATTGTAAATTGGAAAAATGTAGCTTTGACCAGTCTCAGGTAACTTTCTTAGGTTACGTAATTTCCAAAGACGGGTTTATGATGGACCCGACCAAACTAAAATCGATTTTAGATTGGCCTTTACCTAAGGGACTCAAAGCCATACAAAGATTTCTTGGATTTTCTAATTATTACAGACGTTTTATTAAAGGGTACTCCTCTGTTATCGCTCCTATCACTAATATGACCAAACAAGGAGCCGATACCAAAACCTGGTCTACTGAGGCTTTATCTGCTTTCGAAACGCTCAAACAGTCTTTTGCCTCAGCACCTGTATTAGTTCATCCTGATACCTCTCTACCCTTTTTACTTGAAGTTGATGCGTCTGAAACAGGGATAGGCGCAGTGTTGTCCCAAAGACAAAGTTTAGATAAGCCGCTGCACCCTTGCGGTTTTTTTTCCAAGAAACTATCACACACTGAAAGGAGATATGACATTGGTGATAGAGAACTTTTAGCTATCATTATGGCATTAAAGGAATGGAGACATTTGTTAGAGGGCACTGTCCTCCCAGTTACTATCTTGACTGACCACAAAAATTTATCGTATATGGGGGAGGCCAAAAGATTATCTGCCAGGCAGGCACGTTGGTCTATGTTCCTTACACACTTTAATTATATGCTTACTTACAGGCCTGGTTCTAAGAACACTAAGGCAGATGCTTTGTCACGTCAGCACGAACCTATCACCTCTACAGAGGACACTTTGTTCCCTATTATTCCTGAAGTCAATATTATCGCCAACACCAATGTCAAAATACACTCTCCATTGCTCGCTGATATTATGAACGAACAATCTCTTGCTCCCGAACGTACTCCTGTGGGCCGCTTGTTCGTGTCTCCCAAATTCCAAGTGGACATTATTCGCTGTTTTCACGATAGCAAGTTCGCTGGTCACCCCGGCATCCACAAAACTTACTGCCTGATCTCCAAAGACTTCTGGTGGCCCGGTTTACGTAGGGATGTGGAAGACTTTGTCAAGGCTTGCAATGTTTGTGTCAGGAATAAACTTCCGCGGGATCTCCCTTGTGGTTTATTGCAGCCCTTAGTCGTTCCCAACAAACCTTGGGCTTGTTTGGCTATGGATTTTATTGTTGATCTACCAGCTTCCAGTAGGCATACGGTTATCCTCACAGGTTTACTAAAATGGCTCATTTCATTCCCTTGCCTAAACTTCCGTCCTCTCCTGAACTGGCCGTGATATTTGCTAGAGAAATTTTCCGTTTACATGGTATTCCCAATGAGATTGTGTCAGACAGGGGTTCCCAATTTATTTCCCATTTTTGGAGATCCTTCTGTTCCCAGTTGGGCATCAAACTGAATTTTTCTTCAGCCTATCATCCTCAATCTAACGGAGCAGCCGAACGCACTAACCAAAAAATTGAGCAATATCTACGTTGTTTTGTTTCTGAACACCAGGATGACTGGGTCGGTCTGATTCCTTGGGCGGAGTTTGCTCACAACAACCTTGTTTGTGGTTCCACTCGTAATAGCCCCTTTTTCTTGAACTATGGCTTTAACCCTACTGTTCTTCCGTCGGTGTCTCCTTCCCAGGGTATACCGTCGGTTGATATTCATATAGCCAACCTGAGAAAGTTGTGGGATCAGACTCGACAAATTCTTGCACGTAGTTCCGCGGTGTTTAAATCACATGCTGATAGGCGTAGGCGGCCTGCTCCTATTTTTTCTCCGGGTGATAGGGTCTGGTTGTGTACCAGACACATTCGCCTGAAAGTTCCTTCCTTGAAGTTTGCTCCTCGTTACATTGGTCCTTACAGGGTGCTGAGGAGGATCAACCCGGTTTCTTATTTGCTGGATCTACCTCCTACTCTACGCATCCCTAACTCTTTTCATGTGTCTTTATTGAAACCTCTTGTTTGTAACAGATTTTCCTCCCGCTCTGCTCCTCCATCCTCGGTCCGTGTGGATGGTCAGGAGGAATATATCATCAAGTCCATCCTTGATTCTCGTATTTCTAGGGGGAAGCTGCAATACCTCATAGACTGGAAAGGTTATGGTCCAGAAGAGAGGTCTTGGGTTCCTGGTATAGACGTGCATGCTCCTCGTCTTCTTCGGGCCTTCCACGTTCGTTTTCCTTCTAAGCCCGGTCCCATCCGCCCGGTGGGCGTTTCTAGAAGGGGGGGTACTGTCAGGGTACCTGTTGGTGCTGAATCCAGGGAAGACATCCTCTCTGTTTAGGGGCTCCCTGCCCCTAGCATTTCGGCATATTCCGGCCGTTTTCGCGCCGGCCGCGCTAGCTCCTCCCCCTTTTATGACGCGACGGCTAGCGTCGACGTCATGACGTCGGCATTTACATGAAGTGCCGGGAACCGCTATTCCGGACCTTTTGGGGGCGTGGTCTCTATTTAGGTAACAGGGTATTTAAAGGAAACCTTTACTACTGCTCATTGCCCTGTCGTGGTTCTAGCTTGCTAGTCACTCAGCGCGTTCTTTATCTTGTGTTTCCGGTTTTGACCCTTGCTTGTCTTTTGTCCTGTTGTCCTCTCCTCTCCTTTGACTCGGCTTGTATCTCGCTTACCTGTCCTCCGGCTCCCTCGACCTCGGCTTACCTTTTGACTATTCTTGCTTTGTCCCTACGTTAGTCCGGCCATTCTAAGGTCCGGTATACGTACCTCCTTCTGTCCGCACTCTGCGTATTGGATCCCTGTCAGTATCCTGACATAATCTAGATGTGGACCACTTTCTCATGGTGTCCAGAGGGGTAACACTATACATCACGATGTCTAACAAGGTTGAAATGACTATGTGGGGTTTCTGTATCTCTCATGCAGAGAGAGACGTCCTGCATTTTAGATCTGGACCGCCCTTTTAAGTGAGATCAATCTGATATGCAAATGAACTAAATTATCTTTAAAATGGCACAATATGGGCTAAAACCAGCTTGCGATCTGAGCGGGAATCCGCCGAAGGACAAGCTACCTGTGCTTTGTCTGTTCTTAACATTCTCTTGCACTCTGTGTTTTTTTTTGCTCTCCCTAAGTTTAAAGGGTAATCCAGACATGGACCCCTTGCTCACGGTGCCTAAATGGATATTGGCTATTCCCCACTGATGATGCCTAACAAGGTTGAAACAATCACCTGGAGTTGCTGTATCTCTCATGCAGAGAGCCGTCCTGCATTTTAGATCTGGACCGCCCTTTTAAATGAGATCAATCTGATATGCAAATGAACTAAATTATCTTTAAAATGGCACAATATGGGCTAAAACCAGCTTGCGATTTGAGTGGGGACCCACCAAATGGGAAGTTACTTGAGCTGTTGACTGTTCTCAGTATTCTCTTGCCCTCTGTGTTTTTGTCTGTTATAATGTACTCACTTATTATTCTGGGCTGCATTATTTGAAATATGTTTTACTATATTTATTTATCATGTAATTAGTCAGGAAAATATCAAAAAAGTACATTGCTTTTCAATCAGCAATTTTCCACCTTCATATATTACAGTCCCTGTAGACTTTTTTTTGCCGGAGAGCAAGCAACCTGTGCTTTGTCTGTTCTCAGCATTCTCTTGTGCTCTGTGTTTCTTTTGCTCTCCCTAAGCTTAAAGGGAAGGGTAATCCAGACATGGACCCCTTGCTTACAGTGCCTAAATGGATATTGGCTATTCCCCTCTGACGATGCCTAACAAGGTTGAAACAATTGTCTGGAGTTGCTGTATCTCTCGTGCAGAGAGAGCAGTCTTGCATTTTGGATCTGATCCGCCCGTTTGGGTGGAATCAGTCTGATATACAAATGGACTAGGTTCTCTTTGCAATGGCACAAGATGAGCTAAAAACAGCTTGAGATCTGAGTGGGGACCCACAAAAGGGGAAGTTACTTGAGCTGTTGACTGTTCTCAGTATTCTCTTGCCCTCTATGTTTTTTTGTCTGTTATAATGTACTCACTTATTATTCTGGGCTGCGTTATTTGAAATATGTTTTACTATATTTATTTATCATGTAATTAGTCAGGAAAATATCAAAAAAGTACATTGCTTTTCAATCAGCAGTTTTCCATCTTCATATATTAGAGTCCCTGTAGACCTTTTTTTTTCTAGAGAAATAGCCAGAACATAAAAGAGATTTTTTTCAAGGATAAACAAGGAATTAACACTGTTGAATCATCAGCAAACATATGTATAACATATATCTAAAAACTATTGTAATTAATATCAATGTTTTATTGGGTTTCATTCAAACTAGTTTATATATCGTAATTATTTTCAAGGTCAGAATTACAGTTATGATTTGGTACTGACATAGTTGATTAATCAGGTTACTGCTCATAGTTCTTTGATAAAACTTTATGGGTATTTCATTGCAAGGGTGATGAGAATATTTTTATGGCATAGATTTAGTTGAAATTTTATCTTGTTTATTCACAGCAAATTATCACAGCTGCAAGGACCTTTATATGTAAAGTTGTTCACATAATTATTTGGAGATGACTTGTGGGAACATGGTTGGCTGATGAATTAGGGTTAAATGAAGATTAATTTGAAGGTAATACAGTTGTAATGAAAACCCCCCTTGAAAAAAGGTGTATAATCAACTTTTACAGACTTTCAGCTGTTTGCAATGAACAAATCAAATAAAGTAATTGAAATAGTTCAACACAATGAATGCTTCAGTTGGTTTCCCCACATTCAACTGAAAATGCAACTTATAATGACTTCTCCAGTCTTAAAATTATACAACCCCTTCATAGCAAGCATCTATAGTACTTAGTAGAGCACCCTTTTGCTGTTATGACCTGCTGCAAATGAGATGCATAGCCAGACACCAGCTTCTGGCAGCGTTCCTGAGGAATCTTAGCCTATTGCTCATGAGCAATGGCCTTCAGTTCAGTAATATTCTTTTAACAATTATTTTGACATATTTCTAACATACAGTCAAACATGACACTCAACAAACTGCTAGCCAGTTGAGGTATTTCAAGTGTTCCAGCTCAAGCACACCCGGTGCAACTAATGAGGCCTTTGATTAGCTGCATCAGGTGTGCTTAAGACAACACCCGTGTTGCATATTTGTGCATTTGTGAGGGATTCTGTTTAAGGGGTTGAATAATTTTGAGACTGGAGAAGTCATTATAAGTTGCATTTTCAGTTGAATTTGGGGAAACTACTTGAAGCATTCTTAGTGTTGAACTATTTCAATTGCTTTTGTTTGATTTTTTTTTTTTTTGCAAACAGATGAATGTCTGTACATTGTAACAACAAACCTGATTTTCAATGGGGGTTGAATAATTTTAATTACAACTGTAGATAGAAAATTGACGGGAAGTATATGGGGAGGGATATGGATTAGTTGAAATTATGGATGATGGTGTAAATTTGATAAGAATATGGCTCGGGAATGTGGATTGGTAGGATGTGCAGATTGGTTTGAAATATGGGAATGATGTATACACTGAGAGAGTATAACAACAGATATCATTTGATAAACTATATTGGAGAAAGGGGGAGTATCAAATGCTAAGTATCAACTATGGGTCAATGTCAATTGATTGTGTGCCACAGAGAGATGGGAATTTAAATTGGAGGCAGTGAAAGGCTGTGAAAGGTGCATTGTGTGAATGTGGTTTCCATTGGTGGTGCATGTGGGTACAGCACCTTCGACACAGGTAGCACAGTATCTTGTACCAGTCCTGCAAATAAAGTTTAGTTGCATGTACTATACTAGAGAAAATTGTTTTATGAGTATAATATATAATAGGCTGGTCCTACTCATATGGGCTGCCCATATGCAAAAGGCCTATCAATTATCCACTTCAAATTAGATATAACAAACCCAGATGATTATTTTGTATCCATACAATCTTAGTAAAGTATCACTGTCTAGAGACATAGTAAGCAAGTGGGCAAACATTTTTAATATTTTTTTTATAGTTACATTCAATAAATATTTTTGAGCATATATCACTTTTCCTTTTCATATTAATTTCTATAAATGCAAACAAAATGCTTTACTAAAAAAAAAATACATTTAGAACTTTTTTTATTCTTTATTTTTGTTGTGCTTAAGCATCACAGGTGATGTACAGTATACACCAAAGAAAATGCAATACAATTCACTGTCAGACAGAGGAGTGTACAGATACATTAGCACATTTTAAAGGTATAGAAAAGTAAGCAATATGAGGCAATCAACAAAGAATGAATGAGTGGTATGCACCAAGCATGGATATTATAGAATAAATTATAAGGGAACAAGGTATCACTTGATTAATCAAGGTTTACTCCCAAGGAGGTCCCTGTTAAGGTAAAGTAAAAAAGAGATATGTGCTAGAAACAAATATACAGACGAAGACTTGCCAAATAACAAGTCTGAGGTTTTTATGCACACAAAGAATTGTGAACTCCAGATTGACCATGCAAGTTGGTATCTTAACATGCTGTAAATGATTACATCCTTCTTGTTCTATTTAAGCTCACGTATTATATATTTTCTGGTACGTGCATGCACTCATTTTTTTTAATTAGACATCAATAAAACGTATACATCGAAAAAACATGCAACCTGGTATATGGCAGCAGGGTCATATTTGCTTACAGGAGTACCCTAAGCACCAGAACAACTTATGTCCCATGCATAAGTAATGGTATTAGGATCTCCCTTTTGTTTTTTGTTTTTCATTTTTCTACGAACCATAAAGCCCTAATTCTTTTAACAGTAAGGTCCCAACATAGTTATCCAAATCCTAAAACCAGCCTCCTAGCCCTAATTCTCATAAAACAAATAATCACCCCTAAATCTGCAAACTCTAACCCTAAGACCCTTAAGCTTTAAAGTGGACTGCTCTACTTAGAAATGCCTGAGCTGGTGTGTTTGGCATAAAATGTGTAACAGCAGGACTGTGTTGTGATGAGGAATCATAAGCCATTTATTGACATATCCATCATTGTATATTTAAAGTATGCAAAGTTCTTTCCAAAAGACTTAATCTGGCATAAGGGTTAAAAAAGTCCAAGTAGTCAAGCAAAGATCAAAAATCAATATGGTACTCAGTATATCAATCATAAACATAAGCACCAAAAAGAATGGAAAGGTTTATATAGCCTGTCTGAACGTGGATCAGTTGAATAATGATGATGGCCTACAATTGAATGATTGCTAGAATATAGCTATCAATCATACGGAGCAGACTGGGTGCAGTAAGTAGGAAACATAAGTCACTCTAATGACATACTGAGTAAAAACCAATCTGTGGAACAAAGGCATATAGTTGCTGTACAAGGTTGTATGGGCAGAGATGACCCTACCCATGCCAAATAATGTAAGAATATAATGGATGAGGAAAGAACAAGGAAGCAAGCTCTGCATGAATTCAGTACTCTGGTTAGTTACTGCATCACAGACTATCAAGATAAACAATACTATCAGTGTATGATATATGTGTGCAATGCAGTTTTCAGAATATGTTAAAATATGTCATTGTAAACAATAATATTTAATATAATGCATTTATTTTGAAAATAACCTTATATTAACTATACCATAAAATGTTGTGAAGTATATTATTTGATATTATATAATACAAAAGGTATAGTGATTTTTTTAAAAGCCTATTGTCAGCTATGTCAAAAATAATTTGCATTGTACAAGCAAATGCCATTTGACAATGATACAAAATGTTTTCACTGCTTTACTGCTAGTTTAAGAAAATGCAAGCGTTCATGACAAGTAACTAAATAAAATTAAAAAGGTTTATAGTTTTATTTATGTAAAAAGTGACCAAGCAGTATAGATAAATTACAAAATAAAGCCCAGTGGATCATGTCCTATTTTACAGGGTTATTCACTAAAGAGAGAAGTGAAATCAAAGTGTATTCCAAATTTAAGGTCAAAGTATCTGCACTGTAAGCATTGTTGAAAGAGAGAATACTTCCAGTTTTCCTATTTTTACCCTAATTTTGAGATTCACTTTGAATTATCAATTCAGTGAATATCCCTGTCACTGTTTTTGAGAAATAAGGTCCATTGTATTATTCATGTTGCCATAGCTATGAGGGCATTTAAGATTGGTCAAGTGGTTTAACAAAGCTGAAGATTTTTTTTACTTAGTTGTAGTAATGGAATACATGGACTCAATCTACATCAAAAAAGAGATTTAAATCTGAACCAGATCAGCTACCATTTATGTAGCTAATGCAGAGTATAACAGTAATGGGCATAATTTTACATCTTTAATCAATGTTTCTCTGTAATCTTGCACAACAGTACAGTCAGTTTAACAGACGAGAATATAAAATAACTAAGACCAAAGTAGATGAGATGTCTGTCACGAGGTAAAACCCCAACATGCAGAGTTTAGAATAGCAAGGTACGTAATAAAGGAAATAAACATATTATCGAGCCATCCCATTGCCAGACTTAACATTAGACAGAGAGAAAAGCGTAATCAAGATTCGGGCCAAGGTCAGGGTAATGGAGAGACAGTGAATACAAGATCTGACAGTGAATACAAGATCTGATTACCGTGTACCTGACCCAGGTTCACTGTAATCAGTAAAACAAGCAGACAACACAGGAAAGAGTTAAAGATTAATGCAGGGTCCGTAACAAAGCCAAGGTCAATACCAGAAAATACTCAAGGAATCAAAAAACACACTAAAGGCTACTGGAAACAGAAGATAGGGCCAGGAATGTTTAAATACCTTCATGTTACATTTGGTTGGTCCATATTATGCCTGCAACCCAAAAACATGAACATGAATAGGGGAGCTGGAATGATGTGGACCAATGGAAGACAGAAGTGACCTGCAGCTCCCATTTCCCCTTTAAGAACGTGCTAGTGACGTAAGCAGCATTCTTAGTTATACCATTTGGGTAGCATGACTGTTCATTACAGTGCATAACATATTGACTATACAGTTGTCATGCATGGACATTATTAGTGAAGTACCATGTCTACATACATCTGCACATATTTAAATAATGCAAGAATATGTCATCCTGCAATGACTCCATAAATTGGTGTCTAATTGTCTGTTATTCTGTCTGTAATCCAGCTTATGAATCATTGCAAGGTTTCATAAAGTACCAGGAATATGAGTGCTTTCTAACAATTGTTAAATTAATAAATTCATTCACCTAGGAGAGCTATAAACAGTGATCATTTGTTCTGGTACCTCTATGTCTGAAGACAAATTTCCTCTGTCTTTAGTCCTATCTTACATATGTATGATGCCCTTAGTATGCTGTGCTTGACTATCAGATTTTATATTCTGGCTTGGTTGCATGGCTGTGATTCTACATACTGCCTTCCTTAGCTACTGAATCAAACATTACTATGATATTAAACTGCTCATTACCATATCTGTATGGGGATTTGATGGTAGGTCTAATCTTTGATGTTTCATTTGGGGGCACTTTATCAGCCCACCACCTGAAAGTGTCCAGTCATTAATTGTTAATGGATTTATGTGGCACAATATTTTAAAATGTTTTCAAAGCAGGGCTGATCAACAGTCAACAGGAGATACACACTTGAAGAGCTTTAGATTGCCTTGAACATTAAAACCCTAATTTGTGTTAAAGCCAAAGACTGAATGCACATTTGATCCTTTCTGGACATCATTTGGAGAGGATAAAAAAAAAAAATTGCCACTCGATGAGATGACAAGGTATTGATAATCACCTCTGTTCCCAGAGACACCAAATGAGAATTACATTTGAGTCTCAATCCTCTTCCTCAGAGGAGTACATCTCTGATGCTCTAGCTCAGCAGTTTCCCACGAAATAGCTCTCTTTATCTTCTCCTGTAGATGATCACAACACGCATACCATGAAAGGAGACACTAATAATCTAATGGATGATATCCTTTGCCAATACTTCAAGGGATATAATCTATATCCCATGCTGATACTGGTAAATCAAGGGATCATGGCAATGACATAAAGAGTCAAAGATTTAAAACAAAATCAATTTCTGATAGGGGTGAAGGACCAACAAGGCAACAAATGGTCATTAACTAAACAATTTCTAACTTCCATGAAGCCCCTCATGATAAACCTCTGGAGAAATAACTCTCCACCCACTTTTTTAGCAAGTAATGTTTAAATTGGAAGACATAAGAAACAATGTCAGCATCTCTCCGTGATTACAAGGAAATATTTGTGAAATCATGGCACTTATGGATCACTTATACTCTGAGAGAAAAAAATTCTAATTTCAGATAAGCTTCCACACATTTTCAGCCATAGCACTCAAATGCAGAGTTGTGCTCCTGAGTGAGAATTCTGATCCCTCGCAAAATTACTGGGCAGTGAAACAGGAAGTGATGTCATTTAGCAATATACAACTAAAAACATTTGGGATACAGCTGATATGTTCCTGGCATTCATTCACTTGCTATCTTTGCTTCCAGAATTATTTCCTCCAGTGATGTCATTTAAATGGTCAATGTGGAGGATAATCCATCCTAGTCATTTTTGTTTCTGTAATTGTAAATTATTATTTTTTCTGAAAACTTGAAAAAAATGAGTGCCCAAAAACGTAAAATGTCCCCTAAGTTACCATAAATATTGTGTTATGAACTCAGCCCTCAACTGCTCATGCTCATTTCCTCTGCAAACCTGATCCTGTCGCTCATTCAGTCACTTCCCTTACATAAATGTATGTATATGAAAACATGTGCTATGTTTGTGTTGAATGTAAAACACTTCTCCATACCCTTTACTATACCTTAAATGTTCACACCTGTCTATTTTCTTCTCTTTCAATTAGCCTCAACATTAATTTAACTTTTAGGTGCATACATTAATTTAATTTTTATTTTGATTATGTGTTTGAATTTAATATATAATTTGAAAATCATGTCTGACAGATGCAAATTTCTAGACTTTTGCAACAAGAATGTTACTTATACAGGCAGTGGCTTGATATGCATTTTTTTCTACCCATGAGAGTCGCTAATAAATAGCACATTATATACCTGTATTATGGGAACTCATTTTATGTGTTACTTCCAATTGCAACTGAGCAACTCGGAAAATGAGAGATATTGGACAGAATAATATTTTTATTTATTTATTTATTTATTGTTTAATGTTTTTTATAGTACATAGGACAATGCACTTCATAAAGTAAAATGACAGACAATATATACACAAATCACATACAGATGTAGGTATGGTCACTATACATAGCAGGAAACCATACTGCCACATCAGTCCAACAAACAAATGCTACGGTTGCGGGATCTTATACTACATTAACTTACGCTATTTTGGTGCTAAGTTAAGAAACAGCTCTTTTAAGCATCTATATTATAAGATGATAACCATTTCTATAAGCTCTCTATAAATGGTTGCATATCTGTGACCCGGGTGGTAATTATATTGATGTATACTTTTTTCCATCTCCAATTGAAAAAGCAATTGATTTTTAAGAAGCTTGTTCATTGGGACTATTACTTGCTTCCAGTGCCTAGCAAAATAATATTTTAGCTGTCATGATACTGTGGATGAAAAAAAAATTCGGATTTTTTAACTCCAACCGTACAGTTTAAATTTAGTAGTGCGATTTCTGTTTTTTTTTAGTCAGCGATGTACCGACAATATTTTTTATGGTTTTAAATACTAAATCCAAGAATTGTGCTATTCTAGAATAGCTCCACCAGATGTGGTACATGAGCCCTCTTGTTGAAGACATCTCCAACATACTGGGGAGTTTGAGGGAGAGATCTTGAAGAGCCTTGTTGGGACCATGTACTATCTGTACATGACCTTTATTTGTGTCTCAAGAATATTGAGGCAGTGGATGTGTTTTTTATGTTTTATAAGTGAAGAACCCCAGGCCTTATATTGTATAGAAATAGCTAGATCTTCTTCCCATTGCTTCACTGCTGATTGTTTCATTATAGGCATTTTCATACTTAATAATTCCATTGCTTTAGAATTAGATAATTTTTGACTTATACCATTAAATATTTTCTAAAGTGGCTTAACTATATCGTTGTTCAACTTTTACAGGTGTTCTTTAAGAAAATCTTGAACTCTGAGATATCTGAATATCTCTCAGTGGGAGAGAGTTTAAATTTCCATTTCAATTTATCAAAGGGCAATAGATGGAATTTCTCACATAATTTTCCTATTGTATATTCTCTTTATTTGGTCCAATTACGTAAGTCAGTATCAGGCATTAATAGATCTAGAATTCTGAGATTTTATCCATCATAGATCTTATTAGCAATCTTTAACGCTTCCTTTAAGCATTGCCACTCCTTCAAAATTTGTGAAAGTATTAATGAATTCTCTGTGAGGTTAGTGGATTTCTTATTTCCTATATCATTCCACAACAGGAAAGCCAGGTTATCAGTTCCTATTCTGCTTGCTTTCAACTTATAACAAGATTGATCTTTTAAATCTTTAACTTGTAATTTGTGAATGTGAATGATCATATTCGCCTAATAGGTATTTCTAATTATTGGATAACTATTGCCCCCTGGTGGTCTTTTTTAGGCAAAACCTCAGTATTTATTCAAGGTCTTTTGTCTCTTCAGATGTAATTAGTGAAGCTTGATTGGATGATATCTAGCCATTGTTTTGGGATTGCCAGGGGAAGCATTCGGGAAACATATGCCCACTTGGGGAGGATATATGCTTTAATGGTGTTAATTCTCCCCCACCAAGAAATTTTATAATATCTCCACTTCCTTAGTAACATGTTAGTATGTTTGATAAGTCTTAAAAAATTAACTTCTATTGTTACTCTAGGATATGCAGTGGTATCATAACCAAATATTGTATTGCCTTTGATGACCAAATAAAGTCATAATCCTTTTTAAGCCTCTTAAGGTTGTTGGCTTCAATATTTTTGATAAGAACCGAGGTTTTATTTATTTTCAATTTATAATTTGATACTATACTGTATCTCTTAAATTCCTGTATAAGGTGGGGTAGGGACATATTTGGTTCTGTTACTGAGATAAGAATGTCATCAGCATATAGGCATATCTTTAATCCACTTTCTTTTAATATAACCCCTTTAATCAAAGGGTTGTTTGTTACATTAATCGCTAGGGATTCTATAGACAGGATGTATAAATAAGGGGACAAAGGACACCCCTGCCTAGTTCTGTTAGATATATTGAGCCAATCAGTATAGAAATCCTGTCCCACTAGCCGAGCCGAAGGAGACAAATACAGCGTGCCAATCGTGTCTGCAATCCAGCCTATAAGGCTGAAACTGGCAAAAACCTTCCTCAAATATACCCATCTGACCCTGTCAAATGCCTTTTCTGCATCCACTGACAGTTTCAGAAGGGGAACTCCTCCATGTTGTTTCCAATATAATATATTAACCACTCTTCTTGTGCTATTGCTTGACTTTCTTCCAAGTAGGAAATCTATCTGGTCAAGGTGTATAACTGTGGTCAAGATCTTTTTAAAGTCTTTCTGATAAAATAGAGGCATATATTTTCATGTCTATATTAACTAAAGATATTGACATTAGTTTGATAAGTCAGTATCAATTTTATCTTGTTTTAGAATGGGGATTATATTCGCTCTTAATAAATCCTTTGATGCAGAACCCTTAACTACCAGTTTATTAAAAGTTGACGTCAAAGGTAAGAAAACGCTTTTCTGAAATACTTTATAGAAAATATTCATATAGCCATCTGGTCCCAGAGCCATTACTATGTTCTAATTTACTAACTGGGTACTGGACCTCGGCCTGGTAAATTTGCTGGTTCAAGATCTTTAACTGTTCCAGTGATACATTCGGAATTATCCACCAAATTGTAAAGATTTTCATAGAAATTTTTAAACACACTACCTATTTCTTCTGGCTTTAAATATCTTTTTCTATCTTTTTTATTTTATAGATTTTGTTGTCTATTTTTGTTTGTTAACTACTTATCTACTCTGTTATTCCTATAATAAAATTTTGTTTTTAACCTTCTTAAATTGGATTCTATTCTTTCAGATATTTTTTAATTTATAATTTCTCAATAGGTTTTGATTTGTTTTTCTCTTTCCATCGAGAAATTGGTCTTATTTTGAGCAGCAAGATTATAAAATATAATGGTCCACTGTTTTTCTTTCCTGACTTGCTATTTTAATCCATTAACCTCTAATTACTGTTTTAAAGGTACTCCAGAGACATTTACAAGAGATCTCCTCTGATGAATTGTCTTTAAAAAACTATTCAGACATCTTATTAATATGCTCTATTTTTTATTTGGATTTTAAAAAAGGCATCACTCAATCTCCGTGGGGGGATACATATCTTTTATATCTACTATCATCACATCATGGTCCGACCAAGTATTATCTCTTGTAATAATTGATTTTATAGTGTTTACCAAATGAATATCACCCCAAATCATATCAATTCTTGTGGAAGAACCATGTGCTCTGGATCTTTGTATAATTATGTTCTGCTGGATGAAACTGTCTCTAGCAGTCAAATAGTTCAATTTTTTAACAAATCAGATTCACCGTGGCTGCTTGTTTAACTAATTTGTTATGAAAAGATTGGTTAGAGCTTATGTATTTATCCATGTCGGGGTCCAGAATGCAATTAAAATCTCAGGCAATCAATAACGTGCCTTTGTGTATTGTCTTTACCTTTTCTAGAATTTTTGTCAGAGTTGTAGACAGAGTTTTATTAGGTTATGTGATGAGACCAATCTCACCAGTGTGCATTGGAGGAGCCTGGTTGCCTGCCTGCTGTCTTTTGACTATGGACCGGCATATAAATACTTTATTTTCCTATGCAGAAAGGTCTATTCATGTATTTCTGCCCTGGCGTTCGGTAGATTCTTGGATTTACTGAATGAACTCATTTAACCCAGATAGCACTGCCATGGAGCCTATTCGTGTAATAAAAGACTTTGGCTCCATGGCAATTGAACTGTATGTGTGTGGTCTGAGCGCCATTCAGTAATAATGTGCCCTCAGACTTAAGCTATCTGGGGATATGTTGCATGCCTGTATTTTATGTAATAAATGTAACCTTGTGTATTTTATTGGATTTTACTGTATTTTGCTACCATGTGGCTAATGGAGTTTTGCCTCTGTCCTTGGAGATAATTGGATTACTTCTCAATTATCTCCAGGATAGAAGACTCTGTGGAACTGATTTTGGGCAGAAAAGCCATGCTTCATTTGGTCACAAAGGACTTCTGTCTATCTTTTAAACCAGGGGACCAATTTGGATGATTTTGACATATATTTGTATTTGGAGTATGCTGATGCATACTTTTAACCCCTTAAGGACACATAACGGAACTATTCCGTCATGATTCCTTTTTATTTCTGAAGTTGTGTCCTTAAGGGGTTAAAGTTATGAATAATGTGGGAAAACTGTATTTCTCTACCTGTTATAATTACATTACCCATTGTGTAAGGTAATTGTATCACAGGCAGAGGGGAGGATTTTGTGTGGGAGTGTCTGAGTGTATTGTACGTGTTTATTGGTTGTTTACCAAAACCCTGTGGGTGGTACTAATGTGTAAGAACAATAAACCCACAGCTCTGCCTGTTCCTGCTTGACCCTCAAAACTGAGCCTTGTTTCGTTCTTGGGGGGGATTTATTGTATGCTGTTCCAGTTTGACTGCTTGGAGTGTAAACCTATTCGTATGGTTTTTCCTATTCGGCTGTTTACAGCATTCGTATGGTTCCGGTTCAGCTGTTTACGGCATTCATATGCTTCTCCGGTTTGGTGGATTGGTGTCTACAGTAGCTGCCTGTATATCTGGAAGGGGAATATCCTCTAAACGGCGTTTAACCCCTTTTATGCCCGGGATGCCATTACAGGTTAGTAGATATTTACTATCATATAGTCCTGCTCATTTATTCGATCTACTAAAATAACAAATCTCCCTTCTTTATCAAGTTTTTGATACTGGCAAAGAAATGTAAAATTTTTCCCCCAAAAATTGTAGCAACTCCACATTTCTTTGTTTTGTCTTCTAATGAGGCACAATAAGTTGTAGGGAATTTCCTATACTGCCAAATTATATTATTCCCCTTAATCCAATGGATCTTCTGTATGAAGCCTAAATGCACCTTCTCTCTTAACCCCTTAAGGACACATGACTTAAATATTCCGTCATGATTCCCTTTTATTTCTGAAGTTGTGTCCTTAAGGAGTTAACAGTATATCGTACAGGGGTCTCCTCTTACATGGTATTGAGGCCTTGAGCGTTTATCGATATCACCTTAACCATGTATCCACTTACCCGCAGGCTAGTTCTGCAATGGCAGCAAACTTACAAATACAAACATATATACTACAATAACATACTACACTGAGTATACATAGATCAAGAGCAAAAGCTCAAGCCCCTGAAGACCCTGTCTGTCTCCAAATTCTGGGTACCAATCCTAATACCCAAGGGGAGGTGATCTCGCTCCAATTCTTTCTAGAACACTATTATATGTTAATATTATAAAGAGAGAAGAAAAGAGTGGTGGAGGAGGAAGAGTGGGAACCTAGGAGTTCCCTCTCCTCCTGCCTGCCCCTTGCAAATCAAATATCCTCCTGCCATCCTGAAAAAAGAGGAACAGAAGAGAAGAAAAGAAAAGAAAAGAGAGGAAGGAAGGGAAAAAAAGGTAATATTATAATGCAAAGTACAATAGTCATTGTATCCAGTTGACTCTTGCAATAATTAAACCTTTTCGGATCCCATAGTTCAAAAATTATTCATGATAAAAAACAAAAAAGGAAAACATTTGTCCCTCCATACTGGGATAACCATAAAGACATAGTGAACAGCATTGTAATTTCATTAACACATGTAAAAAAATAACTCTTTAAATATCCCCCCCCCTCCTTTTCCCCCTCCATTAGGTTTCCGCAAATAGAAATCAAGCGACAAATGGGAAAGGAAAGAAAGAGAGGGAGGAAGAGAGAAAAAAAAATCACCTCAATATTTCAAATCTCTATTTTCCACTAGTGTCGTTACCGTAATTCGTGAAAAATAATTAAAATTTTCTCAAGGTTCATTCATGCTGTGATGCAGATCTTGATTAATCTATGTTTCTTTCATCTTTGCCACAACATTACTTACTTACAATAATGTTTTCATTCTTATCTATACTGTATTTTACTAATAGCTGCAACTCTCTGTTTGCTTATTTAGCCATCACTTCCAAATTTCCCCTGCTACCTCTTGTCTCAAATTCCCACGGTATCCTTTAGATTGTAAGCTCACAGGCTATCTAGCTATGCACTTTGTATAAAAGAGCTTAAATGGCAAGATCTCAGCTTACGCAGGGCCCTCTCTACTTTTTGTATTTGTCTGTGTATATTGTATGTTCTCCACTAATTGTACAGTGCTGCAGAATCTGTTGGCGCTTTATAAATACCAGTAATAAATAAATAAATGTGACTGATTAGAGTTAATTCTGAAACAAAAGATTAGACTGGCAGAGTATCAAATTGATGGCACATGCTCAGCTTATTGCCATTCTTCTTGGATATGTTTAGTACCCCTCTGCTTACAAAGTATGCATGCAGCATGGCTTGAGGAATGACCAGGCTAGTTTCTGGCTACTATGACCACACTGTTCACCAATGTGTAAGTAATATCTTAAACATGCATTTTATTTGCATACTTCTTAAATAAGACCCTATACATTTGTACTAATTACAAACAAAAGTTAAAGGAACACTCCACTGACTAGATACAAAAGCATGTATATTGATTATGCACTTTCTAATTACTGAAATACCTACAAACAAGTTGCAAAAAGCTTGTCTGAAGCCTTTGCAAGCCCTCTCCTTTTTCTTCAGCCCATACTTTCTGTGGCTGTCCAATCAAAGACTTTTCAATGCATCTCAATAAGAAGTATTTTCAAGACAGATGCTTTGAGATCCAGTAAGCTAAACTACCAGGAAGCAACAGTAACGGTTGTCTGACTGACAGCCAGGGGGGTGTAACAAAGTCATTCTATCAATGTGTCAGTTTCTATTGAAATCTTCCCTTTTTGTCAAATTGAAAAAAGATGACACACTCTTCACATATAGAACACTTCAACAAGCTAAAGTGCTTTAGGGGGTCTTATGTGTACCTATAATATATAACAGTGCATTGCAGCATAAGCATTAAATATCATCAAGGAGAATTCATGTGATGCTATATGCAGTACATTATTATATTAACATTATATATCATTCCATTTTCATAGGGTGATTGTAGCTACAACAGAAGTATGTACCTTTCTCCAACATACATCATAGGATCATTGCCCTCTCAGGACGGTCAACTGACAGAAAAATCCTTCTTTTGTTGCATATTGATGCAATAAATCGGAGGATATTTTTGGCATTCATTAGCCCAGTGTGACCTATAATTCTAGTTTGTATTCCAAATGCTTAACAATTGAACATGCACACATATATCTATACTTTATAAGTGTTTCCCTTGTGTATAATAGTAATAATTAATGTTACATAATGTTGGCAGGTAGATAATGCTTAACTCATTATCATATCCTTATACAATATGTTGTCTCTTTTTGTGGCTGATAATATCAAATCGTAAAAACTGTTATTTCTAGAGGTTTAGGGTGTATATGACAAAACAATATACTATACAGAGAAATACATTTTTCAATCCTGGTTTTATTTCTGTCCTTAAAAGTGGATTTGTCTTATTTTCTTTCTATTTTGAGCTGCAATAAATCCAGTTCCAGGCAAAACATTGACAGACAGAATGACTTCAAGTAAAAATTTGAAACAATGTCTGCATTCTGAGCCCTTATATTAAGTTTAAAAATGAAAAGAAAAAAAAATCTGCAGAGTCAATTGTTCTAGTAGTTTAACAAAATAATTGTGTGTGCCCTGTGTATAGTTAACTAATCTATTCCCATTGCTGACACCACAGAGCATATCTCAAAACAACTCACATTGTAGTATCAAATAGAAAATACTATTTAAAATTATATATATTTTTTAAAACGACAAAAGTGTATTCACTCCAGTAAACCGTAAGGTTTGGTGGATGAAGAATGGATATAATTATTGCAAAATTGGTAAAACAATACCTCAAGATGTATATTCAGATTTATTTTTTCAATTTAGTCTGTTCCACATAATATTGTTGTCTTCAAATCACTACAGTTTACAATTTAGTGACTAAACTCACATTTCTGTAGTAATTCACAAATGAAAGTTACCGCACTTACACTTCGGAATCCATGTGCTTATCAGGGCCAGGCTTGGCAAAACCAAGTTTAGTAGATAAAATAAATTAGGTCCAGGCACTCAGGATTGCTGCAGGAAGGCCGGTTTTTGCAACAAAAAGTGCAATGTTTCGGCCTATACAAAGGCCTTTAACCCCTTAAGGACACATGACATGTGTGACATGTCATGATTCCCTTTTATTCCAGAAGTTTGGTCCTTAAGGGGTTAAAAGGTTGTTTTAAACTGACTCAAATTCCAAGTTTGATTTATTCAGAGTGTTCAAACTTTTCAATAAAAAATAAGGGGATTTATATTTTGAGATTATCTGTCCATTTCACATAGATATACACTTTCTGCTGCTGTATGTTAAACTTTGAAATCTGTTCTAGTCTACAGTTGACATAAAAATCACATTATCGACTGGGAAATTTCATAAATTATAGGTCAGTCAGATAAGAGTACTTTCACCTTCTGTTCAGTCAGTTGACTCTAGTCAACCCCTCTCTATCTTGCTACCTCCTCCACCTTACACTTGATCCTATACAGGGAGTGCAGAATTATTAGGCAAGTTGTATTTTTGAGGATTAATTTTATTATTGAACAACAACCATGTTCTCAATGAACCCAAAAAACTCATTAATATCAAAGCTGAATATTTTTGGAAGTAGTTTTTAGTTTGTTTTTAGTTATAGCTATGTTAGGGGGATATCTGTGTGTGCAGGTGACTATTACTGTGCATAATTATTAGGCAACTTAACAAAAATCAAATATATACCCATTTCAATTATTTATTATTACCAGTGAAACCAATATAACATCTCAACATTCACAAATATACATTTCTGACATTCAAAAACAAAACAAAAACAAATCAGTGACCAATATAGCCACCTTTCTTTGCAAGGACACTCAAAAGCCTGCCATCCATGGATTCTGTCAGTGTTTTGATCTGTTCACCATCAACATTGCGTGCAGCAGCAACCACAGCCTCCCAGACACTGTTCAGAGAGGTGTACTGTTTTCCCTCCTTGTAAATCTCACATTTGATGATGGACCACAGGTTCTCAATGGGGTTCAGATCAGGTGAACAAGGAGGCCATGTAATTAGATTTTCTTCTTTTATACCCTTTCTTGCCAGCCACGCTGTGGAGTACTTGGACGCGTGTGATGGAGCATTGTCCTGCATGAAAATCATGTTTTTCTTGAAGGATGCAGACTTCTTCCTGTACCACTGCTTGAAGAAGGTGTCTTCCAGGAACTGGCAGTAGGACTGGGAGTTGAGCTTGACTCCATCCTCAACCCGAAAAGGCCCCACAAGCTCATCTTTGATGATACCAGCCCAAACCAGTACTCCACCTCCACCTTGCTGGCGTCTGAGTCGGACTGGAGCTCTCTGCCCTTTACCAATCCAGCCACGGGCCCATCCATCTGGCCCATCAAGACTCACTCTCATTTCATCAGTCCATAAAACCTTAGAAAAATCAGTCTTGAGATATTTCTTGGCCCAGTCTTGACGTTTCAGCTTGTGTGTCTTGTTCAGTGGTGGTCGTCTTTCAGCCTTTCTTACCTTGGCCATGTCTCTGAGTATTGCACACCTTGTGCTTTTGGGCACTCCAGTGATGTTGCAGCTCTGAAATATGGCCAAACTGGTGGTAAGTGGCATCGTGGCAGCTGCATGCTTGACTTTTCTCAATTCATGGGCAGTTATTTTGCGCCTTGGTTTTTCCACACGCTTCTTGCGACCCTGTTGACTATTTTGAATGAAACGCTTGATTGTTCGATGATCACGCTTCAGAAGCTTTGCAATTTTAAGAGTGCTGCATCCCTCTGCAAGATATCTCACTATTTTTGACTTTTCTGAGCCTGTCAAGTCCTTCTTTTGTCCCATTTTGCCAAAGGAAAGGAAGTTGCCTAATAATTATGCACACCTGATATAGGGTGTTGATGTCATTAGACCACACCCCTTCTCATTACAGAGATGCACATCACCTAATATGCTTAATTGGTAGTAGGCTTTCAAGCCTATACAGCTTGGAGTAAGACAACATGCATAAAGAGGATGATGTGGTCAAAATACTCATTTGCCTAATAATTCTGCACTCCCTGTATGGCTCTAAAGTTAAGGTCTGCGTTGTAACAGTAAGAAATAACGAAGAAGGAAGTATATTCACTTCAGTCCTCTAAAGAGTACAAATGCCTAGTTTTAACAATAAAAGTTTAATAATCAACTATAATTGATGCCTGAGGTTATTATACCCTTTTAAAGACATTTTATACATTTTTCATAAATCTACATTCTGAAAATGCAAATAGGTTCCTTATAAATAACCCAAGTCAGGGTACTTGACATTTTTATACTTTATTTTATAATACAATTATTTTAGTATAATGCTGCATATTTTTTTACCCCAATATTTCTGTTACGAATGAATGATTAAATTTTAAAAAAATCTGTATATTTACATAATTTTTTGTTTGTAGGCATCTATAAACAGATGTCTGTATACTAACTACTGTTTATTTGCCGCCTGCACATTCTATGTTAAAAAATAGAATGTTAATTCACATTGAGGAAATCGTATGGGTGCTTTGTGACATTGTTTCATTTAATTCTACCACAGAACATTTTTACAATATTCTCGTGGTATCAGACATCCACAAAGAATAGAAAAAAACTATCTACTCACAAAATAAAGAAAGAGATTTTTATATATTATGGTCCTATCAAATATACTATGAACCCAGCTGCAAAAGATGCTTAGAAATTCTCGACATCACATTGTAGAAAGAAATGAATGGTGTTTCACTCTCTGTTATTCTCGTGATTGACAATCCTTCCACTAATAAAAAATAAAATAACAGTAATTTACACTATGGAAACAGTCTAATAGCAATGTCTAATTCTCTTAAATCAGAATACAAGACATTTTTTTCTCACTGATAAAATAACTATTCAAATCTGGTAGTAAGCTTTATTTTTGATTTTCACTCTATGCTGTCTTTGTATTTGTAACATTTTTCTAAACGGTTCAGCAATTTGTTATATTTCAATTGACAATATGTTTACTTACACAAAAATGTATTTTAAATAACATATTTAGCTGCATAACGTTTTCAAATACTTTATAATTATCTGTCTAATTGACTTATTCTATAACTGGTACAAATAAAGAAGAAGGGGCAGTGTAAAAATCTACACTAGCTGCATAGCTAAAGACTGTTATAGAAGTGTTGCGAAACATAGAATATTCAAGTCTACCTGCTGATTATCCATGATGCCCTTTAAATCTGAAATGGTGTAGAGTTCAACAATGATGAGGATCACCTCAGTTTCAATTTAAATTCCAATTTTATTAATTGTATTAGATTTAGGAATAAAAAATGGTATATCATAATACTAACCTGGGTGGATTACAGGCTAGTTTTGAGGAAGTAATACCAAAGTGATGGACCAATAGTAGGAAAGGTCCTAGCGAGTGTGGGTAAAGGGCTGAGGTTGGAAGGATTTAAAGTAAATTATAAATGGAAGCTGAACATTTACAGTCGCAAATAGTCAAAATCTGTTGGAGACAATATAATCAAGGATAGTCCTGGGTATAACTGATGAGATGTATTTCACAGAAGCAAAAGCAGTATTAAATGCATATGTTTTGAACATAGGCACTGTAGTAATAGTTTTCTTCAGTGATTCTATTTTCATTTTGAAAATCTTGAAGGACTGTGTTTTTTAGTATTTAATTACTTTCCTGCTGTTTAGAAGATGTAGGTTGTTTAAGAAACTACCAGTTCTCATTCAGGAAGTAGTTATCCAGTACAACACCAATGCTGATGGGTAGAATATCAACCATCATAGGAAAAGAATCTTCATATAGAGATGTAAATTTAAGAATAATTCAAAACGCACTATAATCACTAGGTACAGTGCTAGCCAACTCTTATGAGGAACAGGTCTTGACTTCAGTGATTATAAAATAGGTGTGCGCTTTCACACACATAGACAAACACTAGAGAGATGAGTAGATGCAACATCAGAAATAATTTCCTAGAGGGGTACGTGCTAGACTGATTTGGTAGACAGTCTCAATGCTGGGACATTAAGATACTGTGATGTTTGTTCAAGTTGCATAATTCTGTATAATCACACTTAAAACACTCTTAAAATCCAACAAGGTAAAGCTTGGGGATTCATTCACTAAACACAGAGTTGTAATGAATCAAAAATAGATATTCACATTTACAAAAAATAGAATTTGGTGTTCTTTGAATAAACACATAGAGTCTTTATACACTACTATATACTCATTGTCTGTTTTATAAGGGTCACTTGCTCATTAAGGAAAATATACAAACTGAAAATCTGAAACTCAGATTTAAATTGCCCTTTGACGTGTGTGTGCATGCAGAAACACCTGTGTAGACATATTATATTACACTTCAAATCTTGTTAAATATAAATTATTTATCTTTTAAATAATGATTTTTTGAGACACAAGGTAAACAATTATTGAAGATTAGAGCCATATATTGGATTTCCTTGTGCAACAGGTGGTCACTTAAACCACCCAAAACAAGTTTGCTTCAAGGCTTATAATCTAGTTGATGCAGTGTCATATTAAGTGAAGCATACCACTCTCCCATCTGGTCTGAACAACTGCTGGAGGTGGATCTACTAAAGATGCTGCATACCTAATGCTGCTGCTACACAATAATTAATACTCAGACAACCATAATTAAATGACTCATAATGTTTTTTGTTGGGCATTATTTTAATTGTTTCTTCAAACACAAAATAATCCATTTAGAATTTTCTAAGCATTCAACATTTTTTTTGTCTGTTAATGGAATAGCATTTTTTCAATCTATCTGTAATCTTTTAAGTAATTTGTTTTACTTGTGTTTCGTATAGATAATATTAGTGTGGTATAGCACTAAGGAAAATTGATTTAATATTATTTAGTGTAATATAACCTAGATGAGAAACGTATTTTCTATACATTTTATCTGCAACTAGAAAATGTTACATCCACTGGACTTTATGGGAAGAATATATTAAAAAAGCATACTCTTTGTAAATTAGACCTATGATAGGCCTATATTTTTTATCATATACACTAATAACCATGTAATTAATTGAATGTTACTTCACCTTATTACAGATTAATAACTATACATTTATAATTTGTTATTCTACCTTTTAATTTAAGAAAGCAATTGTATTGTTTGATTATATATTTATAGATGGAAATTTTCTCCCCCTATTTTTTTTTCTGATTTACTGTTAGAATTGGTTCTCTCTGTAATGGCACGAGTGAGCAAAAACAATTTTGAGACATGAGTGGGGACTTATCGAAAGGGCAGGTTACTGAGTTTCTCAAAGCTTTTGTCCAATCTCACAGTTTTCCATTCTTTGTTTTTGCTGCAAAGCATTAACTTGGCTTTCCCCACATTCAAAAGGGTAATTTAGGCGTGGACCCTATGCTCACTGAGCCTAGAGGGTATCAGCTACAACTCGCTGACGAGGCTCAAAGAAGGCCGAAACGATTGTCTGGGATTGCTGTATATATTGTGCAGAGAGAACTTGCCAGCATTTCAGTTCTGGACTGCCCTTATTGGTGGGATTAGTCTGATATGCCATTAAACTGGTTCTCTCTGTAATGGCACAAGTGAGCAAAAACAATTTTGAGACCTGAGCAGGGATTTACTGAAGAGAAAACTACTTAGTTTTTCTAAGCTTTTGTACATTCTCATAGTTGTCATATTCTCAGTTTTTGCTGTTATTTTTTTCCCCTTTTGTGCTTTTGTATTGTTTAAAGTTTATTGCTATTAGCATAATATTTTGACAAATTCCTTAATAAAAACTATTTGAAAAGGCAGTTTTACAGATTGTAGTATACACTGATCATGGGTGTGGGAAGGGGGGCACTAGGGTGTCCCCTTTTTCTTATTTAATACCCCACTCACACTGGCTATGGTTAGAGCAGCGCAGTGGACAGTGATCTCTCCACGATTCATTTTTTGCAGACCCCATGGCCACTGGCTGCTCACTGTTTAGTAGATATACCAACACTCACAACAAGGCAGATGTGGGCATAAAGGATGGAAAAAAAACATCCCTTGCAGTAATGTGGGGTCACATTGACACCCATGGACATTTTAATTTTTTCCCTTTTTAGATGTGGCGTTTGGTTAGCTGGCCAGCCACCATATGTCTAAGCCTTGCAATACTTAGGGATTTTTAACTATTTGGTAGATGGCTGCTAGAATTGTCAATGGGCACACAGTAGCTAAATGTATTGTTTGTTTGCAAAAAGCAAGTGAATGATAATTTGTAAATCTGCATCTTGCCGGATGCATTAGGTCTGGTTTCATTTTAAAATTGGTGCTTTTGTATAGGGTTCGGATAAAAAAGAACTGCTTTTAAACCAGACACCAACCACTTCCATTTGAATGATACAGATTTGGTCATGTTGACTCAAATCCAATGGGTACTGGCCTTAGTCCATTGTCACCGAATTTCTGTCCATTTGGACAAAATCCAATGTTTAGTGAATAACTGTATACAAACTGTATGATTCTGACAAAAACAAAAGAAGATAGAGGAAGCAAACATCGGTGAAGTTTGTTATTAATTGGTCCACCACTAAAAATGGAGAGTAATTAAGTCTAGAACCTGATGGAAAAAGTAATCTTGGCATACTTTACAAAGTAAGTTCTTTATTTTATTCTATTTATTTAAAATAATGTGCTATTTAAAAAAATATTAACACACTTGCCAGAGTCACATTACCACAATACTTGCAATTTGTACTTCAACCCTGTACCCAATTTCTATTTTATCTCAAATCTAGATCTCCTAGTGTTTTTCTGTATTTAGAAATGTCACATAACTATTTTTCATTTGCAAATTTTAATAGGCTTTTTCTAGTGTTTTCCTTAATAAATAAACATTTAACTACCAAACAATAAATTAAGGACATTAATATTTTATCTCTTTACAAATTCATCCTCTTTCACTTTTTAAAACTAATTAAACTTTATGTAACATATATATATTGTGATAAAGTGAAGGCAGATAGGCCTTTTAACCCCAGGGGAAGTACGTGTAGTTTGTGTGTTGCACAACACAAAGCTTTGTTTAGTTATGGCCCCCTGGGGTGGAGCATTTGGAGAGAAGAGTGGGCCAATGCTCCACTCCACAGTTTAGTGGTTTTCTGGGGAGACATAGATCCAGGCCAGGGTTTTTTGGACCGTCTCCAACCCACTGCTCAGCTGCAGTTAATGAGCTGTTGCAGTGGGAATAAACTCCTCCCTGCTAGGCAGGTAAAGGAGGGGGATTGCTGGCTTCCTCCCAGGAAGCAGGTAGGAGAGAGGCTGTTCTCTCCAGATAGAGAGTCAAGGAGACTAGGCACTGGGAGTGCAGAAAGGAAGCAGTCAAGGCTGGCTTGGAGCACTGGGAGTGCAGGAGGAAGCAGTCAAGGCTGGCTTGGAGCACTGGGAGTGCAGGAGGAAGCAGTCAAGGCTGGCTTGGAGCACTGGGAGTGCAGGAGGAAGCAGTCAAGGCTGGCTTGGAGCACTAGGAGTGCAAAAGGAAAGCAGTCAGGGCAAGGCTGGCTTGGAGCGGAGAAAGAAAAGCAACAGGCTAGCTAGCAGAGTGTTGCTAACTAATAAGGTTGGTGCAGTATGTTTTGTTAGTTTAACCCTGATAGAGAGGGTTATTCAAAGTGAGTCAGTGCTCAGACGAGCTAGGTTTTTTGTTTAAAGGGAAACCTGTTACATTTATGTTTTCATTTGCTGCTGCCTCACATGTAAACTTACAAATAAAGTGCCTGGAATGAAGTTGCATTGAAAGACTGTGCATGTTTTTGCCCTAGAGGACCGTGCTACCTGCAGACAAAGATCACAATATATATATATATATATATATATATATATATATATATATATATAAATAGTGAGGGCTTACACTCCTGGTGTAATCCTGTGGTGCCCGGTGCTGGTCTGGCAAGGATCATGTAGACATAGCAGAAATTACCGCACTCCAAGGACTTTATAGAGATTTTCAAATAAAATTTAGCTTTTATTCAATCCATTTAAAAAGTCAACGTTTCAGCTCCCACATGGAGCTTTCGTCAGGACAAAAAATTTGCGGTCATTTCTGCTATGTCTATGTGTGTATATATATATATATATATATATATATATATCTCAAATCCAATAGGGATGACTGCACTCCTCGGTCTTCGTATAAAATCAAAGTAGCTTTATTAGATATACATTAAAAAGAAAGATCGACATTTCAGCCCCACTCTGGGCTTTCCTCAGGAACAAAAATTACATACATAAGACCAATATAAACTGAACTGTCTTATATACTTATATAATGTGCATTTGTTTAAAGTGCTAATGCTAATTGCGTGTCAAATCACTGGAAATAGAGAGAAAATACCCTGTTGTAATAGTTATATAAGTACATATTTTGTGTTTTTTTTCTAACTGTATGCACTTTATTATATCATTTATGGTATCTAGTAACTTTATATAAGTATCCATTACACAAGGATAATATCTGAGTATAACGTTTCCACTTGGATCTTAAAATCAGTCACCAAGTCTTTTACACATATGATTCATCACTTAGTCACTTTTGAGGGACAATACAAGTCACTTAATATAATTTTTATGCATGCGGCACTTTAAAGTTTTTAGGGTCAATTTACAACAGGGTATTTTCTCTCTATTTCCAGTGATTTGACACGCAATTAGCATTAGCACTTTAAACGAATGCACATTATACACTTTCTTGAACTCTGGTGCATTTTTGCAGTATAGTGCAATATAAGTATCACATGTCACTTTAAATTACATGGTGCACTTAATTCACCTTTATTAGTAGAGTACATGAGCAATTAAGTCTGTTCTTATATATAATTAATTGACTAGGCATATATATTTAGTTATATGTCTTAATTTTATATGTTTTTATCCATTTGTCTTTACTCTAACGGCTGTATTGCACCAATCAGCTTTTTTTAGACAGGTGGGTTATCATGCCGCCCACACGGCGTCTGCAGGTCACCATAGCAGCGCGGCAAAGTTTATTTGGGTTGCCAGGGAGATGCGCGCAACGTCATGCTGTAGTGCAGTTTGCACTGGCTGTCTATGCACATGTGCACTGTGAACAGTAGGACGCCGATCAGGTGGCAACAACAGCTGTGGTGAGTCTATCATTTATTTACTTGTTTTACTTATAATATATAAGACAGTTCAGTTTATATTGGTCTTATGTATGTTATTTTTGATCCTGAGGAAAGCCCAGAGTGGGGCTGAAACGTCGATCTTTCTTTTTAATGTATATCTAATAAAGCTACTTTGATTTTATACGAAGACCGAGGAGTACAGTCATCCCTATTGGATTTGTTATATGCATCAGCCAGTTGACTTTGGCACCCGGCAATACCTAAGGAAAGCGTGAGTGCAAGGAACCCTTTTGCTTTATATATATATATATATATACTGAACTGTCTTATATACTATAAGTAAAACAAGTAAATAAATGATAGACTCACCACAGCTGTTGGAACCCTAACCCTAACCCTAACCCTAACCCTAACCCCCTAACCCTAACCCTAACCCCCTAACCCTAACCCTTGCAAAAGGGTTCCTTGCACTCACGCTTTCCTTAGGTATTGCCGGGTGCCAAAGTCAACAGGCTGATGTGTGTGTATATATATATATATATATAAAAACATCTTTACCCGCAAGGATCAGCCTGGCTTATTGGGAGCAAGCTTTCTTTATAAAGCCCAGGTCAGACTCTGTGATATTTTTCTATTCTGGGAGCTAAAATGTGCATCCTACGAATTGGGAGCAACAGTGTGAAAACCCCGCCCCTTTTTTTTTGTCTGAACTTTTTGTTGTAAGTTTTATATCTGTGTTCAGGTTTTATTTTATCACAAAAGGTTTACATACAAGAAAACAGAAAGTGACAATAAATAGGCAAAATAAGTCAACAATAATAATTACCAAAGTTCCACAAGTCTACTGGGACAGAAACACAAGCCACCAATACCACCAACGTTTCGGCACCTACTGGCTGTCAGGATTACTAGTTGATCCAGCACGCAGAACTGTATCACACCTAAGACTAAAAAGTAATGTCTTATTGGGCCCTAGAGTGGCTGGACTTATGTATCAGAGAATAGTCAGAATACTTGCCAAGGTTGGGGACACAGAATGAGACACAGTGATGAGGGAAAGCCAAAAGTCAAGGGCACCATAATTCAGGGAAGTCAAACTAAGCCAAAGTCAATAACCAGAATTAAACGCTCAGGAACACATTCTCAGACAACCACTAAGGGAAACCACGACAGGGCAATGAGAAGAAGGAAAAAGGAGTTTAAATAAGTCTCCCTTAGGTCTGATTTGTCGTAGCCAGCCTTTGACCCCAGAACAAGCGTGCGCGTCCTTTGTGTGACGTCACACGCATGCCAACGTCATTAATATCTTGGGCAGACATGGGGTTATAAATTGGAATGGATCCGCAGTGGCCGGCGTCCTTCAACATGCCGCAGGAGTCAGGTACACCAGCACATGACTGCTGAGTAGCACCTCCGTTAATGCCAGAAAGGCATTTTCCATTACGGCCACCACAAGGTGAGGATGAACATGTGACACTGGCTGCCTTTTTCAAAGCAGAAATGGTTTGCATACAAAAAAACACAAAGTGACAATAAATAGGCAAAATAATTCAACAATAATAATTACCAAAGTTTCACAAGCCTACTTGGACAGAAACACGAGCCACCAATGCCCCCAACATTTCGGCACCTACTGGCTGCCTTTTTCAAGGCAGCCTTGAAAAAGGCAGCCAGTAGGTGCCGAAACGTTGGGGGTATTGGTGGCTCATGTTTCTGCCCAAGTAGGCTTGTGGAACTTTGGTAATTATTATTGTTGATTTATTTTGCCTGTTTATTGTCACTTTGTGTATTCTTGTATGTAAACCTCTTCTGGTTGAATAAATGCATTTATATATTTCTTATAAGTGGTTATAGTGTGCAATCTCTTTTTGTGGTCAATATAGTTGTTTGGGTACTTGAGGGAGTGCCTGAGAGTATTTGCACCTAGTGGTATTATCTTGCTTATGTTGTCTCTCCGTACGATGTTGATGTTATAAGTTTTATTTACATTTTTGAATGCTTTTTCCTTTTGCGCTTTTTTAGATTTTTACTAACTATATTCTATATATAAGGAGGAACAAGGATACCTCCTTTCTGAAAGCAGCATTAGGGCTTGCAGTATATGTACACATACACATTGTTAATTAATATATTTCTAATTTTGAAATAATATATATATTGTATTAGGTGTACTATTATTTAGACAAACCCACTGCATGTACAGGTAGTTTGATTTTAGCATCACATTTGTAGCACGGTTTTGCTATACTCTGGAGTTAAGTACTCTAAAGTTTTTTTAACTTAATGTAATACATATGTTAAATTATACAACTGAGATAGAACTTGGATGGTTTATCTACTATTGCACAGAACTTTGATCTACTACAGTGAGAGCTATGCTTTTTTACTTCTACATTTGTTTCATTGTCAAATAAAGCATTTTTTCTTCACATCTTCGACTAATGGTGAGTTTGTGTGATTACCCATGTTTGAATTCAACCCTCACAAGGGGCTGATCCTCCCGGTGCCTGATGGTTTGGAGTGGTACTACAACCACTCCACAATTGTGAGTTCAATCCTATAGACTATCACAGTACATACTGTATCTTTACAATATTGCACTAGGTCTGTGTTTTATTTTAATATATTATAGATCAGTGAAACCTACCAATAAGGAAGAGTGCAAGTATATATTTGTTTGATACATAACCACTCCGATTCTATCAGAGTGTGTTTTTTCACTTTGGTTGTATCTTGTTCAAATTTACATATATACCTCTGTGCTACTGTTGGTGGACAATTTGTGCATTTTATATGATCTGATTACCACTTCTTTTCCACGGCTATCCCCAATAGTGTTCTGTGCACCTACTACTCTTTGCTTTTTATGTTCAATTTTGGCGGGTTTATCATATCAGAGCTCCTTGTAGGTTGCTGCATACTTAAGAGGGTTGAAATCTGTTCTTGCTGATAATACTCATTCAGTATAATTTTTGTTGGGCCATTTTATTCTGCCTCTATTTTCATATATTAACAATTATTGTCCTGGGAGTTACTTCATATCATTGAAATAAGTGAAACCTTAAGCAAAAAGCACATGTACATAAATAGTCCTGAAGTATTAATTCTCTACAGACACCATAAACATGAAAAACTTATATTAATACATATTGTCCTAGGAGTTTCTTCATATCATTCACAAATCACAAAGGCATGCTTTTCTTCTTGGATACTCCAGTGGTTTCTTTGCTGAACTTGCTTGCCACATTCCGGGAATATGGAGATTTATCAAATTTGAAGATCAACACAGATAAATCTAAAGCTCTTCTGGCCACACTTTCACGTCCAGAGATTGATCACTTGTGCACTCAATTTCATTTCAAATTGAGCAAGATCCAAATCAAGTATTTAGGAATTTAGCTGACCAAGGATTTGACTCTTCTGTATTAAGAAAATTTCTTGCCCATGCTTTGTATGTTAGCCTCTGGCATGTCCAAATGAGATGACCGCTATGTCTCCTGGTTTGGTAGAATAAACACTCTAAAGTTGAGTGTTTATTCTACCAAACCATGAGACACAACGGTTGATCCACTATAAAACCTACTTTAGAGACTACTTTTGATCCATTCTTCAAATTGATCCATCTGCCTTAACAAGGTTTGTCTGGAAATTGGGGACCTCAAGAGTCAGCAGATCACAACTTTCTCTCCTCAAAAAGACCATTAAAGTTGACCTACCCTCCATTATACAGTACTATCGGGCTGATCATCTTCTGAAATTGGTGGACTGGCACATTAGGAGCTCATGCAAGCATTTGGATTGACCTTGAAAATGCCCAAGTAGAAGGGACACTTCCATTAATAATTTGGACAATTAACCCATTAAATGATAACCGTATACGCGAACACCCCTTTATAGGTTCGATCGTGAAGGCGTGGCTTTTATTGAGAATATTGTCTCAGCTTACTAGGCTGCTGTCCCCATTAACCTCTATCACAGGTAATCCCGAGGTTGCGGGAGGTCTCTCATCCAGAGATGTATCTGGGTTTGGTGGCTGAGATTGGATGTATCTACAGCAATCAGTTTCTGCAGCGCACATAAAGCTTCTTCAGGAATAGTACTAGAGTACATGGAATGACTAAGCAGAGTACGCAATTCCCCTGGCAAGATTCTATATCGTGACATGATAGGGTGGCCAATTAATGGATAAAACATTCGATTTTGTGGGAGACACAAGATCAGTGCACATAAATTAGGGCCATGCCTAGAGAGCAACAGTGGATGTGATAGAGGAGATCCATTGCCTTGGCTGGAGGTGACTGGGATGACAGACTTGATAGTTGGAGACGTGGGGTTATGGCTGGGTGGCTGTGGGTATGGGAAGCTTGTGGTTCATGTTAGCCTCAAGGGCAGAGAAAGGAAGGAAAAAAGAGCAGTAAAGAAATTTGCTTCATGAGTATATTCCTCCACACAATTATTTTGTTTCTCTTCTTCTCCCCTCATCCCGCTCTCTCCTTCTTTTTGTCTTTCCTTGTCTGGGGGATAGGTGGCCAAATGGGCTGGAGGTGTGGTTAATGGGAGTCACTAGAGAAATAGCGCTGCAGTTAGTTCCTTTGAAACATACAGGAAATAAGCTGGTTTCAGCTCTTCAGTTCTCCAAGGACCCCATTTGGACTGTACCCTGCTTAACTGGTGGTAGCTCGAAAATGCAATTCCTACCTGATAAATCTCATTTCGGTAACTTAGCATTTGATATTGTTTAAATTAGTATTCTATATCTTACACACTGTCTTAATCATTGCCTGTTCTTCCATTATACTTTCTTACCGAGTATCAGCATTCATCACTGTTAAAAAAACATACTATTGTGACAAGCTACACATTCTTTCTTATGTTGTTTTCTGATAACAAAAGCCTACTAAATAAAGATTGTCTAAAAAAACCAAACAAAAAAAAAACCTATTTGGCTTCTCTGAATCTTTGTTAACTGCCTCAAGTTGAAAAAAAATGTTTCAATATTCACCTATCAAACATCTAACCTCTTGTATAACTGACATATGATGCATCTAGTTATCAACAATATACACTGACTCACATTTTCAGCCTTATTTGTAATTGTGATTTAGTTACTATAGTAACTTTTCCATGTGGAGTTTCCACTATTCCCTCTCCACTTTGTATACTTACAGTAAGTTTTATTTTGAATATATATCTTCTCTTGATACTAACATATTAACATTAAACATCATGAGCTTCAAAATGTCACACCCTTACTAAAACCTATAGATATATGCCAGGAAAAATGTTTAATATGAATTTTATCCCACTCACAAACTCCAGAACCAGTAATTAAACAAGCTATAATGACAATCTGTAAACAACAGCGCTACGAGCCCTGGTAATGTAAAATGAGTGGGTCAATCCTGGTCAGAGTAGGGCTTTTAAGGATCAGTTTGTTATGACATTATACAGGAATATGTGTCACTTTTAAAACTCTAACATAATAAAATATTATACCATTTGACACCTTGGCCCATGCAATCAACACCTTAGAACTGTTTTTATTCACAACAGTTATTTTTATATATTTTTTTGTCTGATTCTCTCTGATTATCTCAGTTTACACACTAATAACTAACATCCAAATGATTTAATTCACTTGCAGCAAAATCCCAAGCTCCAGGGAATTGAATTTTTTTCTTTACATCTTTATTAAAAAAATATAGATTTCATAAATACATATTGAGGGAAAGAAAAGTTTGCACAATGAAGGATGACACATTATGAAATGGGAAAATGGTCAGCATGACCAACCAGTTTTGGGAATAGGTAGAACAGTGGGAATGTCTGCATTAGAACCAGAAAACACAGATTTAAATCCCAGTCAGATGACCTCACCAGTGTCCCTAGGCAAGACACTTATCAATATATATCTACCTACCTCAAATTCTCAAAGATAGTAAGCTAATTTCAGCATGCCCTCTTCACCTCTAAATATCCCTTTTCTATAATTGTAAAGTGCTGTGGGATTTACTGGCACTATTTAAAAAATAATAATGCAGCTTGGGGACACAAATTGAGTTGCATGGATGAAAGGGAGAAAGTAACCATCTAGGCACTATTGCCATTTCATCAGACTGTGGTGCCATGGGGGGTTTACAGATCAACATTCTTTAAAATGGGGGCCCAGGGAGAAATGTTACTACTATTATTTCCCAGTCACTTTATTTTTTTTATAGTTTTTTTTTTATCAGTACTCATTCTGAAGAATGCAAATGTCAAATATATAACAATTTGATTTTGAAAAAAACAAAAACACCAATTACAAAAAACAACTTTTTTTTCAAATACATTTGACATTCTTACAACTAATAATAAAAAAAATACTACTGTTGCATAGTGAATATAATTCCACATGTGGTTTCTTTAATGGCTATCAGTTATTAAAGATACTACTAAAATTGTACAACACATAAATGTAAGCAAAAACATGCAGACAAATACTCACATCTAGCTGCAAATGTAGAAATGAAATGAAGAGCATTAAACTATTTATAACTGAATTTTCACAGCTCACATTGCTATTTTGATAAAGAAAACCTGTTAGCACCAAACATTTTATGTCGTTTTGTGCTTAATAATAGTGGCATTTGTTCTCTCATGCATTTATTAATGTTTATTATCACATTATCACAAAGACTGGTTCTTGTACCTGAATGTACCTACAATATATACAATAAATAGAGATAACTTAAGCTGTTTTTATTTTTTTTTCTAATTTTATTCCAATACTTTGATCTGCAGCATCAAAGTGTTTAAGAATGTCATTCAAAATATAATTTCATACTGATATACTATATGCTGCCCAGTTTAGCAAAAAAGCATAACCTGTCAGTCAATGTCCTTCCTACTTTATTTGAATAGTTAATTGTTAAGACTTAACAGCATAATACATGAAATGTTTGTTGCATGCAATTGATTGCTCTTACTGCATTACTGCCTCTATTACTGCCTCTTCCACAATGTTTAAATGCAGAAATGTAAACCTCATATACTGTAATTCCATTTACAAAATGTAATATAAGCTCCTTGATGGATTTTGCATTTGCCTATGAAGTAGATTTTTTTTTCTTAAGTCTTATCAAACATAAACAGTTGGTGACAATCACAATAGTTTTTTAATTCATCACTTAATCCTGTTTTGCTATTAACGGTTTGTTTTTGTACTTTACAGATGAAAGCAAACACAGAAAAAAAAATAAAAAAAATAAAACAGCAACTAATTTTCATGATCTTTTAAATGCTTTAGCCAGCAGGCAAGACAAAGGTATAGCAAACCTAATCAACATTGCCCTGATTGTTTTGTTTGAAATATTTGATGAAATTTATAAGAATGTTGTTAGATTTTTGATATGCATCAAAAACATGAACACTATAAACTTTTTTTTTTATTATATATGTTTTAGTTTAAAGACTGTAGAATTGAAAGGATACACTCTGCAGTTTAATATAATGTGTTCATTATGATTGTCATTATTTGTTCTCTTATCCAATAAAATCAAATTGTGGTATTCAATTAGGAAACATCTTTGAATTTAAATTATGTTGCTATACATTACATTAAAGTCAATATTCACTTACAAGATTAAACTGTAAAAAAAAATGGCTTGTAGGAATATCTACAAACATCTGTAAACATTTTGGATGAGTTGTAGTATTAAACTGACTCACATTCAGCAAACTTCTCGTTTACTGTCTAATGATGACTCTTGTACTGTTCTTGTTGTGTCCTATTGCTGTCGTAATTGATCATGAGGTGTGTAACCTAGGTATTCTCTTCAAGTAGAGAAACCTTCCTGTGTTCATGGACATATGTGTTCACACAAGGCAGCATTAACTGTGGCGAGTAAGTGCTTTTATTTTTCTATATTATGTGTATAGTATTTATTGCTAGCTGGTCCCTAAGAAGCATTGACCTAAATAAAATGTCTTAACTATAATGAGACCCTAGAGTGCATTTCTTTCATTTCTTCTGTGTATAACACACAAGTAAGCTTTTTTTCTTTAAATATTGAAAATGCTGTACAGTGTTAAAAATGAGTCAATATTCTCTCCTAAAGTTATACTATAACAATGGTCTGTTGGTACATTTCATAAACATTTAGAAAATATACATACTTAAGTAGAAAAAATAAAAAAATAAATTTGACACTCACATTATGCTCTTCTTCAGCAACAGTAATTCACTTCATGTCCCCTGCCATGCATAAATTCCTTCTTCATTTAGTATCCATTTAATGTCATTTCATGTACCTCATTCTTATCAAACATCCATTTTAAGCCCTTTGCCATCCATGTAACGCTCTACTTCCCAGCCATCATTTTCAAACTCTGTGCACCCATTACTCTTTCACCAATATGCTTAATAATACATATTATTTTATCTGTGATATGCATAATTAAAATATATATGCACAGGTAATTTGAAAGCCTTCACAAACGTCTCTTTTCATTCATTTAAAGCTCTCACTAACAGTTTTCTATTTTATTCTTCCTGCTCTCAATGCAATGCTATCTTTACCAGTTATCTCATTCATTACCTCTGTCATCTGTTCCTTCCTACCAACTCATTAATTTCATGCCTTCTGCTATTCAGATCTATTCCTTCCTCCCAACTCATTTCACGCATTTCTGCCATTTATATATTTCCCATTTCCACATCTGTCCATTTCATGTCTCCTGTTTCACACATCCTCCTTCTAAACATTTCTTCTATGCCCTATGTTCCCTATTACTACATTAATTTAAGTTCAATTACTGGAATAGCTTACACATATTAATTTAATATTTTATAAATAATTAATACAGAACTCCAAGTACGCCCACTTGGTTCTCAAGCTTATACTTACTACATTACATAGCAACTTCTTTCCAAACAGTTCATTCACTCTATTATACACGGTATATAATGACCCTTATACCTATTCCATTTTGTGTGCCACAATGTTATTCAACTCACATTTGCCATGTCCAGCCAATAATTACATCATTTATTGTTCTTCGAATTACTAGTCATTTTTGTATGACTCCAATATTTTTTTACTTGTTCTGAAATTTAATGTAGTCTTCTTCCTTAGAGGTCTATAGAAATAAGTCATACGTGTGTAACAATTTTAGCTGTGAAATCTAGATATAAGTTTTATAAGTTGTGTATATAGTTGTGTGGCTTAAATATTGTGCAGAGAACGTTACAATGTACAGCTTTAAAGAACACAGACTATTCTGTGATATGGATCTTTATTTTTGCTTTATTCATATACATTGATCAGCCACAGCTTTAAAAACACTGACAGATGAAGTGAATCCCATTGCTTATGTTATTACAATGGCACCTGTTAAGGAGTGGAATATATTAGGCAGCAAGTAAAGAGTTAGTTCTCTAAATTTCATTTGTAGGAATCAGGAAAAATGATTAAGGGAAAAAATCTGAGCAACTTTGACAAAGGCCTAATAGTGATGCCTACATGACTGGGTCAGGGGATCTTCAAACCAGTAAGTCTTCTGGGGTGTTTCTGATATGCAGTAGTTAGTGCCTAGCAAACATGGTGCAAGTAAGGACAACCTGTGAACCGGCATCAGGGTTATGGGCACCCAAGGCTCATTGATGCATGTGGGGAGCAAAAGATAGCCCGTCAGGTCTGATCACATAGAAGAGCTGCTGTACCTCAAATTTCTGAAAAACTTAATGCTGACCATGATAGAAAGGTGCATCACAGATCGCTATGTATGGGGCTGCATAGCTACAGACTGGTCAGAATGCCCATGATGACCCCGGCCTACTGCCGAAAGCACCTTTAGTGGGAACATGAGCATCAGAACTGGACCAGGGAGGAATAGAAGAAGGTTGCCTGGTCTGATAAATCACTTTTCTTTTAGATCAGGTTGATGACCATTTGCGTGTGTTTCATTTACCTGTGGTAGAGAGGGCAGCATGATGCACTATGGGAAGAAGGCAGTTGATGGATCAGTTATGCTCTAGGCAATTATTCTGCTGGGAGACCTTTGGTCCTGGAATTTATGTGGATGTTACTTTGACATGTACGTGGTACCTAGAGATTGATGCAGACAATGGATACCACTTTATGGCAATGGTATTTCCTGCTGGCAGTTGCCTCTTTCAGCAGGATAATGCATCCTCCCACACTGCAAAAACTTTTCAGGAATGGTTTAAGAGACATGACAAACAGTTCAAGGTGCTGCCTTGGCCTCCAAATTCCCCAGATTTCAATCCATTTGTTCATCTGTGGGATGTGCTGGAACAAACAAATCTGATCAATAGAAGCATCAGTTTGCAACTTGCAGGACTTAAAGGATCTATGGCTAATGCCTTGGTGCCAAACAACACAGGACATATTCAGTGATCTTGCCTTCATGCAACGGAGCTCTTTTGGCAGCACAAGGAAGACCTACAAGATACTAGACAGATGTCAAGAAACCTACCTCTGGCAGGACATATATCCCTGGCTCCCACTTTCTACTGCTGTGTACTGCTTGTTGTGTCACTGTGGAAACTAATATGTTTGGGCGATTCCAGACGGTTGTAGTTTATTTCTGATCAACATGATTTTCTGATTGCTTAGTTTTTTAGGGCACCTGTGGATATCACAGGTGCTACATTTCTGACTTGACTGCTACCAGCAAGCAAGAGCCAATCAGATATAGGGCCTCCCAGGTTAAGGACTATCTTGCTGATCTGGGCCTTGTTGTAGTTCCTTAGTGATATTTTTTTCTGCTCCTGTTTTGCTCTTGTTTTGACCCAGCTTACCTGACAATGTTCTGCTCTCCTGCCCTTGTACCTGACCCAGCTTGGTTGCCTTCTGCCTGCTTTTATGTACCAGTTCCTGGCATGTCTGACATCTTGTCCCATGTACTAGTCCCTGGCTTGTTCCTGACATTTCTCATGCTCTTGATCCTTGTTTTTGTCTGGTATCATGTGTTTTACTTTTCCTTCCAGCTGAAGTGGTAGAGGTTAACACAGTAAAGGAGTTTAAGCATGCGTGGGATAAGCATAAGGCTATCCTAACTATAAGATAAGGCTAGGGACTAATGAAAGTATTTAGAAAATTGGGCAGACTAGATGGGCCGAATAGTTCTTATCTGCCGTCACATTCTATGTTTCTATGTTTCCTGGTCTGTAGTCTTTTTCTTAGTTTAGTCCTGTTGCTTCCTAGTTCCTGCTTAACATTAAGCATGGCCACTCTATGGTCCAGTAATACACCTCTTCCTATCCCTCTGTCTTTGCCTTTGTTTGGTCCCTGCCTCTAACCTTGCTGAGGATCCTCTAGCCATCCCTGACAAAAAAGGGGTTTTAATGCCTCGGCTGATCAGTGTATATGTATGATTGAAAGGGTAAAAAAGATACAAACAATATATTATCAATAGGTTCTAGGTGTAATGTATTCACAGTAATGTACATACATAAAAAGAAATAAAGGAAATACTAATTTATTAAGTGATATTAATTCAAAAACAGAACAGAGAGGAAACACGACAATAAAGAAGAAATAAAGTTAAAAATAATCAAAATTTCCACAAGTAGGTCTTCTGTGGCAAGATCTATTCTTTGAGAAATTTGTCATATGCCAACTAGGATCCTTGTCAAGTTTAATAAATAAGCTTTGATTGTTAAATTGAGTAAAATAGCAGTTAGCAAGTAAAAATATAGTGTCAACCCAGAAATATGCTCTATCAAATTATATATATTTTATTCAATTTAGTTTCTTCTACTTTTTTCACCAACTGTCAAATAGTTCTCTGGACTTTGTGTGCCAAACATAGCTTCCAAATATGGCTTTAGATTATCTTCTTGTGTAGCATCCAGGATTCCTGTGATATGGAAAGTTAAAATGAAGTTGGCAGTTTTACAAAAAAATATACTCAACAGCATTTGACAACCTGCATTTATGGATACTTTACCATAATGTTTCTGTGACAACCATGGCTTTCTATAGTGCAGTTCTACAGTGCAGTTAGAACATAATTTTTTGTTTTATAATATTATTTTATTTTATTAAAGTGAAACTCTGGCTTGTTGTTTTTTAGAGTTACTCTTTAAATTACTGTACTTTCTTCTTAATTTTTTATTGATCTTAGTTACTATTTGAAAATAGCCAACAATAATAAATCAATCATGTTTCATGAATGATGAATATACCATGGTAAAATGATACCTTACTTATAGCATTATGGTATAATTCAATTATTTTTAAATGTATTTCTTATTTATTGTTGCGCTACTTTTATCAGCTCCTTCCTCTGTTGTTACTACCCCGAGATGTCTACACCCCTCACCAGCCCCATTTGGTTAAGGCTTCCTTGTATTATAGAGCCCAAAAACTATATTTACGTTTGCATTTCTTTGTCTTATGTCTATGTAGCTTTATTATTGTGTTAATAGATGCTCCTAGGCTCTTTAACATTTTGGCACTATCCTTATATTTTTAAAAAATGTGGGTGCTTATCCTGAATATAATTATCTTATGTATTATTGTGATGAGTGATAACTGTACTGTATAAGATCATCTCACATGATCACCCAAATTAAAATACATACAGTAATTAATTAAAAAAAAGGGAAAAATTATTCTCATATCATACAACGTTATCGCTCTAGTTTTTTAACCTATTTCAGAAAGAAACCTATGACTAACACTGAACTTTTCTATTCTTGTTTCACACCTTTCAATCGTGTATAGCATACAGAATACACATTTTCTAAAGCTGTAACTAGAAGGAAATTTCATTGTCAACGATAAATGCCAAAAGGAATTTTTATGTGATATATCTACCTTTTTGTTTGCAGCAAATATATATTTTTAAATTATAATATTCAATTAAATATTTATTTTCTGAATTATTCATTATTCACCTGAGCATGTAACATTGATATCTCCAGTAGCTTTTGACAAGTGACATAATATGAATAATCTGCAAAAAAAACTAAAGGTAGTAAACAAAAAAAATAAAAAATTGACAAACAACAAAGTGTAAGTGTGTTGCTTTGATGATACCATTGCTAAAAGTTATGTTAACATCAATAGTACAGAGAATGTTGTTCTGATCTCAGTGAATTTTTCCATAACACAGGTTGAAATAAAACTTTAATAGAAATGTTGCATTACTTAAAGAATTTTAATAAAATTCACCATAACCATTTTATCACTGTAATAATGGTTTAACTTACATATTAGATAATTGTGCTTTTAAAAATATCAAACAATTCTTTACTGCACCAGCTTCATCTATGTTTACTTCTCTGACACGTATCCATTTCCATAGTATTTTATCTTTCTTTCTTTTTTTTGTGAAAAACATTTTGTAGATGAGTCACATTCTTGGATAACATGGTTCAGCGACTCTGATTAATCCTCTCAGCAGACCTCAAATCTCATTAATGCCTTGAAAAGTCTTTCTGCCTGCCAAACGATCAGTGCCTCTAGAATATTGTACTGAGATGATGATATTTCTATCTGATGTTGCATTCCAAATGCTGAAAATTAAACCTGTGCATATGGCAAAACCTATGAGCCCTGTGGTGCCTTCATCAGAGAAAACACACACTTCCTGTTTATTAATAATCCACACTGGAGCACCCAGCTGTTCTTGGAAGATCGAGAGATTACTTTAGGTCTTTCACATGCCTATAGCCAAGTCACATCAAAATTATTCCTGTCCATAGTATGGGAAATTAAATGGGTGTATTAGACTGATCCTTTTATCTATTAAAAACAAAAAACTATGCGTGTGAAATGTTCTGTGCTCACATTCGCATTTTTTTGCACTATTTCCTTACTGTAGGGCTTAGGCAGGATTTGTTTCTATACAGGGCACCTAGTTTTGGATAGAGTTTTGAAGAGATTTTTTCAATGTGAAGGCCAAAGGATAGGTTGGGGTCTAGCAACATACCTAGATATTTGAAAGAACAGACTGCGGTCAGTGTTCTATTTGAATTTGTTCTGATACATAGCTGTTGATTTTGTAGTTTATGTAATTTAGGTACAGTTCCAAAGATCATTGTAACAGTTTTGTCAGTGTTTAGGAAGATTTTGTTACTGCTATCCCCGTTTCTACCTCTGTGAACTGGTCTTGGACTCATGGAAGATTTTACTAGTTAGTGACAGCCTCCATGCATGCAGGGCTTGAATTATGAAGGATGCAACAGCCAACATTGCAAGGTCTTCCTTCCGCAATCCTTTATAATTACCTGCAAGTCATGCAGTATACTTGTTCATTTCCCTCTATAAACCTTTAAATTAGACACTAAGGATATTAGGAAAATATTTCTGCTTCATTAAAATACGTCAGAAAAAAAAATGCATTTCTATTGTAAGTGTATAGACTATATTCCTTTCCTAAAGGGACACTATAGTCACCAGAACAACTACAGCTTAATGTAGTTGTTCTGGTGAGTATAATCATTATATGCAGGCATTTCCATGCAAACACTACCTTTTCAGAGACAAGGCAGTGGTTACATTGCCCCTAGGGACGCCTCCAAGTGGCCACTCCTCAGATGGCCACTGTAGGTGCTTCCTGGCTCAGGGCTGCACAGTAGACAGCTCTGCCATTCAACATCCCCACGCTCTGCATGGAGACGCTGAATTTTCCTCATAGAGATGCACTGATTCAATGCATCTCTATGAGGAGGTGCTGATTGGCCAAAACAGGATTTGGACTTGTCCCCTTGCAGATTCTAGTCAATCCAATGCTTTCCACATGGGCAATTCTGATGATGTCACAAGGGTGCAGAGGCCAGTGCCGGCAGACCCGCACGGCGCTGGAAATAAGGTGAGTTTTACATGATTTTAAGGGTGGCAAGAGGGGGCAAGCCACCTTAATGGTGGGTTTTGCACTATAGGGTCTGGAATACAAGTTTGTGTTCTTGACACTATAGTGTTCCTTTAAATCAATCAACATCCACAATGAAACTTATAATATTTTGTTCATAATTCCACATAATATTTTAATGTTCCTCATTATTCCAGTTTAGTGACATTCTTTTCTAAAGTTTAGGTTTCAATAATAAATTCAGTTGCCTTTATTTAATATTTTAGTTGCTGCTTTTGGCACAGAGTTATTATTTTTATTTCAAAGGTGTTTGTTTGTTGCAAACATTATTATGCCCTCTGGAGAACTTCAACATGCAAAATACTACCATGCCTTCGCCTCACTCATATGTCAATGCTGCTTGATGTATTCCTAATGCAAACACAACATGCTAGCACAATATGCTTTTGTAGTACTTGCAAGCCTGCACAATTTATTTAATACAATTTCAACTAAAAATCAAAATTCACAGATAATAGTACAACCGGATCTTTCAGTGAGGTTCTAAACAAAATATGGCCCTTATGTGCGCAGTTTAAATAAACAAAAATCATAAGATTGTAGATTTTGCCATTAAGTTAATTTCAAAGGATATTAAATATTACATGAATTAACTGATAGTGATAAGTACCAATAGCCATTACGGCGTTCTATGCCGTCCCCATTTAAATGGGCTTTAAAGCCGTTGCAGCTGTATAGAATGCCGTAACGGCTTAAGCCCCAAGGACCCTCCAGCTACTTATCTCAGCTGCAATCCACTTCGGGAGGACTGCCTGACAGCTCAGGCAGATCTCCCCTGGCAAATCAGGCACCTGGGGGCCATGTGATCACTCTCAAAGACAGTCCCCCTGCTGGTGGGAAGAGTAGCAAAATGATAATTAAACATGTAAAAATAAATGAGATATATATATGTAACGTATGGTAGCCCAGGAATGAGAATTACCTCCATGATTGCATACCATGTGCAAAAGTAGACAACCCAAGGTATTGCAAATGGGGTATGTCCAGTCATTTTTAATAGCCACTTAGTCACAAACACTGGCCAAATATTAGTTTGTTGCTTTTTTCACACAAAAACAAATATGAACGCTAACTTTGGCCAGTGCTTGTGACTAAGTGGCTACTAAAAAGACTGGACATATCCCACTTGCAATACCTTGGGTTGTGTACTTTTGCAAATGGTATGCCATCATAGGGGTAATTCTCATTCCTGAGCTACCACATGGTCTCAAAGGTAACATTACTAATCTGGCAAATTTTAATGTGAAAAAAAATGAAAAATGGAATGTGCTTTATTTGACCCTGCAACCTTCCAAAACACCATAAAATCTGTTAATTGGGGATACCGTTTTACTCATGAGACATTGCTGAATACAAAAATGTGCATTTTATTGCAGTAATAGCGAACAGTATCATGAGATTTACAGCTAAAATGTCAGGTGGAACTACAATTTTTTTTTAAATCTTAATTTCTCAGTTTTTTTTATTTTATTCATAATAAGTTACATTTCATATATGAATAGTTCATGAGAAATTAAAGCCCTGTTTCTCCTGAACAAAATTATATATAATAAGTGTGGGTGCACTTAATATGAAAGAGGTAAATTACAGTTGAACAGTAGTGATGTCCCGAACGGTTCGCCATGAACGGTTCACCACGGACTCATCATTGAGGAAACTTTGACTCTGTACCTTACAGTCAGCAGACACATTCCAGCCAATCAGCAGCAGACCCTCCCTCCTAGACCCTCCCACCTCCTGGACAGCTCACTAAGAATGCAGCTTCACAATGAATGTAAAATGGATGCTGTCCAGGAGGTGGGAGGGTTTGGGAGGGAGGGTCTGCTGCTGATTGGCTGGAATGTGTCTGCTGACTGTGAGGTACAGGGTCAAAGTTTACTCAATGATGAGTCCGTGGCGAACCGTTCGTGGCGAACAATTCGGGACATCACTATTGAACAGACATACAGCGCAAATTCCAGTTTTTGTCTACGTTTTGTTTTGATCAGAACGTGTACTATTGACTCCATCCTGAAGGAGTTAATTACAAATTGTAACAGCCCTAGCACATCAAAATGAAGATTTGGTTTGGTGGCAAAAGACAACTTTACCATCCTAGTAGATGCACACTAATTATTTAATTACAGAGTTATTTATTAAAGTGAGAATTCAAAAAGTTAAAGTTAATTTAAAGTGAATTTTAAATTTAAAGCTAGCCAAACTTGAAAAAAAATCTTTAAGCTAGACTTGTCTCAGCTTGATTATTTGGTCCTTAAAGGAACATTATAGCATTATGAATACAAACATGTATTCCTAATGCTATAGTGCCCTTCTAACTACAGTTATATGTCTCTACATAATAAAGCCATTTTACTTGTCTTTTTTTCCATAGCAACACCAGTCACATTGTTGCTATCCTGCCTCAAAGGAGATGATCAAAACTGATGATCACAGCCAATCCAATTCTTTCTCATAGGACGCATTGGGCTGCTAGTGCACATGTTCAGCATAACGTTAACTGTGCCAATCTCTAATTGAAGTGAATTTGAAAGGAAGCAAAATCTTTAAGAAGCAAATATTGCACTTTAATATGTTATCTGTGATAGGGGTGACCAAAATTTTATTTTAAATGTGGCACCAATGCAAAGAATGTGGATCTAAAGTATCAACATTTTTTGTTGGTTACTTTTATTTTAGATAAGTTAAATTAGATTATTTAACTAATACTGAGGTCTGTCTCCCCACATAGAACACCTATTGACCTCTTCCACTGAGCTGTATATATTCTGGTGGTCTAACTGGACTAATATTTTCAGGCATGCTCAACAATTTAATGAAAACTACACTGTGTTGACTTATTTCTTTTTCACTTAGCCTTTACAGCAGAGATGCAAATCCCACGAAGCTGATTTCATTGACTGTTGAATTTTACTTCTTAATCCCAAAATAACCAAGTTGGTTAATCTCAAATAACAGAGTAGTAAATCAAGGTTATTACTACTTGTACAGCTAACTGAAAAAATAAATATAATATAAAAATAATGTCTGCATTTAAGCAAAATGCCCGCATTCAGTAAATACAGTAATATTATATATTTCCAAAATAAAGGTATTTAAAAAGTGCCATTGCAATTGTTATCAATATCTGAATGCTGATGTAATGCTAACAGTAGAAACTCCACCTCCCACTCTGACATAGAAATGGTATAAAAAATGTGTCTGTTAGGAGTAATCAATCACAATTGGAGTTCTGGATATGTACCATTGTGTATCACTTATATTTGCAATATTTCTAAATGTCTTCTAATCAGGAGCAAAATCTACCAATTACCAAAGTGATGAACTCCTTAACAATAAAAACCCAGCAAGAAGTACTAATACTTTTAAAGAGATATTAAGCCATACTCAGCTCCGCTCAGTGTGCAGTAATTTCTTAAGACTGACCAGAGCCATTTCTAACACCTTCTATTGGCTGATGGAGGAACTAGTTTCTCTAAGAGGTGTTGTCAGGATTACTGTTTGATCCAGCACGTAGAACTGTACAGCACGAATGACAAATAAGTAACGTATTACCGGTCCTTAGAATGGCCGGATTTAACGTACAAAGAATAGTCAAAAATACTAGCCGAGGTCAGGGAACACAGAAAGGGACACAGCGATGAGGAAAGCCAGGAGTCAGGATACCAGAATATAGAGAAGTCAATAAACAAAGCCAAAGTCAAAAACCAGGTAGAAAACTATAAACAGGAACGCGCTCTCGGACAACCACAAGGGAAACCACGACAGGGCACTGAGCAGGCTGAGAACTGGGCCTAAATACCCCTCCTTTAGTTCTGATAGGCTGTAACCGGCCTTTGACCCCAAAGTCAGTTACCAGGTTTCATTTGCATAATTGCTGCTCAGCATTAACCCTTCTGTGGATTAGGTTGCTGCTCGGCACAACTTTTCCTGTGTTGACAGTAAATGTCATTAACCACTTTTCTATAAGCGGATGAATACATGACACCAGGTTTCATTTGCACAATTACTGCTCAGCATTAAGCCTTCTGTGGATTAGGTTGCTGCTCGGCACAACTTTTCCTGTGTGGACAGTAAATGTCATTAACCACATTTCTATAAGCGGATGAATACGTGACAGGTGTGAGCTAACACTGGAGCATTGTAGGTGAAATTTTAATGTTATTTAACAAAGCAATGCAAAATGAAATCAAGCTCATGGATGCATACTGCTGCTAGTAGATGGCATTATCAATAAAGGACATAATAATAAATAAATAAATGCAAAGAAAACATAGGAATGCATTAGCTTATCTATGACATTTAAAGTACAGTCTTTCTTTTGAAAATAAGGAAAATGTGTTTTCTTCTAGGAAGTAAGTCATGCTAAAGATTCTTTAGTCATGGTTGCTTAACCAAATAAAGGAAGTCTTTGTGCCTTGAAACAGAAATTTCTATGAAGTAACCTTGGCAAATGTAATACAAATACTTTGAATACATTGTGTATTTCATTTTGGTTCACAGATACTTTTTTTATAACTCTTATTATACCTTCAATTGGAACAGTACATATTGTAGCTTTCCATTTCCTTGGGCCTAAGAAATGTAGCTTATCAGCCACTGATATTCATGTAAAAAAAGTGTAGTATGGGTCACGCAAATCAATAAAGAGCATTAAATATGATTTTTCTGTAATGCATGCAACATGGCTTTGTGCATGGCCATGTTTGAAATACTTGTGAAAAAAAACATGGAAACTGTATTAGCTTCAGAGTGCATTAATTTCTTGGATAAGTTGAGGGGTGCAGAGATAGTCTAGAAGATAACTTTATTTTAATTATGAATGCTTGTAAATTGAATAATATAAATAAATAATAGGTCTTCTATACCACAGTCTAAATGTTTATTTTCACACGTAGATTTTGTTCAACATCACATACATCACCTAAAGTTAACAGTTCACATGTGCGTTTTATTGTTAAGAAAAACAATAGTCTTAGTCCACAGCAATATATTAGTCATGACAGCTGCTAAATCTACGTTTTCAAAGACCCAATGCATGCAATCCCCAGTGACACTATAGACCTCTCAAG
>OW240917.1:81533867-81545547 GCA_933207985.1 Pelobates cultripes
CATTGAACAAGCAGTATATAAAGAAAACATGTATTGGAAATTTTAAACAGCTACAAATAAATAAATGCATTCATACGGTAATGGCTTAACCAGCATGGTGAACAGTTGCACATAGCTTGAGCTCCAGGAGAATATTTGCTACTATTGCCTTTTTGTTGGCTCTTTTACCACAAATTTGGCTTTATATGACCCTGCTAAATAACAGCACACCTGGAACTCTCACTTAGCATTTTTGGAAGCCAACACTACCCAATCTTGCGGCCTAGTTGTGGCCTGACTGTACGGAAGTGGGGGAGGCGGGAGATGGAGGCGGCCGATCCCTCAACCCAAGTTTCAGTCGGACCCACAGTGGACTGCCTGATCTCCCCCCTGTCGATGAGGGTTATCCAGGCACTCCAAGCTACCTGCCGTCATCTAGGGCTAACTTGAGCACACCCTGTTGAAATCAAGAGGCCTAAATCCAGCATCCAACATAGCGTCGGAGCACTAATCCATGGGGCATGTGAGGCCTATTGTAAGCTTCCTGACGGCATTCATTAACATATGTGCAGCCATTTGGGAAAGACTGAGGCAGCATGAAGATTCCAGCCTGCAGCATATAACTGCGATCAAGCAAAAGGTGCCTGTCATGGCAAGGGTGCATTTATTTATTATTGCACTATGGAATATTGTCCTTTAATGTAATTTGTGTAGTGCATAGATGAACTGGCTGTCTGGTAGAGGTGGTATTGTCAATGTCAAAAGGGGTTAATTTTATGGTATGGGAGGTCAGAAGGTTTATAGCCTTAATTCCTCTTTGAATCAGGGACCCCCACAGATGTCAGATGACAGAAGGGGTAATGTAAATTGCATAGGAATGTGAAAGAGGTCAGATGGGGTGACCAATCAAAGGCTCTAGAAGTTGAAAAGCCTGAATGTCTGGTCCCAATGTAAACTAGCTGGCTTCAGCCATATGGTGTGTACATTTTAATTGATGGGTGGATTTCTTTGATATATTAGTGATCATTAGCTTTTAAGAAAAGAGAAAAAGAAAAAAAAAAACAAGCTTTGTGTTCCAGTATAATATCCAAAACATTTATGTAATATTTGGAATGTGACAAGCTCCATCTTCTAAACAAGCCCAAACATGATTGGCATAACTCAACCATAGGGGAAGAGATTGTAATGTCTTCTATATTGGGTCACAAGTAAGAAGTGTGACATATCTATGGAATGGAAAACTTTTTAACAAATTCCTAGATGCAATTATTATTTCTGGGGCAAGTACAGAAGAGGAGATAGAACCAAATGTTTCCATTTGGATTGTTGTTGGTCTGGAACACAAGGAGGTGGTCACTTATTGTCTCTATAGATACGCCTTAACTTCAACTCTGGGCGAGGCGTGTAAATCCACAGGGTATATCTCTAATGATACTGAAGTGTGCATTGTACTTGCTTGAGGAACCAGAATCTAATTATTATTATTAGTTTATTATTTATATAGGGCCAGCAAATTCCATAGCGCTGTAGAATGGGTGGACTAACAGACACGTAATTGTAACCAGACAAATAGACGCACAGGAACCGAGGGATTGAGGGCCCTGCTCAATGAGCTTATATGCTAGAGGGAATGGGGTATAGTGATACAAAAGGTATAAGTAGGGGTAATGAAATAGGTTGCTAGAAAAGTATTCACTGAGAACTTATTTTTGACAGTTGCAGGAGAGGAGTCATGGGGGAGGGGGAATGAAAACCCACAAACAGTTTAATTTATATGCTTTTCTGAAGAAGTGTATAGAGTGGAGACTGGGTGAAAATCTAACAAAGAAGGGAAGGGAGTTCCACAGAAAAGGTGCAGCCCTGGAGAAGTCTTGGAGGCGAGCATCAGATGTGGGAGTACAGACAGAGGATAGACGTAAGTCTTCGGCAGAGCGCAGTGGCCTCAACGGACATACTTGTGTATTAGGGAGGATAGGTAGGTTGGAGCAGCACTATGTAGGGACTTGTAAGCAAGCACCAGAATCTTAAACTGAGCCCTATATCTAACTGGAAGCCAATATAGGGAATTGACAGAGGGTGGAGGCATGGGAGGTGCGGGCGGACAGGAAAAGGAGCCTCGCCGCCATATTCATTATAGATGGCAGTGGTGCAATCTGGGAAAACGTAAGACAACTAAGAAAGGGGATTGCCATAGTCAAGGCGAGAAAGAACAACGGCATGGACCAGCACCTTAGTCGTGACTGTGAGTCACCATCTTTCTTACCAGAGAGCCCCTAGGGCAGAAATTTTACTTTGAAAAGCTGAGTAAGTGATTAAGACTTCTGTTTTTTTTTTTATCCCTTTTGTTTTTGTCTGTTATTGGTGTAAATAATTTGATTGTCCTCTATATTTTTGGATGCTCTGTGACTATTTTTTGCTCATAATAAATATTCCTTTATTAAGTTCTGCCTTTGTCTGGTAAAGAATCACTTTACCTGAAGAGACGAATTAGTATTGGCAATTATGTAGATATTGTGCTAAGTTACATCTGGTGGGTTTTCATTAGTAAGTTATCTGGGGGACCAAGGCACCCAATTTATAACTTGTCTTGGTGGCAGCATTAAAATAGTAGTAGTTATATTATTATGCGTAAGTGTGGGTGGTGTTAAGGGGGATTTTATCATTATTTCTGGTCTAGTGCAGACAAATAGTGAACTTTAACCCTTTCACCACCAAAACTATGTCACGCACACTCTTGAAGTAGAGTGCTTTCGTGACAGTACAAGCACCACTTACCCTCCGCCAGGGCTGCCACATAGACCCATGGAGGTGAGCCACTCTCGGCTACATCAGAACCCTCCAGGTGCATCGAGGGCATGGAAAGCTGGGGGTGGAGAAGCTTGGCATGCCCGCCACATACTTGCCAAACAGAGGAGATGTCCAAGAGGTGGTAAGCGTCTGGATCAGTGTCCACCTAACTTTGACCTCCCATTGGAGAAGAAGACTGTACTGGGACAAGCAAGCTCCTATACACCTACACAGAACTCCTGTGGGTTGTCTCTAAGGGACACCTGTAGCCTGTACCCATCAGGATCCCTTGGTTCACCACTGGAGTGGGCCTTGGCTGAGTGACCTATCTAATCTATGGCACCTCACCTACACTGCTTTACCTCAGTCTCCCACTCCAAGCATAATGTCCCAAGTGCTTCTAACTTCTACAATGACCTAGCTTGTCTCACCACACATTTTCTCATTTAGAGCCTAGCATTGTCTGTTTACCTTGTCATATATTAATCTATAGTACCATGACACTGTTTACTAATGATCACCACATCAGTCAGTATAGGCTAATTTCTACAATGTCTTGTTTTTCTCACTCGCTGACGATTAATATTACTAGCCTGTTCTTATCATGCAAAAATGTACAGTTTCTTTGAATGCCGTGCTAATATTTCCAATTGTATGTTTTTATTATTCATGTTATCGCTATCATGGCATATCAAGCTTCTTGTTACCACTTGCACAACAAAAATAAAGATTGGAAAAAAAGTACACCCTATTTGAAGTCTATGGTTTTGCATATCAGAACATAATAACCATCATTTGTTCCTTAGCAAGTCTTAAAATGAGGTAAATACAACCTCAGATGAAAAACAATACATGACATATTACAGTGTTATGATTTATTTTACAAAAATAAAGCCAAAAAGGAGAAGTCATGTGTGAAAAGCTAAGTACACCTTATGATTCAATAGCTTGTAGAACCACCTTTAGCAGCAATAACTTAAAGTAATTGTTTTCTGTATGATGTGATCAGTCTCTCAAATCATTGTGGAGGAATTTTGGCCTACTCTTCACTACAATGTTGCTTCAGTTCATTAGGATTTTCTGGCATAACATTTCAATTGGGTTTAGATCTGGACTTTGACCGAGCTTCTGCAACACCTTGATACTTTTATTTTTAAGCCATTCTGTTGCAAATTTTGGTGATCATTGTCCTGTTGCATGACCCAATTTAAGCCAAGCTTAAGTTGTTAGATAGATGGCCCCACATTTGACTGAATAATTATTTGATATACAGAGTAGTTCATGGTCGATTACAAGCTTTTCAGGCCTCTGTCTGCAAAACCCAAATCATCCCACCTCCATCACTGTGCTTGACAGTTGGTATGAGGTGTTAACACTGATATGCTGTGTTTGGTTTTTGCCAAATGTGACGCTGTGCATTATGGCCAAATATCTCCACTTTGGTCTCATCTGTCCAAAAGACATTGTTCCAGAAGTCTTCCAGATGCAAGCCATGCTGCCATGTTCTATTTATAGAGAAGAGGCTTTCTTCTACCAACTCTTCCAAATAAACCATACTTGTTCAGTTTGTTTTTTAATTGTACTATAATGAACTTTAACATTTAACATGCTAAATGAGGCCTGTATAGTCTGAGATGTAGCTCTTGGACTTTTTGAAAATTCTCTGAGCATTGCCCAGTCTGACCATGGGTGAATTTAAGATGTTCACTCCTGGGAAGATTGGCAACTGTCTTGAATGATTTCCACTTTTGAATAATTTTTCTCACTGTAGAATGATGGATTTTAAAATGTTTGGAAATGGCCCTATAACTCTTCCCAGTTTGATGGGAGGTATTAGTTGCTCCTCGAAGCTCATTGCTAATGTCTTTCCTCCTTGGCTTTGTATTAATCCACACCCGAATGCACCAGATCAGCAAACTGTTAAAATTTAGTTTTTTTTTATAGAAGTGGTCACACTTGCTGATGATGAATTAATCAAAGGCATTTGATTAGCAGCATCTGTCTGCTACTTAGCCTCCAAATTGCAATGGAAAAACTAAGGTTGTTCTTCATTTTTCACACACAGATTCTCCATTTTGGTTTTATTTTTTAAAATAAATCATGTCATGTGATGTTGTTTATCTGAGGAACAGATGATTGGTATTATATCCTGATTTGTAAAACCAAAGATAGAGCAAAACCATTCAAAAAAGTGTGTACTTTCTTTTACCCATGATTTTGCATACATAAATGCATATCATATAGAAGCGGTCAAGTGAAAATACAAACTGACAACTGCATGACATATTGAGCCAAATTATGAAAACCCATGGCTTTTATTTGACTACTATAGTTATACAAGTCTTAAATATTTACATATAACAAATAAAATCGTCAGAAAAGAGTGTAAAAGAGTGGTCAAGGAACAGCCAAAAGTCAGGATACCAGATATCAGGAGAATTATACAAAATAAGCCAGTTCAAGATACGAGAATGGAGAAAGTCAAAATACAAGCCGAGTCAGGGAACCAGAGAACAGAGAAGTCTAGACCTGAGCTGAGTCAAAACACAGAAATATCAATATAAACACAAGGAGTACCAAATAGCACTAAGGGGAACACAAGGAACCACAATAAGGCAATGAACAAAGCAATTAGCTCCCTTTTTATAAGGGAGCACCTTTTGCTTAAGACCACACCCCCAAAACATTGTGAGCTGGTAAGTTGATGATGTGGAACTGCATCATTGACATAATGACGTCAACGCATATGCGCTGCGTCATCAAAAGGGCGTGATTACAGCGTCCGGCATGGGACATATTGAACACGCTGCAAGAGGAGCTGGCCTCAGATCCTGCACAACGTGGGCGCGATAGAGGTAAGGTAAGGTAAGAGATAGTGACATATACTACTTAAACAAGCTTTACAACATTGTTTTAAAAGAGAGGACTTACTATTAATTAGTAATATTCTTAAGGACAATATAGTTATGCATCTTATTTTTTTAAATAAATCTAAAAATGCTCTGGCAAATCTCTAAGCAGAGTAATAAAAGAGGATCTTATAGAAGAAGTGTATTTCAAATTTCTATGTTACTCAAGAGTATTTTTAAACATTACTTTCATAACAAATCAAGCACATATTGTCATGACCATGGAAAATACTGTTCTTTGATTAACACGTTCTATGCCATCCTTAAAACTTAACAGGTCCCCGCCGATCCTACGCTGGCGGTCGTGATCCTGCCCGATATGCCCCCCCCGACCATGTGATCATGGGGTCCTCGCGATCATATGGCCGGAATAGCCGACTTATGCAGTGCCTGCAGGGGCCTGCCTGAACTATTTGAAGCAACTGCCTAACTGTCTGAAGCATAGCCAAAGCATATTTAACCCTGTAACTTTCCAAGACACCATAAAACCTGTACATAGGGGGTGCTGTTTTACTCGGAAGACTTCGCTGAACACAAATATTAGTGTTTAAAAACAGTAAAACACGGTGATATCATCAGTAAAAATGCAGTTTTTTGGCATTTTTAACACTCAAAATGTACTTTCACTAACGATATAATTATTGTGATACATTTTACTATTTTGAAACACTAATATTTGTGTGCAGCAAAGTGTTCCCAAGTATAACAGCACCCCCCATGTACAGGTTTTATGGTGTTTTCAAAAGTTACTGAGTCAAATATAAGGCTTGAATTTCCTTTTTTTTCACATTGCAATTTGCCAGGTTTGTTATGTTGCCTTTAAGACTGTATGATAGCCCAGGAATGTGAATTACCCCCATGATGGCATACCATTTGCAAAAGTAGACTACCCACGGTATTGCAAATGGGGTATGTTTATTCTTTTTTAGTAGCCACTTAGTCACAAACACACTTGCCAAAATTAGTGTTCAATTTAGTTTTTTGCATTTTTCACACACAACAAATATGAATGCTAAATTTGGCCAGTGTTTGTTACTTAGTGGCTACTAAAAAAGACTGGACATACCCCATTTGTAATACCTTGGGTTGTCTACTTTTGCAAATGGTATGCAATATTGGGGGTCATTTTCAAATGCAACATAACCAGTCTGGCAAATTTCAATACGTATAAACTGAAAAATGTAATGTACTATATTAGACCCTGTAATTTTCCATAACACCATAAAACCTGTATATTGGGGGTACTGTTTTACCCGTGAGACATCACTGAATACAAATATGTGTACTTTATTGCAGTAACAGCTAACAGTTTTGTGACATTCACAGTTAAAATGCCATGCAATTTTTTTATATTTTATTCATTAAATTATGTTTACTATACAGATATTTGATGTAACATGAAAGCCCTGTTTCTCCTGAACAAAATTATATATAAGTTTGGGTGCTTATAATATGAAAGAGGTGAATTAAGCCTGAACAGACATATAGTGCAAATTCAAGGTTTTGTTTACGTTTTGTTTTGATCACAACTTGTAAAACTGCCTCAGTCCTTGAGGGGTTAAGCAAAAAAATAAAAATAAAATGTTTTACTATTTATCCAATATGGTAATCTTCAGATTGCTGTTCACTGTGTGTATGCAAATTTAAACCATCTGTATTGCAGGTTTTTTCTGTTTGCCAGATCTACATGCTGTTGCTGTTTGCAGTCATTCCTGTCATTTTTGCATTTTAGCAAAAAAGGTAAGAACATCAGACATCTAAGACCAATCTCAATAAAATATTACATGTCGGGCCTAGCAATCTCGAAATCAGAAACATGCAGAAAGGGTCTTAGAAGCACTTCAAAAAGCCCAGATATTATTTCAGAATATTTAATACGTATTCAGCCATGAGTGCTAATTTATGCAGTGTGTGGATTTGCACTTTTGGCTCAATAGATATTGAAAACTATGCACTCATGGATTGTCTCTTTACTGGGAGTGCTGTTTAATGTGTGTGTACCATTATAGTCTGCATTTTCTATGTTTTGGTCTACTCTGTACAAATTCCCTGCCACCTAGATTCCAATGAAGGATAAGACAACCAATGTCAGAAGTAATGTAATACTATTTATCATTCCTTGCAACCTGTTACCTGCCTGCGGTTCTCTAAATCCTTCATATGTAGCAGTTACTGATGTCAAGAATTCTAGTCTTTATGCTGTTTATGAGTCAAGCACAAAAATGTACAAGTGTTTAACATCTTTAACTTTTCCTTATATTACTATACATTTATCTTAGCCAGGTATCACATTCCCATAAACCATTAGTAGAAAATGGAATTAATCTTTGCTGCAAAGATTTCAGAAGTTAAGCTTAAAATGAACACTCTCCAGTTGGAATACACAGCCTTGATGTTGAGGAGATTGAAACAGTTCTTTGATGCTAATGGGAATAGAGCCTCATCACTGTTGGTCTCTAAATTGCGCCACAGGATTTCCCAATCCAAAATTGAGCATTTAGTGGATGATAATGGCGCTAAAGTTACTCATCCAGTCTAAATTAGTAATATGTTTGCAGAATACTATAAAAAATTGTACAATTTGATTTCCGATCCCACTATGGTAGAGCCCACATCTGATACAATACGCTCTTTTCTGGACAGGGTCTCATTAAAACAGTTACCTATTGATACACTGGATATTCTAAATTCTCCCATCACCTCAAAAGAAATTACAGATGCCATTAATATGATCCCACAAGGCAAATCCCTGGGGCCTGACGGTTTTAACATAATGTACTATACGTCTTTCTCTGGCATTCTTACACCTCATTTAACTCACCTATTCAATTATTATTGGAATACAGGTGGAATGCCAGGGGAGGCTTTGTGAGCACAAATAATCACCCTATCTAAACCTGGTAAGACACCAAATGTCTGCTCAAATTTTCACCCCATTTAATTAAGTAACAATGACACAAAGATTTATCAAATTTTTTTAGCTCATAGACTTAATCGACTTCTTCTTTCCCTAATTGACAAAGACCAGGTGGGTTTCGTTATGAAATCTCAGGCTCTGGATGGCACCAGGCATTTCATCAATTTGATTAATAATCTTAAATCTACTCGCACGCCTTTTGTGCTCCTCTCTTTGGATGCGGAGAAGGCGCTCAATAGGATCCACTGGGATTACCTGAGGGGAGTTCTGTCGTGCTTTAACATTCCAGACCCCTTCATCAGGGCTGTGTTTGCACTATAATGTCAACCAACTGCCAGAGTATCTGCAACTGTTTTTTTTTCCGAAAACGTTTCATTGCCCAATGCGACCAGACAGGGGTGTCCACTGTCTCCACTCCTGTTTGTGCTGGCAATGGAGCCTCTGACTAAGATGATTTGCTGCAGCACAGATATCGAAGGTATTGCAGTAGGGGCTAAGGGACATAAAATAGGCCTTCTTGCAGATGACATCATGTTATCGCTTAGAAAAATAAAATGGTTTACTATTTATCCCTTACTCCGCTGATGTCGATCCTGCAGGAATTTGGTGAAATTTTGTTCTACAAACTGAATAAAGTTAAAACTCAAGCTCTCTCTTTCTTCATACCTTGGTATGACCTAGACATTTTGAAAGGTCGGTATGACTTTGATTGGAGGGACTCTTATATGTCTTATCTGGGCATCAACCTATGCAAGAATTTGTCCAAGATGCATTCTTATAACCTGGGTAAGGTCTGGTCTGACTTTAGGAATGATCTTGAGAGGAGGTGTAGTCTGGAAATGTCATGATTAGGTAGGGTTAATTCGGTGAAAATGACACTCCTCCCCAAAATTTTATATTTTCTTACATATACATCCCCCTTTCTATTCCTTTATCCTTTTTTCAAAAGGTACAGTCTGCTCTCTTGAAACTCATATGGAATGGGAAACCATTCAGGATTACATTGTCCATACTTCAAAAGCTCAGGGTTAGCAGGGGTGTGGGTTTACTGGATATTATTCATTATTATTACACAACTTTTGCAGCGATGGCTCTGAAATTGAACCAAGAGCATGGCCGCCCTCTTTGGCTTGAGATGGAGGATAGCAATCTCTTACCACATTCAATTAGATATCTTATGGTTGCTTATGTCTCACAAGGTTGGTGGACATGTTTCTCATGACCAAAACTACTATAAAAGCATGGAATATACTGTATTGGAAAATCCATCCTACTGCTGTCTGGTCTAGAGCCACTACTCTAGCTGTACTAAAATTAGTTATATCTGAACAAGACAAAAAATATTGGTCCTCTCATTGTATTCATCATATTATTTTTATCTTCTACTTTTTTAATATTTGAACAACTCCAAATTAAATTTAAACTGAGTATTTTGGACATCCCCACACATGAGAGGTTGGTTCCAAAAATTAGCGAACATTTTGGGATTTCTGAACAGGATCTGAGTTCTTGAAAATTGGAATTGTCAAATTTAGAAAGGGTTAACATCTCGGATCCTGGCCGGAAACAAACCATCTCTATGTGCTATGCCTTTTTTGCATGCGAAGTAGGCATGAAATTGCCATACATGACAATGTGGGAGAGTGATCTGGGTGAGGTACTCACAACTAATTTATGCTGGAGATACTGAGTACAGACAGGTTAATTGTATCACATTTTTTGGTCATGCTCGAAATGATCAAATTATTGACAAGTAATTTTCGAATTTATCCCATCCATCACAGAGTTTCCTGTTGATTTAACCCCTGGTTTGTGCCTTCTTAAACGTTTCCCAGATAACTTAACAGCACACAAAAGAATATTAGACCATCTTCTTATCTCAGCTACAACAGTCATTCCAAGATATTGGAAATCTAATACTATTCCCTCTGTCACAGATGTTTCATTGCTATTATTTGAGAATAAACGTTGTGAACTCGCTTTCCTTATACCATTAGCTACTAATGTACTCCTCAGCCACAACTGGTCTGAATGAGAGAAAGCTATGAAGAGTAAATACAAGCTTGACAATGTTTCCACTTGACCGAAAATAATTTAACCACTTATATTTGATTTACTACTTACATGTTTAAATCTTAATATATGACACTTACACAAATGCAAAATACATAAATAATAATATTTTTATTCGTGCACAAATTTTTCCTCAAACTCAATTATTTCATGTTATAATATGGATGCAAATGTATTCATTTATTCCCCCCCCTCAATTTTTTTTGTTCCTGTTTTTTCTATAATACAGATTTTCTTACTATGTCAATATACATATGTTACAATGTATACACATTATTGATTGTTGAAATGCTGACAATTTTTTAAAAAAAAATAATAGAAAACATTTGAAAAGAAAATGTGATTAAAAACAAACATATGCAAAATATAAACTGTCTGTCTGATCTACGAAAAACCTATACCTTAGGTGGAGCGTTATGACATTTTGTGGAGTAACTTGCCTTTGAGATGTACACGTCACATATATATAAAAAAATACAAAAAATAAAATATGCTGTAGATTGTAATACACTGTGACAATTCAATTATAAGACAGAGTGGGTCACTCACATTTTAAAGAACCTATAGAATTGGCTCAGTAAATGGGGCTTGTATGCTTTCTAGGGCAGCATCCCAACACTATCCCTCGTTGATATTCCCTCCAGAAATATTGAAAGGGTAGAAACATCCAATGTGTGGTATAATCAATAAAATACCATAAAATTACAAGTAGGTATTAAGCTCACCTTTTCCAGAGCCTTAAAATCCTAGCTCTGAGGGTAACAGGCTTTGTGCCAATATAGAGGGGATGGCACTTCCCCCAATGAAGATTCCTGAGGCTTGACTTTTATTTCTGTATTTATTTTATATATATATTTGACGTGTACGGTCCGATCAAGATCTCGAGAGGCAAGTTACCCCACAAAATTGCATGGCGTTACACTTAAGGTATAGGTTTTCATATAACATTTGCTGTTTTTTGTATAATTGTGTGTGGAGAAAAGGGTATTCCACACTAGTGCTGGCAGGCAAACCA
>OW240917.1:81545647-81565090 GCA_933207985.1 Pelobates cultripes
GGCAAATGCCCGGTGGGCAGCGATGACCATGGGCCGAGGCTGACAGGGGAGATCAAAGGATGTGTGATTTGTGTATCGTAAAAGTGGCTAAGTACATTTTATGAAATAAAGTCAGTGCATGGTCTGATTTCACTATTTTATTACACACATTAGTATTTATTAGACTTCTGCATGGTGAGAAAATTTGTTTCTGCCGAATCACTTCAATTCATCTGAAAAAGAAAGATGACAGAATTTTGATCGTGTTGCAGGTCGGCTTGGACACATTTTATTTATGGACAATTTATGACCAATTCACCCTCTTCCACCCTGAAAAGAACAAAACTTTCCCACACATCCCATCTGTAGCATAAGTAACTGTCCCTCAGTCAAACAGACTTTCCAATCCAGAAACCAGAAACACCTAGAATGGGTCTGGCATTTCCAACAAGGAGCCCATCCATTAATTCATCATTTTCAGTAGAGTGCAAATCTACACAATCTATGGATTTGCACTTTTAGCTAAATAAATATTGAAATATAGCATTAAACCCAGAAACCAGAAGCATATAGAATAAGTCTGGTTGCACTTTATTACACTTCAAACAAAGAATGCAATCCATGTGGAGCATTGCTGTGCTCTCTGCTGTGGCATTAAAAAGGTTAATTTACTCATTGTAGCTCACCAAGTGAGCCCATATATCAGGTCTCACTAGGTGCAGCATTTCTACCAGAAAAGGGGCTCTTTTGAACTTCTGAAATGGCTATGTAATTTTGTGATTAGCATAATTTCCTATGCATTCTTATGGAGCGCACTCTCTTTACTGGCTGAAGCCTTTACTAATTGGGATTATAGGAAGTTATGCCAGTTAATAAACAGCAATTCTGGAGTATCTTTGTTGTGACACCAGAAATACATTACTGATTGTATCCATATCCACACTTACATAATGAATGTGTTAAGAACCTGTTTTTCACTTTTGTTACTCAGTAATTCTCCACCTTTAATATATGCAGTTGCTTATTTTATACATTATTTCACATGCAATAGAGAATATAAAGAAAATATTTTGCATTGTATAAACGGAGCATGTGTTACTCATTACGAAGTATTTATTAGTCTACAATATTTTTGCTGAGTAGATTTTTACAACTCATTAAAAATCACAGACTGAAAAATAAGTAAATGCAGCAAAGAGAAACATAGCTAATGAAATGTTTACGTTAATTACATATTTTCACAAAACACTCCTTTATAGAAGATACTATACATATAAAGTATGCGGCCGATATAAATGCTAATTGCTATCAACATATAAGGATATATAATCATTGCTCACAAAATATTGCTGTTAGTTAATAAATAGCATTATTGATGCCATATCAATTATGTAGGGTAAACTATGTTATTGATGATAAACATTCATAGGGATTCACGGAAATTTATATAGGACAATTATAAACCAAATGATAATGATGCATTTTATGTTTGCTCACTAGCTTAAAATAGCCAGTTAACATTTTAGATGTAATGCTGTCAAATGAAGTTCCGCTAACTGGTGTATTCTAAAGTCTAATTTATTTAAATAATTTAATTATGGAAAACTTTATTTAAGGGAAATGTTAGGCAATCTTGAGGAAAATATTAGAAGTTATTCACTAAATTTGCAATCTTCCAAATTTGATAAACTGACTTTAAAATGAGTTCTGATGTTAGGGTTACCACTCTAAGAGGGTGAAGAAAAAGCGGCATTAATTGTGATATAGACACTGTGGGTCCAGTGAATATGCCCCTAATGAGAACTTCTAATTTGCTGCTTTGACCCCTAGCATCAGTGCAGTATGCTATCAGTAAATAAATAGTTACAATTATATATAGGGGTGGAAGACTTGCTTAGTTGTCTAACTGACACTATTACCGGTTGTTGAACACTTAACAAATTTATGTTGAGCCTCCAAGGGACATGTATTGCCCTGTGGGATGTGTAATGCCTGCCCTGTTCCCCTCTCACAAATATAATGGGTAAAGGGGGCCCTCATTCATTTTTGAGAATCTAGCAAACCTCTTATATGCCAGGGGTTGCTAGCACCGTTGTCCCCCTGGTCCAAGCACCCATTGCAGCCAGTGACATGTTAAGGAACATTCTCAAACTCAGCTTTTTCCAGATTGCTCACCAGCTTGGTGAATAAACGAGATATGTTAAAATTCCAGATAGCTTAATTTGGTGGAGTCTCAACATTAGAATTTGGCACCCTGCTATTTTTCTTAACTTAGGTAACAATCCCTTTATGACCCCTTTCAATTTTAACTGTTTGATATTGGGCTCACGTTGATTAACAATCAACTTTCTTAATTTCAGGTATTTTAATCTTTTGACTTGGCTGTTTCGTCACCCATTTCTGAAAAATGTTAGTGATAATTTTTGCGTACAGTGAATTATATTTGTGAACTTCACAGGCTTTGTGTGTCCCACTTATTCAATCACCTCAGATTTGCATTCTGTTGCATCTCCTGAATACAGCAATACTCCACATGTATACTAGACTTGTGCATTCGTTTTCAAATATATCACAATTTGTCCATATATTGGGCAGTTGGGGAGTCATCCGCATTCCGTTATTCCGAATTACCACATGACTAAATCACAATACAAAGGAAACAAGGAATGAGTTATCAATTTTTATTGTTTCATGATTCAACAGGGCACAAAAGAGAAAAAAGTGACTGATGGTTAAGAGACAGCCACTAAATGTTGCTTTTATTCACAGTTCTAGTGTCAAGAAGTGACCAATAAGAGAAAAAAATGGAGGAGCAGTTACAAAATACATATGTATTTTTATTTTAAATATTTAATTAATACAATATAAATATAGATAAGGATATTTTTTAATGCTCATCCTTTTATTCCTTCTATTTACTTCTTCTCACTAGATCATAGAAACATATGGTGTGAAAATGCATCTATTAGTGTACTACAACTTATATACATAATGCACCATTTTAATTCGCCCAAAAAGTTTTCCCCTAAATTATCACATGGAGAAAATCCCTCTGTAACAAAATGCACATGGGTGAAATCCAAATAACCTGAAACTATTTTTAATTTCTTCAGATGAATCGATTTAAACAATTTGAGTTTTTTCACCATGCTCAAATCTAATATATACCTTTCCCAAGTTATAGGTATTAGAGGGGTGAGTTCATTTTGATGCCTCACTGTTTGCTTCCCTTAGATGTTATTTAGCTCTTCTTTTTTTCAGAACTTAAATATTTTTGGGTGAGCCAAATTTAAGCCATGCTTTTGCTTGGTTTGTCCATATTTATTTTTTGTTAATGGTCATCTACCCCAGCTGTAGGGATTCGGGGAAACTCTCACTAAGATACCTACTTATCCCACAAATACTTGGGTATGGGGAAAGATTAGGGGGACAACATGACACAGTAATAGTGTAACAACATTGCAACTGTGTAAAATATAAAAATCTAGTGTTTTTAAGAGCATATATCTTTTAAGGTTTCTTCTTTGTGTTGAATTCCATTTTCGGCATTGTTTATTTTCAAAATAATCAAGGTTTAACAAACCTAAGATGAATTTTCTATGTGTTTGATATTGATACTAAAGATAATAAGTCTCTGAGAGCCACGTAAAACCTGTATATGTCTTTAGTCTAATACTTTAGAGCATAAGGACACAATTCCCATTCTCTCCTTCCATAAACAGGGCAGGTTTTATGTAAAATTCAATATGTATGCAAATAAGCTTCAGTGTGTTTCAGATTTGACTCATTATATTCAAATTAGTTATATAGCCATGTGTTTAGAATTTATTTTCAAACCAGCCTCATATGTGACTTGTTCTTCTTCAATACAAAACAAATGCAGCCATCAACATTAGCAGTTTCAGTGACTTGCTGCACATCTCTCAGAGGTCTTTCGTCCATTAGATACATTATGCAGCAACTTATCAAGTATGTGATAGTAAAATATATTAGTTTAGCAGTGCAGAAAATATAAAAATGTATTTAATAAATAACTGTTAATTATACAAGACTGATGGCTTAACATTATTAAGAATAACAAATCAATAAAATATACCTTTTTCATTGACATTACAAAAGGGTTTTCCAAATGTAAGAAAAATACACTAATCATTTTTGCAACTCTACATAGAAGCATAGAAACCAAAGGGACTCAACCCCATAATTCTAGAATGTTGCCTGCAGTGTTGATTTGTATATCGCATTGATTAACGCAAAAAACAGAAGCCTTTTTATGCACATTTTTTTCGGTGCCTGGGTTTTGTGAAGACAACCCAAAAAGACAGTTTAACCCCTTAAGGACTGGACTGTTTTTGCGATGTTGTACATTTGCGACCAGGAATATTTTTACACTTTTCTGGTGTTTGTGTTTAGCTGTAATTTTCCGCTCTCTCATTTACTGTTCCCATACAAATTATATATTGTTTTTTTCAGGACAAAAGGGGCTTTCTTTACATACCATTATTTATTTAATCTCATGTATTTTAATTTAAAAAAAAATAAATAAATGATGAAAAATTGAAAAAATACATGTTTTTTGACTTTTACTTGAAAAATCTTTTACTCATCTACAAAAGCAAATGAAAAAAACAGCTAAATAGATTAAAAATTTTGTCCTGAGCTTAAAAATACCCAGTGTTTATGAGCTTTTTTGCTTTTTTTGCAAGTTATAGGTCTATAGGTACAAGTAGGATATGGCGGTTTCAAAACAAACATTTTTAAAATGTATCAATAGTGACATTGTAACACTATTATCTGTCATAAATCTCTGGAAAACACTCCACATGTATATATATTTTTTTAAAGTAGACAACCCAGGGTATTCATCTAAGGATATTTTGACACTTTCTATGCAGCCATTTTACCACAAGTCTTTGCCAAACTTTGCATAGGTAGTTGTTTTTTTTTTTTTTTTCACATACATTGCAATTCAGGTATAAACTTACAGATCCTGTTATGTCTTGCTGCCAAAAAACACACTAATATATGTTCAGCAATATCTCCCGAGTACAGTGATACCACTCATGCATAGGCTTGTCGGATTGTTTGGGGGCTAAAAGGCCACATTTGGCAGGTGCGCATATCCATTTTTCAACTTGGAATTTTGACATGTAGTCAACCTGCGCACATGTCCTATTTGGGACATTTGTAAGGCCGGCCAATGTATTTTACCCTCACCAAACCATATATTTTTGGAAAGTAGACACCCTAGGGTATTTCAAATGGTGGCTTTTTTAACACTTTCCATGCACTAATTCTACCACCAGACTTTGTCAAACATTTAGGTAGTCATTTTTTGTGTGTTTTTTTTCACACACATTGTACTTTAGGCATGAATTAACAAATCGTGTTATGTGTCACTGCCAAACAACACACCAATATGTGTTCAGCAACATCTCCTGAGTACAGTGATACCACCCATGCATAGGCTTGTCGGATTGTTTGGGGGCTAAAAGGCCACATTTGGCAGGTGCGCATATCCATTTTTCAACTTGGAATTTTGACATGTAGTCAACCTGCGCACATGTCCTATTTGGGACATTTGTAAGGCCGGCCAATGTATTTTACCCCCACCAAACCATATATTTTTGGAAAGTAGACACCCTAGGGTATTTCAAATGGTTTTTTTTTAACACTTTCCATGCACTAATTCTACCACTAGACTTTGTCAAACATTTAGGTAGTCATTTGTTGTGTGTTTTTTTCACAGACATTGTACTTTAGGCATGAATTAACAAATCATGTTATGTGTCACTGCCAAACAACATGCCAATATGTGTTCAGCAACATCTCCTGAGTACAGTGATACCACCCATGCATAGGCTTGTCGGATTGTTTGGGGGCTAAAAGGCCACATTTGGCAGGTGCGCATATCCATTTTTCAACTTGGAATTTTGATATGTAGTAAACCAGCGCCCCTGTCCTATTTGGGCCAATGTATTTTACCCCCATCAAACCATATATTTTTGAAAAGTAGACAACTCAGGGTATTTTAAATGGTGCTAGTTTAATACTTTTCATGCAATAATTCTACCACCAGCCTTTGGCAAACGTTTGGGTAGTAATTTTCTCCGTGTTTTTTTACACATACATTGTACTTTAGGCATGAATTAACAGATCCTGTTATGTATCACTGCCAAACAACACCCCAATATGTGTTCAGCAACATCTCCTGAGTACAGTGACATCACCCATGCATAGGTTTGCTGGGTTGTTTGGGGGCTAAAAGGCCACAATCAAGACTTGTACATATCAGTTTTTCAACTTGATATATAGGTATGCTTGGCCTATCTTCAGTTTGGCATATTTTTGCATCCCCCCGTTAATGTTAACATCATGAAAGTTTATATTTTTATAAAGTAGACATTCCAGAGTATTGTATATGAGGTGTTTTCACATCCTTCCCCCAACCATTGTGCTAAACAAATTTCAGAGAACGTGCATGGTGGTAATTTTTGAATTCTGCTTTTTATGCACACGTCATCTGGTTTTGGCCAGCCAGTTATATGTTACTACCATAAAACTTTTTTAACCAAATGTGCAGGTATCAAATGCACCTTTAGCAGCATTCTCTAAACTAACTCCTGCAAAAAGAATCTAATTGGAGATTTGGGGGGAAGGAAACTGACTAACTAAAATTTGCTGCTTTCAAAAGAAAAAAAAACAGTGCAAAGGGGTGTCTGTCCTTTTCCTTTTTTATAACAGACCCAGCAACATTTCAGGGGATTTGTTTTTTTTTTGCAGTTGGCGGTATCTTAAAAATAAAATGTCTGGACTCCTTTGGCACCGTTGTTGGAACTTGACCATCTCCATAAATTATTGTGGAAATCAGCTTGAACTAAAATTGGAGAAAGGTGGTTCTTTCTGGATTCATTTTTTTTTAAAGAGTAAAAATTAATTATGTGTTGCTACTTGCAACAGGTAGATAGCCACCTTTTTATACCAGGCTTTTGTCTTTCTTAAGATAAGATATGGCTGCATCAGCTGATCAGCCAAATCAACACCCCCATGTGCATTTTATAAGCCCTGATGCAAACAGGTTTGGTCTGTACTCTTCCTCGGACAGTGACATCTGACATGCTTTCGTCATGGATGGTGGTGTAGCGTTACTTACCTTAACCGGGGGCCGGTCGCGGTCCTCTCTTCAAGCCGCGCGCGGCCCTGCGGCTGCACGAGCCGCGCGCGGCTCATCCGACTGCTTCAGAAGGAAGGCGGGCAGTGACCGCGTGAAGCGGTCACGTGTCCCGCCTGAAACTAAGAGCGCGCCGCGAGTCTCGGGCGCGCTCTTAAAGAGACAGTGGGAGCCTAATTGCCAAAAGGCTCCCATTGGCTCCTGTCATACCACACTCCCTATACAATTACCTATAGGGGGTGTGGAAGTGACAGGAGCCAATCACTTTGGTTTAAAAGCTATTTAACTTACCTTTTTCCCTTAGCTCGTTGCCCTATCGTGGTTTCTGTTTCAGTTCCCTTTAGCGCTTGTGGTGTTCAGTTGTGTTTTCTCGTATTGACTTTGGCTTCGTATTCTGACTTCGTTTTCGCTTTATCCTTATCTGTACTGTTTGCCGGCTTGCTGTTTTCCGTGTACCAGACCCCGGCTTGTCCTAGTTTACGCTGTCTCTCTGTGCCCTTGACCTCGGTTTGTTCCTGGCTCTGTCTCCTCTCATATACGTCGAGTCCGGCCATTCTAAGGTCCGGTAGACGTATCTCTCCTCTGTATTTGCCTCTGTTTAGCTGGATCCTGCGTGTAGGGGTATATTCTCGTTACATTACGATAGGGCCATGGACCCCGCAGATTTAGCTCAACAGATGGCGTCCCATGAGGCAAGATTTGTAGAGCAGGATCACCGTATGGATCAGATAGCTCAGGCTCTCCAGACGCTCCTAGCTAGAACCGTTCCAGCAACCACACCTAACCCTCCTACGCCCCTTCTCCCTGAAGTATCTACTTTGCCTAATACTTCGGCCCATTTAACACCTCCTCCTAGGTATGGAGGGGACTCTAAGACTTGCAGAGGGTTTATTAATCAAATTGAATTCCACTTCGAAATGTATCCACGTTCATTTCCCACAGAGAGGTCTAAGGTTGGGTTCTTTATGCACCAACTCACCGATAAGGCACTTGAGTGGGCAAATCCTATTTGGGAAGCTAATGGACCTATGGTGCATGATTTCAACAGTTTTCTTACGGCTTTTCGTAGAACTTTTGACACAATGAAAAGGTCAAAGAATGCCGCGAGAGCATTAATGAGAATTAAACAGGGTTCTAGGTCTGTGGCTGATTATGCTATTCAGTTTAGCACTCTTGCTTCGCAGGTAGATTGGACCAACAATGGGTTAACTACTGCCTTTATGGAAGGTTTGTCAGATACGATATTGGATGAGGTAGCAGCTAAGGAGCTTCCTATTGCCTTAGAGGACCTTATCGATTACCTCATTGATATAGATAATAGAATTCGTGACAGGCTCTATACCAAGAACAGGAATAGACGTTTTGTTACACCCATTAACCCCAGAGTTAATATACCAGAGAGTGTTAAAGTGTCTGAGGAGGAACCTATGCAATTAGGGGTTGCCAAACTCTCTGATACTGAGAAATTACATAGGAGAAGGGAGGGACTCTGCCTATACTGTGGTAGGAGAGACCATATGGTAAAGGAATGTCCTTTACTCCCGGAAAACTCTCGCACCTAAGACCTTATAGGGGACTGGCCTTGGGTGTGATATCTAAGTCTCCTAAATTGCCTCCTAACCGCTTGCTTCTCCCGGTTTCTTTATATATGGGAGAGATTTGTATAGTTGACAACATATATGCTCTGGTTGACTCTGGGGCAGCTGAAAATTTTATAGACTCTGGCTTTATAAAGAGAAACAACATTCCCATCAGAGAGAAGGAGATACCCTTGGCCGTTGAGGCCATAGATGGTAGACCATTAAGTTCTCCAGTTGTTACTCATGAGACTGTACCATTACACATGTACACAGGGGTTTTACACTATGAAACCATTCGATTCCAGGTCATCACCTCTCCCTCTTCACAGTTAGTATTAGGGTATCCATGGTTACTTGCTCACAATCCCATTTTTGACTGGGAGACAGGGCAAATAAAATCATGGAGTGAGGCCTGCCACGAGTCTTGTACGTTGGAAGTCACACCTTTGAATTCTATTGAGGTACCTACCAGTCCTCCTTTGTCTACGGTTATACCCCCTCAGTATTTATCTCTAAAGACTGTTTTCGATAAAAGGGAGGCTGAGAAATTACCGCCTCACAGACCCTATGATTGTGCTATTGACTTGATGCCTGGCACTATACCTCCAAAGGGCAGGGTGTACCCCTTATCGGTTCAAGAAAACCGTGTCATGGAGGAGTATATTAAGGAATCACTAGAAAAGGGGTTTATTAGGAGATCCTCTTCTCCAGCTGGAGCAGGGTTCTTCTTTGTATCGAAGAAAGAAGGTGATTTAAGACCGTGTATAGATTATAGAGGTCTAAACAAAATCACTATCAAAAATGCATACCCTATACCTTTAATTACAGAATTATTTGACAGGCTGAAACATGCCACTGTGTTCACTAAATTAGACCTTAGGAGTGCATACAATTTGATACGTATAAAGGAAAATCACGAATGGAAGACTGCATTCAACACTAGATCCGGTCATTACGAATACACTGTTATGCCATTTGGGCTTTGCAATGCCCCAGCAGTATTCCAAGAATTTATTAATGATGTCTTAAGAGATTTTATTCACACATTTGTTATCGTATACTTGGACGACATTTTAATATATTCTACAGATATACACACTCATCACAGACATGTTACGACAGTTTTGAAGACCCTTCTTGCTAATGGTCTTTATTGCAAGCTAGAAAAATGTCTGTTTGACCAAACCGAAGTCCAGTTCTTGGGGTATTTGATTTCCGCTAAAGGTTTTCGTATGGATCCCCAGAAGCTTGCTGCTGTAATAGAATGGCCTCTACCGCAAGGTCTGAAAGCTATTCAGCGTTTTCTTGGGTTCTCCAATTATTATAGACGTTTTATCAAAGGTTTCTCGTCCATTGTAGCACCTATTACCCGTATGACTAAAAAGGATGGCAATACTCGTGTTTGGTCTACCGAGGCACTTCAGGCTTTTGAATTTCTTAAAACTACGTTCGCCTCTGCACCTATTTTACAGCATCCTGTCCCCTCACTGCCCTATATTCTTGAAGTTGATGCTTTGGATATTGGGGTAGGTGCTGTCTTATCCCAAAGAGAGTCGCCTGAAAAGCCATTGCATCCATGCGGCTTCTTTTCTAAACAAATGTCCAAAGCAGAGAAAAATTATGATGTGGGTAATCGCGAACTCCTTGCTATTATTTTAGCACTTAAAGAGTGGAGACATTTGTTAGAAGGAACTAAGGATCCTATCCTCATTTTTACGGATCACAAGAACCTATCCTACCTTAGCGAAGCCAAAAGATTGTCTTCCAGGCAGGCTAGGTGGTCACTATTTTTGTCCCGTTTCAATTTTATTATCACCTATAGGCCAGGTGATCGCAACACTAAAGCAGACGCTCTGTCCAGACAGTTCGAAACTACTGACAAACAGGAGATTGATGTTACTCCTGTCATTCCCCAGACAGGATAATAGCTACTACTATTTTGTCTATTTCCTCGTCCCTCTTGCAGGCCATACAAGCGAAACAAAGCATGGCACCTAGCGAGAGGCCTAATGATAAACTGTTCGTTGATGTTCCTGAGAGACGGGATATTATGTCATTATATCATGATACTAAGACTGCTGGACATCCTGGTATTTCCAAAACGGTGTCAGCTGTTTCTCGGTATTTTTGGTGGGATTCCTTACGAAAGGATGTCACTGACTATATAAGTGCTTGTACTACTTGTGCCTGTATGAAATCCTCCCGTAGAGTTCCTTGTGGGCTGTTGCATCCGTTACCCGTTCCCGAGAGACCTTGGTCTAACCTGTCCATGGATTTTATTGTTGAATTACCCCCTTCAAATGGTAACACAGTAATCCTGATGATAGTGGATCGGTTCTCCAAAATGGCTCACTTCGTGTCTCTTCGCAAGTTGCCCACATCCAAGGAACTGGCTCATATCTTCGCTAGAGAAGTATTTCGATTACATGGGATTCCCGTATCTATTGTATCCGATAGGGGTAGCCAATTTATTTCCAGGTTCTGGAGGGCCTTTTGTTCAGAAATGGGTATTTCTCTCTCATTTTCTTCCGCTTATCATCCCCAGTCTAATGGGGCTGCTGAACGTGCCAACCAGTCTCTGGAGCAATACCTCCGTTGTTTTGTGTCTCACCATCAGGACAATTGGTCTGACCTGCTTCCTTGGGCTGAATTTGCTCGGAATAACGCCACTCATGATTCTTCCGGCAAGAGCCCTTTTTACGTTGTCTATGGCCAGCATCCCGTTGTTCTTCCGGCTGCATTCTCCTCACAGGGCATGCCAGTTCTGGATGAGCATTTGGCTGGTTTGCGTAATACTTGGGAGCAGGTTCAGCGTTCTTTGGTGGACTCTGCTACTCGCCAGAAGGCTCAGGCTGACAAGCATCGCAGAGCAGCTCCGTCCTATGTTGTGGGGGACAGGGTTTTGCTTTCCACGCGGAATATTCGTCTCCGGGTGCCTTCTATGAAATTGGCTCCCCGCTTCATTGGACCTTATCGTATTATACATAAGGTTAATCCTGTTTCTTATGCCTTAGGCCTGCCTAAGAATCTACGTATTCCTAATGTTTTTCACACCTCATTGTTGAAACCTTTCGTACGCAACCGCTATACCCGGCATACTCCTCCTCCCCCTCCTATCTCGGTGGAGGGTCATGAGGAGTTTGAAGTGTCTGCTGTTCTTGACTCTCGTTTCCTTAGGGGTCGACTTCAGTACTTGGTACATTGGAAGGGTTATGGGCCTGAGGAGCACAGTTGGATTTCGGCTGATGCTGTCCATGCTCCCCGTCTTGTGCGCTCTTTCCATTCTCGTTTTCCTGCCAGGCCTGGTCCTACCCGCCCGGGGGGCGTGTCCTCAGGGGGGGGTACTGTAGCGTTACTTACCTTAACCGGGGGCCGGTCGCGGTCCTCTCTTCAAGCCGCGCGCGGTCCTGCGGCTGCACGAGCCGCGCGCGGCTCATCCGACTGCTTCAGATGGAAGGCGGGCAGTGACCGCGTGAAGCGGTCACGTGTCCCGCCTGAAACTAAGAGCGCGCCGCGAGTCTCGGGCGCGCTCTTAAAGAGACAGTGGGAGCCTAATTGCCAAAAGGCTCCCATTGGCTCCTGTCATACCACACTCCCTATACAATTACCTATAGGGGGTGTGGAAGTGACAGGAGCCAATCACTTTGGTTTAAAAGCTATTTAACTTACCTTTTTCCCTTAGCTCGTTGCCCTATCGTGGTTTCTGTTTCAGTTCCCTTTAGCGCTTGTGGTGTTCAGTTGTGTTTTCTCGTATTGACTTTGGCTTCGTATTCTGACTTCGTTTTCGCTTTATCCTTATCTGTACTGTTTGCCGGCTTGCTGTTTTCCGTGTACCAGACCCCGGCTTGTCCTAGTTTACGCTGTCTCTCTGTGCCCTTGACCTCGGTTTGTTCCCTGCTCTGTCTCCTCTCATATACGTCGAGTCCGGCCATTCTAAGGTCCGGTAGACGTATCTCTCCTCTGTATTTGCCTCTGTTTAGCTGGATCCTGCGTGTAGGGGTATATTCTCATTACAGGTGGTTAGTATATTAACATCCTTCCTGTCCTTAAATTTTATTGCAAGCACTTTAGCTTTGTTCAGACCTTTACATTCACTTTTTTTTTTATTTGGCCTCTATACAAGGTCTGGGGAAATCCTTGGCATATCTTCTCACACTGCCACAGGCCAGTATCTAGAAACCCTAAAGAGTTTGAAACAATCGGACAATGCTATAAAAATTGTCCACATAAAGGTGGTAACCCTTATTGAACAAGGGGATCAGTAAGTCAAAAACAAGTTTCCCGCTTGTCCCCAGAGAGTCCGTACAGCCAGGAGGGTCCAGTTGACCATCTTTCCCCTCATATATACGAAAGGCAAATGTATAGCCACTTTCGCTCTCGCACAGTTTGTAGAATTTTACGCCATACCTAAAGCGCTTTGAGAGGATGTATTGTTTGAATCCTAATCTCCCTTTATATTTCATTAACGATTCATCAATAGATAAATTTTTTTGATGAGTATAAACTTCAGTAGATTTGTGCTGAAGATGGTCTACCAGTGGGTGTATTTTATGAAGCCTATCATATTGGGTGTGATCTCTGGGGTGACAGAGGGTATTGTCATTGAAATGTAAGTATCTCAGCAGCAGCTCAAATCTTTTTCTAGACATGGTTTGAGAGTACACTGGACTAGAACAGATTGGGTTGGTGCTCCAGTAAGAGCAAATTGATGGCTTCTTTATAATCCCCATGAGAATTGTAAGAGCCCAGAATTTTTTAAGTTCAGCGACATCTGTGGGATGCCAAGCACACTCCTCCCTGACTGCATAGCTATCTGGATTGGTATCAATAAATTGGGTAGCATATAAATTAGTCTGGGGAGCAATCTCCTCCCACATGGTATCCCCTAAAAATAGCTCCATATATTGCATAGGGGAGAAGTCATCCACATTGACATTAATGCCTGTGTTGGCACTAAAAGGGGTGATTTGGGGCTCAGCTAACTGTGGAGAAACCTGTTCCTCCTCCACATTCGGCGTAGCAGAGAAAGCACAGCTTCTTTTTGCAGCTGGCTCACACACAGATGACATGTCAGAAAACTGACCTAGGAACAAAATCGGACGCACTGTCAGTGGCGTCAGAGTCTGACTAACACAGAGTTACTAACACACAATTTGTTTTTATTTTATACTAAAAACAGACTAAAACTGATAAAAACAGACTAAATGAGACTAAAACTTCTGTTAGCAGCAATCTGTAAACTAACTCCTGCAAAAAGAATCTAACTGGAGATTTGGGGGAAGGATACTGACTAATAGAAATTTGCTGCTTTCAAAATAAACAAAAAAAATAAATCAGGAACAAGTATTATAAAAATGTATTTTCTGTGTGGTAGACCTTAAAACATGCTCCAATACACAGTCCAGGTTTTGTAGGGCAATCGGGACAGTGAAAAGGGGTGTCTGTCCTTTTCCCTTTTTTATAACAGACCCGGCAACGTTTCTGTGGGTTTCTTTTTTTTGGTGTTGGCGGTATCTTAAAAATAAAATGTCTAGACTCCTCTTGCACTGTCGTTGGAACTTGACCATCTCCATAAATTATTGTGGAAATCAGCTTGAGCTGAAATTGGAGATAGGTGGTTCTTCCTGGATTCATTTTTTTTGATCAGCTGATCAGCCAAATCAACACCCCCCATGTGCCTGTTATAAGCCCTGATGCACACCGGTTTTGTCTGTACCCTGCCTCGGACAGTGACGTCTGACATGCCTTCGTTATGGGTGGTTGTTAGCATGTGAACATCCTTCCTGTCCTTAAATTTTAGCGCAAGCAGTTCAGCTTTGCGCAGAGCTTTGCATTCCCCTTTTTTTAATTTGGCCTCTATGAGAGGTCTGGGGAAATCCTTGGCATTTCTTCTTACAGTGCCGCAGGCCAGTGTCTGTAAACTATAAAGAATTTTAAATTTTAAAGGGGACACTGCTGTAAAAATTGTCCACATAAAGGTGGTAACCCTTATTGAACAAGGGGATCAGTAGGTCCCAAACAAGTTTCCCACTTGTCCCCAGAGAGTCAGGACAGCCAGGAGGGTTCAGTTGAGCATCTTTCCCCTCGTATACACGAAAGGCAAATGTGTAGCCACTTTCGCTCTCGCACAGTTTGAACACTTTAATGCCATACCTAGACCGCTTTGAGGGGATATATTGTTTGAACCCTAATCTCCCTTTGTATTTCATAAGGGATTCATCAATAGATAAAGTTTGTTGGGGAGTATAAACTTCAGAAAATCTGTTCTGAAGATGGTCTACCAGTGGGCGTATTTTATGAAGCCTATCATATTGGGGTGATCTCTGGGGTGACAGAGCGTATTGTCGTTGAAAATGTAAGTATCTCAGCAGCAGCTCATATCTTGGTCTAGGCATTGTTTGGGAGAATATAGGAGTCGAACAAATTGGGTTGGTGCTCCAGTAAGAGCGGATTGATGGCTTCTTTATTATCCCCATGAGCATGGTAAGAGCCCAGAATGTTTTAAGTTCATGGACATCTGTGGGATGCCAAGCATGCTCCCTGACTGTAAAGCTACCTGGATTGGTCTCAATAAATTGGCTAGCGTATAAATTAGTCTGGGAAGCAATCTCCTCCCAGATGGTATCCTCTAAAAATAACTCCATATATTGTATAGGGGAGAAGTCAACCACATTCACATTAATGCCTGCATTGGCACTAAAAGGGGGTATGTTGGGCTCAGCTAACTGTGGAGGTACCCAGTCCTCCTCCACATTCAGCGTAGCAGGGGAAGCACAGCTTCTTTTAGCAGCTGGCTCACACACAGATGACATGTCACTAGACGTGCCGCTAAACTGACCTGGGTCAAAATCGGACGCAGTGTCAGTGGCGTCAGAGTCTGACGCCAAGAAGGCATATGCCTCCTCCAAGCTGTACATGCGCTGCATGTTTCACACTAACAGACTAAACTAACAAAATACTAAACACAATATTTTTTTTTATTTTATTTTATTTTTTTAACACTAAAACAGACTAAAACAGACTAAAACAGTAATCCCTAAACTAACTCCTGTTAGAAGAATCTAATGGAGATTTGGGGGAAGGAAACTGACTGACTACGACAGACTATGACAGACTAGACAGACTAAAACAGACTAAGACAGACTACGACAGTCTAAGACAGTCTAAGACAGTCTAAGACACAGATTTTTTTAAATAAAGTTAACCCTTAAGGGCAAAAAAAAAATACAGACAGTACAAATGCACTGTCTGTAACAGATCTGGCAGGGAAGGGGTTAAAATGGGATTTTTATTCACTGCAGATACTTTTTACAACTCTCTGGAACAGCTGCTGCAACAAACTATTACGATCTCTGTCTCTCTCCTCTCACAAAACGCTACAGAGGGGAGAGAGGCAGAGATCAGTGTCAAAGTGAGTGTTTGTAACACCCACTTTGACACCAGCCAATTGTGAGCGATTGCGGATCGCTCACACGCCGTAATTGGCTGTTACTATCTGCCTGGGATGCCAGGCAGATAGTAACAACGGGATTTCAGCGGAAGCGATCTCTGATCGCTCCCGCCGCCCGTTTTCCGTTAGGACGGTCGGCAACGCAAAAATGCCGAGGACGGTCCTGAACCGTCATGCGTCGTGAAGGGATTAATATCCATGTGTGTTAAAGTGTGTACATTGGATTAAATTCAGTATACAATAATGATTCTTTAGTTTGCTTTTCACATTGAAGATGGTTCTCTTTATTTGTATATCATCGTGTTTTTTTTCACAGGGAATATTTTAAATCATTGGTACTTTCAATAACTGTACAGATTAAGTTATAAGTTCCAAAACAGTTTTTTTTTTTTTTTTTTTATATATGGCTCACCTTTTCTATTGTTAAAGGGACACTCCACTGCCAAAATACAATAAATAAATAAAATAAATAAATGAATAAAACAACATTTAATAGATATAACCCCCGTGAATCATGCATGCATTTAATAATTAATATATATATATACTTTGTAAAATGAAAAAGAGAACACACTACTCACACATAAAGCACTTTAGCTGTTTGAAGCATTCCTTAACTCACATTTATTGTTTTGCTTCCTTGCATTTTGTTTGGTTTTATCCATCCGAACTTGGTGTGTCGTTAGTGTTATCTTGTTTTGTACACTGTGTTTGACAACATTTTATATTCTTCCTACATGAAAAAAGCTGCCATCAGCTTGTCCCTTTTTAGCAGGCAGCACTAAGGTTAATTATTTACCTACGGGTAAGTGTCTTACAAAGCATTGATGCATTGGGAATGGAATATCACTGGGACTGTGTCACTGTGCTGTAATCCAAACAGCAATGTCAGTCACACTGTCAAATTAACATATAGACGTGTTAATGTGAAGATCAGAAAACTTCCCCAATAGATCTCCCTTTGTTGTATTCTACTGGCCTTTGCCATGTGTGGTATCTCACATACATGAAACACAGTTAATTAATGGCATAATTATTACAGTTTACATAGTGGTTAGCAAATTAACTTGCAACAGTAATTGTATTCACGAACTAGAGCTTCTGTCAAATGCACAATTAAAAAACACCCTGGCCATGTTTGAGCTTCAGGTGAGCAATCTCTTGAAAATCTCTTCAGTCTTGCTCACTCAGCCACAGGGGAAGTGTTATTATAAGAATAAATTATTAGGACTGCAGGCAAAAATGTATTTTGTCATTGTTTGGAATTATGCTAAAAAATGGAAATATGGATTTCCTGCTTGAGGTGGCCTAAAGGGAATTTAATATCAGGCACTGATAGGCTCATTAGCAGGATATCTTTCTCCTAAGCCACCAGAGCATTTCTTTTTTTGCTGTTCTTGTAGTGTGAATGTTCTACAGGTTTTCTGTGTATCTTTAGGAAATCACTTGTTTCCAGTGATCTATAATGATCCTTCAATCACAACCAGATGTCTACTCTATACACCTTCCCTTCCTTATGTTCAAAGTTCCATTTCTGCTATTTACTACCGAACTCTCTCCTTTAGGTTACGAATTGTTCTAAATGTTTGCTGTTTTTCGTACCATGCTGAGTGTTCACATATCTACCAGACAGCTTAGTATGTATCATTTATTCTCCTACTTGCCTTCTTATTTTGTAATTTAATTAGTGATTGACTAAACAACAATAATTCAGATTCTGAAAATATGGAATATATAATAGAAAATATGGAATTACATTAAAGTAAAACTCAGAACACCTAAAGCACTTTAATTTCCTTCAAGGTTTTAGGTTTGAATAGGTTTTCTCTTTCTCATTTTACTAGAAGTGCAGATTTTAATAGAAACTAACAGTTTCATAAATTAACCTTTTAACACCGGCTGTTAATCGGACAACCAGTCCTGTTACTTCCTGGTAGTTTAGTTCAGTGAAGCTAAACTCAAGAGGCAGATAATTGCCCAGAGCACCTGTCTTGCTGCAATGTGAAATCTGTGATTGGACAGTCACTGAAAGTGTGTGCTGAAGAAGTGGGTATGCAGCTAGGAATGTTGGCTATATTCCAGTGCAAAAAAAAACCCAGAATTATTAAATGCAAGCATTTCCATTGGAAAACAAAACAAAGATTTTTAAAATGTATTTTGCATTTGGGCAGTGGAGTGTACTTTTAATGATCCCGAGTTACAATATAAATTTACTGTGCACAATTTCTGAAATAATATAGTTCTCTTTAATGGTTTTTATATGGTTTTCCCTGCAAATTGATTCTCGCCTGGTATCCCTGAGCAGAACATGATCCTGTATTTGATTGTTTATGAGTCTGATTTTCACGCCAGTTATTTTTTTCTATTGATTTAAAAGGCTGAACAAATTTGTCAGTCTGAAAAACTCTGGTCTATTGGCAAACAAAGTATTATTTTGAACACTATTTTTTATGCCATGAGTGGCTGCAGTTTGACATGGAAGTGCCTGCTTATCTCTAACTTTTTTCACACTTTATATAGATTCAAATTCAGTTTTGTGAGCAAATAATTAATGGAACTATAATTTTATTCAGTATTTCATCTGTTTTATATTTGTTTTATTCACAAAATAATGTAGAAAGTTGGTAGGCAAACATTTTCTCCAAACATTAAAAATGAAAGATTCCTTTTTTAATTTTTTATAATTCTTTATTTTTGTAGTGCATAGAGTATCAAACAAACTCTGGTAGAGATTTCATAAAAAATATTCAAACAAACAATACATATTGTTGTAGGCTTCACGTGGAATGTCAGAGAGGGACTGCCCTTTTTTTTAAAAGTGGGAAACAAGAAAGACAACAGGAGCACTGTTCTAGGAGGTGGAAGAGCTAGTGGGTAACACGAGTTATAGAACAGACCTGAGAAGTGATAAAGGTGATCGCATATGATTTAAATCATGCTTAAAACACAGAGTTATGGAAACACAGGCTAAAGCATAGCTAGCTGGTGTTTGCCTAGATAGGTTGCTTAAGCTAATCGATTAACTGTAGCAAAGTAGTTAAGTAGTGCTATGGCATGGAGTCTGCATGATGTGCTAAGTATGCCAGGCATTCAAATAGGATGCATATGGTGGGTCAGGGGAGACATAAGGTTGAGGTGGAATGTCTCTTGATATGGGTACGGCTGTTACGAGGCTCGATGATTGCCCTCCACCTAGCCTCTTCCCTGAAGGGGTTCAGCTTCATCCCACCAGTTGGAAGCCTTGCCATGGGTCAGGAGCTTTC
>OW240917.1:81578193-81594829 GCA_933207985.1 Pelobates cultripes
GGCGGTGCGGTCCGCCCTCATGGACGCACCGCCCGGGCAAAGCTGCAGCCGCCTGAGGCTCACTACAGAGCGCTCGGGCGGCTGCAGAATTTGGGGGGGCGGCGGGGCTGACCATGGCACCCCCCACCCGGCTGGCACCCGGGGCGGACCGCCCCCCCCCGCCCCCCCTTTAGTACGCCACTGCATTAAACTGTAGAAGTTCTGGTGACTATAGTGTCCCTTTAATACGAAGTCTTTCTCTCACCGGTCGACTCTAAATTACTGGGAGAGCAGCAGACACAAGTTAAGATGAATTTTGTTTGTGTCTTTCTCCCTCAAGCCCATTTCATAGTTACATAGTTACATAGCTGAAAAGAGACTCGCGTCCATCAAGTTCAGCCTTCCTCACATATGTTTTTGCTGTTGATCAAAAAGAAGGCAAAAAAACTCCTCTGTAGCACTTCCAATTTTGCAACAAACTAGGAAAAAAATTATTCTTGACCCCAAAATAGCAGTCAGATGTCTCCTTGGATCAAGCAATATCCCTGTATGTTATGTTTTTGCAAGTATTTATCCAATTTCAGTTTAAACATCTGTATGGACTCTGATAAAACCACCTCTTCTGGCAGAGAATTCCATATCCTTATTACTCTTACTGTAAAAAAAGCTTTTCTTTGACTTAGAGGAAATCTAAATGTGTGACATTGTGTCCTATATATAGCCCTGTATCATGTGTCTCTTAGCCCCAGCGCCTTTGTCTCTTTCTCCCCTTCCCCAGCCCTTCTGTTAGTCTCTTTCCCAGGCCATAGCAATTCTGTATGTCTCTTTCCCTACAGCTCCTCTGTGTGTCTCATTCTCCCCTTCCCCAGCCCCTCTGTGTGTCTCCTGTTCCCCTTTCCCAGCCCCCTTGTCTCTTTCTCCCCAGACCCCTCCATTTATTTTTTTCTTCACAGCCTCTACATGTGTCTTTTTACTCCCCTGCCCCTCCATATATCTCATTTCATCCCCTCCAGCCTCACATGTTTATCATTTCCCCCGCCACCCCCCATGCTTCTAAATCCATCCCTCCGACATCCATGTGTCTCAATCCATCCCCCAGACCTCCATGTTTCTCATTAGCTCCCTCAGCCCCTCCATGTGTCTCATATGCCCCTCCATATGTCTTATTAGACCCCAAGCCGACATCCATGTGTCTCAATCCATCCCCCAGACCTCCATGTGTCTCATTAGCTCCCTCAGCCCCTCCATGTGTCTCATATGCCCCTCCATATATCTCATTTCATCCCCTCCAGCCTCACATGTTTATCATTTCCCCCGCCACCCCTCCATGCTTCTAAATCCATCCCTCCGACATCCATGTGTCTCAATCCATCCCCCAGACCTCCATGTGTCTCATTAGCTCCCTCAGCCCCTCCATGTGTCTCATATGCCCCTCCATATGTCTTATTAGACCCCAAGCCCTCCATGTGTCTCATTACCCCCATGTATTCCTATAGCCCCCTCCCAGCCCTCCATGTGTCTCATTCCACCCCCTCCAGCTTACATGTGTCTAATTAGTCCCCCATCCCTCCATGTTTCTTAATCCACCCCCAGCCCTTTATGTGTCTCAATCTATTCCCCTCAGCCCTCCATGTGTCTCATTACCCCCCAATACCTCCATGTGAATTATTATTTCTCTCAATCCCTCCATAGGTCCCTATAAAGCCTCCCAGGACTCCATGTGTCCCTATATCCCCTCCCAGCCCTTCATGTATCCATATACCTCCTCCCAGCCCTTCATGTGTCCCTATAGCCCCCCAGGCCCCATGTGTCCCATTAGTACCCCCCAGCCCCATGTGTCCCATTAGTCCCCCCAGTTCTCTGTGTATCTTGCTGTAGCGTGGCTGAGCAGGTAGACTATGGTTGAGAAGCTCCTGCTTACTGTACCTGGTCTGACAGGAAGCAGTTCTGTGCTCTCTGTGAGCACTTCCTGTCAGACCGGGTAGGGGAACAGAGGCTCCTCTACCTGCGGTCTGTCTGCTCAGCCAAGCTATATTCTGTGACTGGCAGGAGGGGAGAGTGTCCCTTCCTGACGGTTACTCTGTAATTGCGCCGTGCGGCCTGCAGGCCAGTATGCACTAGGTGGCCGTGCACCAGCCCGTTAGTGTGCCGGCCCACCTGGAAATTTCCCAGGATCCCAGTGGGCCAGTCCGACTATGCCAGGGCCCTTAGCAGCTGTCCAAGATAGCCATAGGATTACTCATCTCTTTGAATATTTATGTGAAAGTTATATTAAAATTATTTTTTGAGTGACAGACGTTGAAGGGGTTAAAGGCCAAGTTTGGCATTATTGAATATTGTAAGTATAAATTATTATTTATTTCATTTTTATCTTGTAGTAGATGGAGCAACCTCCTCTGAAGGTTTTTTTTTATTGTAATTGTTTTTTTTAAATGTTATTTACTTTATAAGATACAAAGTATTTAGATTATATTTACACTATAGCTTCCATGGCTCACACTGCTTATTATCATCCATTCCAGCACCACCAAGGGATGGGACAAGAGGATAGGTCCATCCACTGTCTATGTACTAAAATTTTACCCCCAGAAAATGTACACATAAAAGGAGATTAGTGCTTTTAATTTAGTCCTCCATAGTTATAATTCAGAATCCTTCTGGTCACTAAGAGTCCTGAATTCTCCACACAATTTTAATAGGTATCTACTGTTATTCTTCTATGGGACCTTTGTAACCTATCAATATGATCAATAAATGTAGATGAGGAGCGTTTTCCGCATAGTGTCATAGGTCACCTTTTGTGCATTCCCTTGTGATGTCATGTGTGACATGTTCATTTACGGCATACAGCAGAGGTGGCCAAAAGGAAGACAACCAGATGTTGTAGAATGACAACTTATATGGTGCTTTGCAGGCCTTGATGCCTTTAGAATGACAATGCAAACTGGAAGCTGTAACATCTTGGCATCTACCTTATGAGCACTCCTGATCTTCGACATTCATTACCAGTTCATGCATCCTCTTAATGCATTATTTTTTTTTCACTTGCACACTTGCCTGCATTCATTTTGTGAAATTTAGAATTTTCAAGTGCTGCATCATATTGTACATATCATGCATGTCAGCATTCACCTTGTGCAACTATCACGGTACAGAATGTAGAAACCATCTAGTAATCACTTGTCATTTCCAGAGATTCATTTGAGCCTTCCATAGGTTTCCATGCCCTGATCCTCTAATATGCATACATTCTGATTCATGTTCCTTGTTTGAATATGCATCCTTTCTGACTAAATCCGTTTAGATTGTCTGATCATGTGTGGATTTCACTTCTAGTATTCATTCTATTAGGCTCATCTGCTTTTGGCTTGTTTTATAGAAATTTATTCTGTTCCACTGACTTCTTAACCCATTAAGGATGGGGGACGTTCTATGCCGTCCTTAGGGAACCGGCTCTAAACGCCGGAGGGCGGCATAAAACGGCCCCCGCGTCCTATGTACTTACCCGGTGATCGCCGGCGATCACGGTATGGGAACTAACCTGGGAGCCCAGGGAGTCCCCCTCCGTCCTCTTCGGCCCCTCTGGGCCATGTGATCACGAGGTCCTTGCGAGGACCTCGCGATCACATTGATGACCTAGCTGTCCAAGGTATTTCCAGCAGGGGGAGTGCCTGTAATCCCTGCTGCCTGGAAAAATAATAAAACATGTTAAAACAGTGTAAAATTAAATAAAATATACTTAGATCATATATATATATATATATATATATATATAGATAGATAGATAGATAGATAGATATACACACATATACACACTAATATTTGTGTTCAGCAAAGTCTCCCGAGTATAACAGTACCCCTTATGTACATGTTTTATGGTGTTTTCAAAAGTTACTGAGTCAAATATAAGGCTTGCGTTTCACTTTTTTCACATTGAAATTCACCAGGTTGGTTATGTTGCCTTTGAGACCGTATGGTAGCCCAGGAATGAAAATTACCCCCATGATGGCATACCATTTGCAATAGTAGACAACCCAAGGTATTGCAAATGGGGTATGTTTAGTCTTTTTTAGAAGCCACTTTCATCATTTGGTTATATAACAATGAAGCAAATGGTGAAAGCATCTAACATTGCTTAAGATCCCATTTAAGGATATCAACAATTCTACTGTAATATATTTTATAATACTATCAGCTATCTGTGATTAGTTAGTATTTCAATACATGTCACCCTGCCAAGAAAGGAGTTAATATTACTATAAAGGAAGATAAATAAACTGTTCTATATCTATTAAATCAATTGCCACTTTTCTAACTTTTTGCTGCAGCACTTCCTATTTTCCTATCTAATTTGAGAATTTAGAGTTGTTTCACTTATGTAGCTATCCACATGACACACCTTTATCAAATAGCTTTCGTTTTCATTCTCTTTTTTGATATTTAATTTTGACAATGAGTTATATAATCATGTAAGGACTATGGTTATCATTCTTTGGGAGCTAGAGCTTTTGTATGTGGATAATGAATATATGTATGAATATATATAAATATATATAATTTTTTTTTCAGTTGTTATAAAGTTGTGTTTTTCTTATTGTCTATTGTATTATGTATTCATTTTTTATCCTCTTTTCTCTCCTCTATGTACACATACAAATGTGGGTTTACTGGCCATTTTCTTAGGTACACCTAGTGTAACAATTTCAATAATGTCAATGTTGATAATAATGCTACAAATCAATATATAAAGCGTGAAGACAGTTACACAGTTACACTGTCTCAGGGAACATTAGAAAGGAGAAAATACATAATATAAGCAACTTTGAACAACTTTGATCAAAAACACCTTGTAAGTAAGAACAATAGGAGACTAGACTGGGTAGTAGATATTTCTGAATATATGTCATAACAACACTTTAGAGATTGTAGTCACCAAAAAAACCTTAGCTTAATAAAGCAGTTTGGCTGTATAGATTATGCCTCTGAAGTTTCACTGCTCAATTATCTGTTATTTAGGAGTTAAATCACTTATGTTTCTGCCCAGGCAGCCATTGCCACACCTCCCCTGGCTGTGACTGACACAGTCTGCATGAAAACAAAATGGTTACATTTTCAGTAATAAGTAACTTACTTAAAAGTCTTTATCTCCTTATTGTAATAATTAAGCAATAAGTAACACCATTCATATTTTTTATAGTTCTTAGTATTATGGTCGAAAATGTGGGTAAAAAAAAAAACACAAAATGTTGTAATATTAAATGTATATTTAATATAATTATAATACCAAACAAACAGATGCTTGCAGAATTAACTACAATAATTATACAATACAAAACAACAACATATTACTTACAAAAGGCTATAACAGTTGCTAAATGTTACAATGGAATCATATGGTACAATACAAAACATGAACAAATGTGCACAGGCCGAGCCTCTGGGGATGGGGCTAAACAGTCAGTTTATGGTAAAAAAAGGAAAATAGGTGTAGCGCTGTATACATACATATAATAGGGATGAACCTAATAGACTAATCAGGCTTCCAGATGAGAGCAATTCCAATATATTTAACAATCAGAAAAACAAGCAGAAAAAAATCCAATAGTGTAACACCGTAAGTATAGATATAATATGAGACAAATATAGTAATAAACTCACATTCTCCTGAGCTTAATGCCAAGCTCAGGAATAAGTGCGTATAGGTCCGTATAGGCGACCTTCCCCTTCTTCTCGCCAGGTACTCTTCTCTAATCGCCTCTAGGACTCAAATAAAACACATATATGGTGTAGCACGTCTATGTAGAATACTCCTACTTTAGGTATGTGATATACTCACAGAAGTGGAGCCTCTATATCGGCTCTGTCTCTGCACGTTGAATAAACAGTAGAGCTTTGCAAAGCAGGAACCAAAAAAGCCCATATAGTAAATAAAAAATACTTTTATTACATCAACAGGGTATAAAAAACCCTCTATGATAATATAAAACACCAATAAATAAAATACTATGAAAATAGATAAATCAATAACAAATGGGCATAAAAGTATCATACACTTCTTCCCAGAACGCGTTTCACCGTAACTCCGACGGCTTCCTCAGCTGGGTCCAATTGTCTCATATTATATCTATACTTACGGTGTTACACTATTGGATTTTTTTCTGCTTGTTTTAGGTTGATTGTTAAATATATTGGAATTGCTCTCATCTGGAAGCCTGATTAGTCTATTAGGTTCATCCCTATTATATGTATGTATACAGCGCTACACCTATTTTCCTTTTTTTATCTCTTTTTATTGATGTAAGTAAGAAAGATTACATCTAGGTTTATAGCAAATTGTTTATAATATATTTTTTTGACTAAAGAGTGTTATATTCAGTTATAGCGCCAGTGCACCACTTGTATTTCAGTCAGTTTATGGTAGTCTACATTCTAGCAAGTGTAAAGAGCTTGAATCCCTCCTACATCTGGTTTTTATTCCCAGTGTATTCCTAGAGTAGACTGGCCTTTGATATCACTGCCAGAAGCGTGTGGCTTAAGGAATCCTACACACTGCCCCTAGTGATACCCCTAAAGCATGCTCTATTTTATGGCATAGATTATTATTTGAATTCATTACACTCCTGCTCTGTAAATTGAGCTTTAATTACACACATGATGCTCCTGTAGGGTCTAACAAGCCATTAGCAGAACAGGAGATAAGAAATTCTAAATTAAACAGAATTTGCAATAACGGATGTTTAAACATTAGGTGTCTCTTTACCGGAAGTATTTAGGAAGGCTGTGTGAGTCACATGCAGGGAGGTGTGATAGGGCTGCATTAAAAAGTGACTTAACTCATACATGGCAGAGAATTGAGCAGTGAGACTGGAGTTGCATGAGAATACACCAAAACTGCTTAATTAATTTAACACTGTTTTGTTGACTATAGTGCCCCTTTAAACTCAAAAAGCAAAAGAGAAAAATACAAATACAGTTTGCATGTCAACAAGAGCTGACTGGATCAAAACTGAAAATACTGAAACCTAATTGGTAAAATATCAGTGTTTAGGGCAAAACTGTGCTTGTGTCAGAAATTGGTGTAAACTCTGTCAATCCATATATCTTACTGATATTAGTTAGTATTTTCAAGGCATAGGGAATTATTTCTTAGTAGTTAATACAAATGTAAAAAATCTCTAATGACTAAAGCCATTACGTGTTCTTGACTCCATTATCAGTTTGTTCAGCTCTAAAATGTCTGCAGTTTCTTATAACATGAAAAAGCTCTGTTGCACTAATTATGTAACAATGCTCCAGAAATAATCATTTTTCAACCAGTCTAATATCTATTATTATTATTATTATTATTATGATATTTATAGAGCGCCGTCAAATTCTGCAGCACTTTACAATGGGTGGACGAACAGACATGTAGTTGTAACCAGACAAGTTGGACACACAGAAACAGAGGGGTTGTGGGCCCTGCTCAATGAGCTTACATGCTAGAGGGAGTGGGGTAAAATGACACAAAAAGGTAAGGATAGTAACAAAAAGGTAAGGATAGTATGAAACCATACCTGTAACAACTAATTTTGTTTAGCTAATTTTTGCATGTGTTTTATGTACATAACACTGTAATATTAATGTATTGTTCATACACCCTAGATATATTCAAAACATCTCATAGTATTCCTTCTGTTAAAAGCAAAACAAAAATAAGAACAAAACAAACAACCATTTCAAACAAAAAATAAATACATTAATAAAAGAAAATGTACGTACATACATACTGTACATATAGACTTCAATTTGCAAATTCAGTTTTCATTATTAGTATTATTATTAACATTTCTATAGCACCATTTTTATCAGACCTTTTCAATTATAGAATGACAATATTTAACAAGCAATAAACATAAAATATCATATTGGCAGAGACATAAGGTAAAGAAGACCCTGCACAATTAAAGGGACACTATAGGCAGCCAGACCACTTCAGCTCATTAAAGTGGTCTGGGTACAGTGTCCCTATTGCACTTAATTCTGCAATGTAAAATATTGCAGTTCCAGAGAAACTGCAATGTTTACATTGAAACACTGATTCCAGTGCCTGTCTACTAGAGGCATTTCCTGTATTTTCAAAGAATTTTAGTCCGCTAAACGACGCTGGATGTCTTCACGCTCTGCATGAGGACATCCAGATTCAACTACTTCTCCATAGGAAAACATTGATTCAATACTTTCCCATAGGGAGGCCTAATGCACAAGCGGCACTTGCTGTGCATGCGCATTAGCACCCGCTTGAAGAGGGACATCAGAGAAGGCGGAGCCGCAGCCCAGTGCCGTGGGATCATGTAAGTAAATAAAGGGTTTTTAATCCTTTTTTCACTGCAGCGGGAACAGAGCAGGGATGGAGGGAGGCAGAGGGAGCTATAGTGCTCTGAATACAGCTTTGTATTCATGGCACTATAGTATCCCTTTAAGCCTAAAATCTTGGAAAGTTTTATACAATTTTAGGATGGGCCAAAGTTCTCAAATAAAAATATACTGATCTAAAAAGCCCCACTATACATGATGTGCCCATTTAAATTTGTATTTACTTTCATTCTATGGTGTTACAAAATGCCTTTTGTAACTGTTCCTTTAAATGACAAATTGCCCTGCTTCCCTGGATTATGGAGGAGCCTATTTGCCAGCCTCCTCCCCCATGACTATGGACCGGGTGTGTATGGCCCTTTAAGAACAGTCTGTGAGCATATTGGGGCTTATGGACTTTTTATGGGACTGGTGCTGGCCCTTTAAGCACATTTTTGGGACATAGAGAAAATTGGGACAATGCCCCTTTAAGACGGTGTCCCAGACTTCTTTGGGACACTGTCCCTTTAAGCCTGTGTCCCCAGTGTCCCCAGACTTGGTTAAAATCCTTTGTTCATTTCTATTTTCCACTTGGTTCAGTAAATGGGGCTTACTGAACCAAGTACCACACAGGTGGACCACCCAGAAGTGGAAGTGTGCAGGCAATTTACCTCCCAGGCTGGGAGACTGCTGTAGGTAAATTGCCGACCGCTGGGTGGCCGCAGTTCATGCAAACCAACACGGGGTAGCGGCCATCTTTGTTCATTCGAACGAGATCAGCGGTATGTGTAGCCAAATTCATGAAACTGAAATCGGCTACACATTTCCGCGAACACCGCTGACCTGTACCTTCTCCCATACTGAACTTTCAGCTACAGAGACTAAGTCCCATTCGGCGTCATTTTTTTCAGACTGAAATAGACCGAACGCACAGCCCAAATTTATGGAACTGTTTTGGGCATGAAATGTGCTTGCGGTCGGTCATAAAGGACTTCTGTCTAACTTTTGATCTACTGAACAGATTTTTATGATTTTTGAGTATGTTTATATTTAACCCCTTAACGACGAGTGACGGATGAGGTCCGTTACTCAGGGGATTGCCATAACGGCAAGTGACGGACCTCGTCCGTCACTCGTTAAAATTAATCCCGGTGATCGCGGGGTTAATGGTGCTCTGGTCTGCCTCTGTATGAGAGGCAGACCGGGAGCACCCGATCTCGCTGCTCCAGCAGTGGTGCTCGCTTTGACAGGCTGTCTGAGCGAGCACATGTGCTGCATATACTCACCTTCTGCCTCCCTGCACTTCCTGGTTCTGTGTGAAGTGCAGGGAGATGGAACAGTGCTGATTCTGCCCCCTGTTAAAAAAAAAAAAGAAAGTTTATTTAAAATCCCACCCCCCTTTACTCGTTTTAATTAAAAATTAACCCCTTCCCTGCCAATTGATCACTGACTACAGTCAATTGGCAGGGATTACATTTTACTGTCATCTGATTTTTTTTTTTAACCCCTGAGGGTTAATTCTTTTTTTTAACCCTCAGGGGTTAAATTTATTTAATTAATTAATTTAAATATTTTAAAATTATATATTTCGCTACCTGAGGTGGGTGGAAGTTAGTGGTGAATTGGGGGATTTGGTGTTAAGCTAACTAGGGGTTAACGTTAAAAAAAGTTAAAGTTAAAAATTAAGCTAAAATTTTTTTCAAAACGTTTAAATAAAAAATTAAAACAAATACCCCTTTACCCAGTCCAAATAAAAATTAACCCCTTCCCTGCCAGTCGATCACTGCCTACAGTGATCAAAATACAGATCACAGTATTATACTTTGATCTAATTTCTTTTAACCCCTGAGGATTAACTTTTATTTATTTTTTAACCCTCAGGTGTTCAATTTATTTAATTAATTAATTTAAATATTTTATAATTATATATTTTGCTATCTGGGGTGGGTGGGAGTTATGGGAAAATGGGGAGTTTACTGTTAGTGCTGCTTACTGCTAGTTAGAGGTTAAAAAAAAAAGCTTAGAATAATGTTAAATCTGAAAAAAAGTTTTAAGAAAGTTTAGGAAAGCTTAAAAAAATTAATAAGCAAAACAAAAGTTTAAAAAAAGTTTTTAAAAGTAAAAAAAGTTTCAAAAAGTAAAAAAAATACATTTAAAAATGCTACACCTGGAACAAACTAGAGAAAAAATGATCCCACGCTAAGGTTCAAAATATGCCTTTTGAATGACCCCAGGGTGTATTCTTTAATAAATGGTATGTGTTTGTGGGGAAGTTTCAATAACCAACCATCTAAACTACTCCAAATTGGAACATGGATACAGCGTAAAACTTCAAAGTTAGAAAAAAACTGAATGGCTGTGTCTCAAATGCACCCCTTCAACATCCACATCTACCTGGCAAAGGTACATACGGTGATATTGCTGTACTTAGACGACATAGTGTGTCACTTTTTTGTGTGTCAAAAAGGCAGAAACAATACTTATTACCACTACACTTTGTACAAGCTAGCGGAAAAATGATCCCACGCTAAGGTTCAAAATAGGCCTTTTGAAATACCCTGGGATGTCTTCTTTATGAAATGGTATGGCTTTATGGGTTATTTGGATTATATAGCCTGGTAAAATACTCTATAATGGGACATGGGCACAGCGTTAAAATGTAAAGTTTGAAAAAAGCTGGAATGGCTGTGTAGTAGATTATTTTCTGCAAACCAATAAATTTGAATGACTATCTGTTCCTGTCCAAATTAAAGATAATAAAGTTGCGTGCACGCAGAAGTAAATTCACACTGAGACACAGGGTTCAGGTTAATGAAAGAACTTTGGAAAAGTTTAATGGCTTCTAACAGATAATGGGTGTGCAGACCCTTATAAAGGCATTTTTACATCACTGAAGAATTCAAGATAACAGCAAAATAAACATTATTAATTGGTCCAGGTGTTAAGTGGTTAGTTAGATGCCCTCCCATCAAGAGGTGGTGTCATCCTTGACACGGGAGTGGACACAAGATGTAGGCGCCATCTTGTTAGCACGAGGTGTTCACTCGATGGGAGGGGTGCTTTGGCAGCCATTTTGAGTAGTTAGTATTGTTAGTTTCAAGGTTCTTTTAGTAAATACACATTTTATTATTCAGCACATTTCTTCCTGCCAAAGCATTAGCTTAGATAATTTCAAGAATTATATAATTCTACAACAGCTGTGTCCCAAATGTGCCCCTCCGATGTCCACATATACCTGGCAAAGGTACATACGGGGGTATTGCTGTACTCAGCCGACATAGCTGAGCAACATATGAAGTATTATACACTGGTAGCACACATAAGGTTTGCAAAATATACTGTGCAAACTCACTTTGTGTGTCAAAAAGGCAGAAAAATAGCGGAAAAATGATCCCACACTAAGGTTCAAAATATACCTTTTGAAATACCCTGGGGTGTCTACTTTAAGAAATGGTAGTCCTTTGTGGGGTAGTTTGAATTTAAACCCTGCTAAGATGCTTGGAAATTGCACAAAAAATTCAAAATTCGGTAAAAACTGATATGGCTTTGGCTCCTATATGGCACTGTAGCTTCACAAAATAGTGTCAAAGACATTCATTGGGGGTGTCTTTTTACTCAGATGACTTAGCCGAACATAATTTTGGGGGTTTTAACTTAGTGGCACATGTGAAATATATAAAATACCAAGCAAAAATGCATGACATTTGCACTGTCGTTATTCGGCATGTGCTATAAACTTTAACTTTAATAATACACGGACACATTTAATACTGTTGGAGTATAAAGTCCACAGCTTTATTAATATGAATAAATTAACATATTTAGGGTCATTGTCATAAATGACATTATTTATTATCCCCCCGCACAATCCCCTGACAATGACCCTACCACATGAACAATAATTAACATCAATTACCAATAAACTTGTAAACATCCGGCCTACCAACGAGGCCCCATATCATAATGATAACTGTAGGGGTGTACCCAGACACCCCTACACCCCCAGGTTCGTCGCCACCGAAGAGCTAGAACCTACCAACCATGACACCGTCTGGCCTACTTCAGCCTAGGCCCTGGCCTGTACAGTTCCAATTCCCTGATAACTTCCAACTTAACCACACCCTGTTCCGCCACAGCACTTGTCTTGACCCCTTAAGACCATGTGCGACCCCCACCACACTGAAACAGGGCTCGTGCTATGCCCTCCTGGAACCCCAAGTTCAGCAAGTCACACCCCACCTCTGACAGGTGTACTCCATCCCTCCTAAAATAACCTGGCAACATGCCCTCCAGTTCCCGATGCCTCACCACTACTCCTCCCATCCGATTAACAAATACTGCCATAGCTCTATTAATCTTCCCCCTGCATCGTGCCACCGCAGCAGGGTCCCTGGTGTGCCGCCATGTAAAACGAGGCACCATCTCGGACCACACCACCACTACGTCAGGGACCAGCTCCCGTAGCCGATCCATGTCCCTCTTCATTCGCCGCAACAGTTCCCCTTGCGGAATCAGCCCTAAGTCATTCCCCCCACCGTGCACCACTACCACATCCGGAACCGGACCCCTTGCCACCTTTTGAAATAAAACATTACTCAAGCTCTGCCAACTAAAACCTCGAAAACCAAACCAGGATAAGACCTCCCGTTCCAGAGGAAAGCCCAGTTGTGTTCCTTGTCTCCGAACTGCGGCCCTCTTCTGTGCCCAATATACGAACGAGTGTCCCAGCAACCAAACATTCCAACCTGAAAAGAGACAAAATTAATTACACCGCAGTGCCAGTGTCCCCCAGTCCCGGCCATTTATCCCCTCAAAGCTCCACCATCCCGTCGGGCCTCACATACGAGCGAAACCGCATGGATTCCCACCTTCCAATCCTCTTGATCCGCTCGTCACCCAAACACAAGCGTGCCGCCTCCGTAGCCGCACCGATACGGAACGAATGCGACCCGAATTGCATGGGCTGCAGGCCCAGCTTCACTAAGCCCAAACGAAAAATCCTAATGAATTGAAACCGTGACAGCGCCGTGCCGTCAGCGTGCAGGAAAAAACAACCGCTAACGTTAGGACGGATCCCCAGGTACCCTGATCCGCAGGCCACCGGGCACAACCCTGACCCCAGCAACTCGAATAGCACCACGGAGCAGCCTTTGCCGAAAACATCAGTTTTCGCCATCGCTCCAACTCCACTCCAATGCCAATTTTAACTTCATATCACAAGGCTAGTAAGCCAAATTTCTCGCTTTGTTGGAAAAGTAACCAGCTTCCCTCATCCAAACGCCCAAAAATTTTGCACAAACGCACCAGAAAAAAGGACCACCTCAAATGGCGAGGAACATAACTCCGGTAACTTTCCCACCAAACCTTGTAAGACCGCAAAAGACACCGGTCTCCTCACGTCCGTCGACGTCTTTCCCCTCCGAAAACCCCGAACCGCCTGTCGAACCAAGAAATGCTTTGTCAAATCTTCCCACCCATGGAATTTAAACCAGAAAGCCAAGGCGGACATATGCCTGTCCACCATGGCCGGCGAAGCCCCCTTTGCAAACAACCGGCACAACAACCATAGGAAGACATCCAGCCTATGGCCCTCCGAAAGGTCCCCACCTACCTCCTCAACCGTTTCCTCCCATTCCTTCCAAACCTTAGCATAGGATGACCACGTGCTCGGTGCCAAAGATTTCTTTATGTATTCCCCAAGCACGATGTCCCGAGTCGCCACATCTCGTCTGGGCAAGCCTGCCCGCATTCCCGTGCCTCTGGAGCCGCTTCCCGAAAACGATCCCACTGAAAACGAGAAAGCGCATCAGCCACCACATTTGAGAATCCCGGAATGTGCCTAGCCCTGAATACTAAATTGGAAGACATGCAGAGAAGCACCAAACGCCGCAGTAGGCATAAGACCGGAAGCGAAGATGCCGACAAACTGTTGATTGCCTGCACCACGGCCATATTGTCCGAATAAAACACGACTCGCTTGTTTGCTAGTTCAGCTCCCCACAATGCTACCGCAACCACTACAGGAAAGAGTTCCAAAAATGCCAGATTCTTGATCAATGGGCTCGCCCTCCATGCCTCGGGCCATGCCTCGGCACACCACCGTCCCGCAAAATAAGCCCCAAACCCCACGCTGCCCGAAGCGTCCGTAAACAGCCCCACTGCTTCCGAAGACACCACTTGCTCCCGAAAAAAGGCCTTGCCATTGAAGTCCCTCAAAAAACGATCCCACACCTCTAAGTCCGCCTTCATGTCCGCGGAAACCCTGATATAGTGTGACGGCATCCGTATCCCACTCGTCGCCCGCGCCAATCGTCTACAGAAAACCCTCCCCATGGGTATGACCCTGCACGCAAAGTTCAGGCTCCCTACCAGAGACTGCAATCCCCTCAGCGTCACCTTCCGTGCTCTCCCAATTGTGTGCACCAAGTCTTTCAGCTTGTGCAACTTGTCATGTGGTAATCTACATTCCCCGATCTCCGAATCGATCTCCAAACCCAGAAAACTGAGACACGTGGCGGGTCCCACGGTCTTGTCCTCCGCCAAAGGAACCCCCATCGTCTGCGCTACCCATTGGAACACCCGTAGTATCTGCTTGCACCGGTCTGAGCCTCGAGGGACGACACATAAGAAGTCGTCCAGGTAATGCACAACCGTGCCCCCGGCCGATTCCCGTCGCACTACTCATTCCAGAAAAGTGCTAAACTTCTCGAAATAGGCGCACGAGATGGAACAACCCATCGGCAAGCACAGATCCACAAAGAAGCCCCCTTCAAAACAACACCCCAAGAGGTGATGACATGACGGGTGTATGGGAAGCAGCCGAAACGCTGCCTCCACGTCCACCTTCACCATCAGCGCTCCCCGCCCAGCTCTCCGTACCAACTCGACTGCCCTGTCGAATGATGTGTAAGATACTGAACAGAGTGCTGCGTCGATGTCATCATTCACAGATGACCCTTTAGGATACGATAAATGATGAATCAACCTAAACTTGCCAGCCTCTTTTTTGGGGACCACTCCAAGTGGGGATATCCGCAACTCCGCTATAGGAGGATACGGGAACGGCCCCGCCATCCTCCCCAAAAGGACCTCTTTGGCCAGCTTTTCCCGCACTACCTCCGGGCGTTCCCGCACCGATTTAAGATTGGCACAAACCGCCCCTGGTTCCTTAACCGTGAAGGGGATCACAAAGCCCTCCCTAAAACCCCGCCACAGGAACGCTGCATCCTCCTGGTTAGCGTATTGCCTTAGCCAAGGCAACATCGCGCCTAACCTCACTGGGGACGCCCCCAGTTGCAGCCGAGGTGGCCGCCACCCCTGCGGTTCCACCCCCTGCATTGAGCTTACCTTTCCTGAAGCATCTGCTGGCGCCGTGATTCCCTCCGCAGCCCGAACACTCGTGCCTAAATCGGCATGAAGTACCCCACTTGCATTGACCCTCGTTGTACGTCCAGCACAGGCCCTTCTTTTGTCCCGCTGGCACAGCCACGCCTGAGGCTGTCCCAGCTGCCCCGAGTAAGGGCGCAGCCTTCTGCGCCGTCATAATCCTCATCCATAGCGGCAGGTCCATTTGGTCCTACCGCATGGTAGGGTTGGCCGCCAAGCGTTGCCGAAACTGCTCATCATATTTCCACCACGCTAGGCCCCCATACGTCCGATACGCATCGCCTATCCCATCCAAGTAGCAGAACAGTTGCGAACAGTTCCCTGGCCTTTTTTCCCCTATCACACTAGCCAGTATGCAGAACGCCCTCAGCCAATTCCCAAAAGTCTTCGGTATCTTGCGATACCTCCGCCTTTTTTCTTCTTCCTCCTTCTTGGCGTCCTTCTTATCCTCCTCCTTCAAGTCTAGGAATTCCTCCAAAGGGAGCAAGGAAAAAATTTCCATGAACTCCCCCTTCCAAATCTTTTCTTTGACCTCTAATTTCAGGTGACAACCTAGGGGGCCCGCAAAAGATATGTGTACGTTTTGACGTGCCGCGTCCGAAATGTCGCCACACCCGACCGCCGACTCAGCCCCCCCATCCGCCGCACCAGACGCCACTACCGCTTCGCTTACCTCGCCTCCGCTCGCCGGTTGGACCCCCGCCCTTATTGCCTTAACCGCCGTGTCAGGGGACCATACCTTACCGAACTGTAATGGTGATTCCCCCTTTCCTGACCATGCCTCCAATAGTGTTTTTAAATAGCCCAATAACTGTCCGGAGTGTTGTGCAGATATGGACTCACCGTTGGAGACCCCAGCCGTGCCAGGCCCCGGGGTTGCCGACCTTCCGTCCACCCGTTCAGGCTCCGGAGCATCCGGTTGACGCCGACTCCCATC
>OW240917.1:81594929-81771898 GCA_933207985.1 Pelobates cultripes
CAAAAGTTAGACAGAAGGTCTTTATGACCGACCGCAAGCACATTTCATGCCCAAAGCAGTTCTATAAATTTGGGCTGTGCGTTCGGTCTATTTCAGTTTGAAAAAAATGACGCCGAATGGGACTTAGTCTCTGCAGCTGAAAGTTCAGTATGGGAGAAGGTACAGGTCAGCGGTGTTCGCGGAAATGTGTAGCTGATTTCAGTTTCATGAATTTGGCTACACATACCGCTGATCTCGTTCGAATGAACAAAGATGGCCGCTACCCCGTGTTGGTTTGCATGAACTTCGGCCACCCAGCGGTCGGCAATTTACCTACAGCAGTCTCCCAGCCTGGGAGGTAAATTGCCTGCACACTTCCACTTCTGGGTGGTCCACCTGTGTGGTACTTGGTTCAGTAAGCCCCATTTACTGAACCAAGTGGAAAATAGCAATGAACAAAGGATTTTAACCAAGTCTGGGGACACTGGGGACACAGGCTTAAAGGGACAGTGTCCCAAAGAAGTCTGGGACACCGTCTTAAAGGGGCATTGTCCCAATTTTCTCTATGTCCCAAAAATGTGCTTAAAGGGCCAGCACCAGTCCCATAAAAAGTCCATAAGCCCCAATATGCTCACAGACTGTTCTTAAAGGGCCATACACACCCGGTCCATAGTCATGGGGGAGGAGGCTGGCAAATAGGCTCCTCCATAATCCAGGGAAGCAGGGCAATTTGTCATTTAAAGGAACAGTTACAAAAGGCATTTTGTAACACCATAGAATGAAAGTAAATACAAATTTAAATGGGCACATCATGTATAGTGGGGCTTTTTAGATCAGTATATTTTTATTTGAGAACTTTGGCCCATCCTAAAATTTTATAAAACTTTCCAAGATTTTAGGCTTAAAGGGATACTATAGTGCCATGAATACAAAGCTGTATTCAGAGCACTATAGCTCCCTCTGCCTCCCTCCATCCCTGCTCTGTTCCCGCTGCAGTGAAAAAAGGATTAAAAACCCTTTATTTACTTACATGATCCCACGGCACTGGGCTGCGGCTCCGCCTTCTCTGATGTCCCTCTTCAAGCGGGTGCTAATGCGCATGCACAGCAAGTGCCGCTTGTGCATTAGGCCTCCCTATGGGAAAGTATTGAATCAATGTTTTCCTATGGGGAAGTAGTTGAATCTGGATGTCCTCATGCAGAGCGTGAAGACATCCAGCGTCGTTTAGCGGACTAAAACTCTTTGAAAATACAGGAAATGCCTCTAGTAGACAGGCACTGGAATCAGTGTTTCAATGTAAACATTGCAGTTTCTCTGGAACTGCAATATTTTACATTGCAGAATTAAGTGCAATAGGGACACTGTACCCAGACCACTTTAATGAGCTGAAGTGGTCTGGCTGCCTATAGTGTCCCTTTAATTGTGCAGGGTCTTCTTTACCTTATGTCTCTGCCAATATGATATTTTATGTTTATTGCTTGTTAAATATTGTCATTCTATAATTGAAAAGGTCTGATAAAAATGGTGCTATAGAAATGTTAATAATAATACTAATAATGAAAACTGAATTTGCAATTTGAAGTCCATATGTACAGTATGTATGTACGTACATTTTCTTTTATTAATGTATTTATTTTTTGTTTGAAATGGTTTTGTTTTGTTTTTATTTTTGTTTTGCTTTTAACAGAAGGAATACTATGAGATGTTTTGAATATATCTAGGGTGTATGAACAATACATTAATATTACAGTGTTATGTACTTAAAACACATGCAAAAATTAGCTAAACAAAAGTAGTTGTTACAGGTATGGTTTCATACTATCCTTACCTTTTTGTTACTATCCTTACCTTTTTGTGTCATTTTACCCCACTCCCTCTAGCATGTAAGCTCATTGAGCAGGGCCCACAACCCCTCTGTTCCTGTGTGTCCAACTTGTCTGGTTACAACTACATGTCTGTTCGTCCACCCATTGTAAAGTGCTGCAGAATTTGACGGCGCTCTATAAATATCATAATAATAATAATAATAATAATAATAATAATAATAGATATTAGACTGGTTGAAAAATGATTATTTCTGGAGCATTGTTACATAATTAGTGCGACAGAGCTTTTTCATGTTATAAGAAACTGCAGACATTTTAGAGCTGAACAAACTGATAATGGAGTCAAGAACACGTAATGGCTTTAGTCATTAGAGATTTTTTACATTTGTATTAACTACTAAGAAATAATTCCCTATGCCTTGAAAATACTAACTAATATCAGTAAGATATATGGATTGACAGAGTTTACACCAATTTCTGACACAAGCACAGTTTTGCCCTAAACACTGATATTTTACCAATTAGGTTTCAGTATTTTCAGTTTTGATCCAGTCAGCTCTTGTTGACATGCAAACTGTATTTGTATTTTTCTCTTTTGCTTTTTGAGTTTAAAGGGGCACTATAGTCACCAAAACAGTGTTAAATTAATTAAGCAGTTTTGGTGTATTCTCATGCAACTCCAGTCTCACTGCTCAATTCTCTGCCATGTATGAGTTAAGTCACTTTTTAATGCAGCCCTATCACACCTCCCTGCATGTGACTCACACAGCCTTCCTAAACACTTCCGGTAAAGAGACACCTAATGTTTAAACATCCGTTATTGCAAATTCTGTTTAATTTAGAATTTCTTATCTCCTGTTCTGCTAATGGCTTGTTAGACCCTTCAGGAGCATCATGTGTGTAATTAAAGCTCAATTTACAGAGCAGGAGTGTAATGAATTCAAATAATAATCTATGCCATAAAATAGAGCATGCTTTAGGGGTATCACTAGGGGCAGTGTGTAGGATTCCTTAAGCCACACGCTTCTGGCAGTGATATCAAAGGCCAGTCTACTCTAGGAATACACTGGGAATAAAAACCAGATGTAGGAGGGATTCAGGCTCTTTACACTTGCTAGAATGTAGACTACCATAAACTGACTGAAATACAAGTGGTGCACTGGCGCTATAACTGAATATAACACTCTTTAGTCAAAAAAATATATTATAAACAATTTGCTATAAACCTAGATGTAATCTTTCTTACTTACATCAATAAAAAGAGATAAAAAAATGAAAATAGGTGTAGCGCTGTATACATACATATAATAGGGATGAACCTAATAGACTAATCAGGCTTCCAGATGAGAGCAATTCCAATATATTTAACAATCAACCTAAAACAAGCAGAAAAAAATCCAATAGTGTAACACCGTAAGTATAGATATAATATGAGACAATTGGACCCAGCTGAGGAAGCCGTCGGAGTTACGGTGAAACGCGTTCTGGGAAGAAGTGTATGATACTTTTATGCCCATTTGTTATTGATTTATCTATTTTCATAGTATTTTATTTATTGGTGTTTTATATTATCATAGAGGGTTTTTTATACCCTGTTGATGTAATAAAAGTATTTTTTATTTACTATATGGGCTTTTTTGGTTCCTGCTTTGCAAAGCTCTACTGTTTATTCAACGTGCAGAGACAGAGCCGATATAGAGGCTCCACTTCTGTGAGTATATCACATACCTAAAGTAGGAGTATTCTACATAGACGTGCTACACCATATATGTGTTTTATTTGAGTCCTAGAGGCGATTAGAGAAGAGTACCTGGCGAGAAGAAGGGGAAGGTCGCCTATACGGACCTATACGCACTTTTTCCTGAGCTTGGCATTAAGCTCAGGAGAATGTGAGTTTATTACTATATTTGTCTCATATTATATCTATACTTACGGTGTTACACTATTGTTTTTTTTTCTGCTTGTTTTAGGTTGATTGTTAAATATATTGGAATTGCTCTCATCTGGAAGCCTGATTAGTCTATTAGGTTCATCCCTATTATATGTATGTATACAGCGCTATACCTATTTTCCTTTTTTTACCATAAACCGACTGTTTAGCCCCATCCCCAGAGGCTCGGCCTGTGCACATTTGTTCATGTTTTGTATTGTACCATATGATTCCATTGTAACATTTAGCAACTGTTATAGCCTTTTGTAAGTAATATGTTGTTGTTTTGTATTGTATAATTATTGTAGTTAATTCTGCAAGCATCTGTTTGTTTGGTATTATAATTATATTAAATATACATTTAATATTACAACATTTTGTGTTTTTTTTTTTTTACCCACATTTTCGACCATAATACTAAGAACTATAAAAAATATGAATGGTGTTACTTATTGCTTAATTATTACAATAAGGAGATAAAGACTTTTAAGTAAGTTACTTATTACTGAAAATGTAACCATTTTGTTTTCATGCAGACTGTGTCAGTCACAGCCAGGGGAGGTGTGGCAATGGCTGCCTGGGCAGAAACATAAGTGATTTAACTCCTAAATAACAGATAATTGAGCAGTGAAACTTCAGAGGCATAATCTATACAGCCAAACTGCTTTATTAAGCTAAGGTTTTTTTGGTGACTACAATCTCTAAAGTGTTGTTATGACATATATTCAGAAATATCTACTACCCAGTTTAGTCTCCTATTGTTCTTACTTACAAGGTGTTTTTGATCAAAGTTGTTCAAAGTTGCTTATATTATGTATTTTCTCCTTTCTAATGTTCCCTGAGACAGTGTAACTGTGTAACTGTCTTCACGCTTTATATATTGATTTGTAGCATTATTATCAACATTGACATTATTGAAATTGTTACACTAGGTGTACCTAAGAAAATGGCCAGTAAACCCATATTTGTATGTGTACATAGAGGAGAGAAAAGAGGATAAAAAATGAATACATAATACAATAGACAATAAGAAAAACACAACTTTATAACAACTGAAAAAAAAATTATATATATTTATATATATTCATACATATATTCATTATCCACATACAAAAGCTCTAGCTCCCAAAGAATGATAACCATAGTCCTTACATGATTATATAACTCATTGTCAAAATTAAATATCAAAAAAGAGAATGAAAACAAAAGCTATTTGATAAAGGTGTGTCATGTGGATAGCTACATAAGTGAAACAACTCTAAATTCTCAAATTAGATAGGAAAATAGGAAGTGCTGCAGCAAAAAGTTAGAAAAGTGGCAATTGATTTAATAGATATAGAACAGTTTATTTATCTTCCTTTATAGTAATATTAACTCCTTTCTTGGCAGGGTGACATGTATTGAAATACTAACTAATCACAGATAGCTGATAGTATTATAAAATATATTACAGTAGAATTGTTGATATCCTTAAATGGGATCTTAAGCAATGTTAGATGCTTTCACCATTTGCTTCATTGTTATATAACCAAATGATGAAAGTGGCTTCTAAAAAAGACTAAACATACCCCATTTGCAATACCTTGGGTTGTCTACTATTGCAAATGGTATGCCATCATGGGGGTAATTTTCATTCCTGGGCTACCATACGGTCTCAAAGGCAACATAACCAACCTGGTGAATTTCAATGTGAAAAAACTGAAACGCAAGCCTTATATTTGACTCAGTAACTTTTGAAAACACCATAAAACATGTACATAAGGGGTACTGTTATACTCGGGAGACTTTGCTGAACACAAATATTAGTATTTCAAAACAGTAAAACGTATCACAACAATTATATCGTCAGTGTAAGTGCCATTTTGTATGTGAAATTTTTTTAAAAATGTCACTTTCACTGACGATATCATCATGATATCGTCAGTGAAAGTGACATTTTTTAAAAATTTTCACATACAAAATGGCACTTGCACTGACGATATAATTGTTGTAATACATTTTACTGTTTTGAAACACTAATATTTGTGTTCAGCGAAGTCTTCCGAGTAAAACAGTAACCCCCATCTACAAGTTCTATGGTGTCTTGGAAAGTCACAGGGTTAAATATAGTGCTAGCAAATTAAATTCCCTGGACTTTTGGCCTGGGTTGTCAGGCAGGTCATGCAAATTGTAATTAATAAAATAACCTAATTATGTAAAATTATTACATAAATATACACGTAGAATTATTATATATATATATACATGTGTATCATTTTTTCAAATTATTTATATTCAGGTATATATATAGTGATATATAAGTATATACTTATGTATATAGATATATATATTATTATGTTCTACATGTATTTTGATAAAATACAGTTAGAACGAAATTACACATGTATATATATTTTTTATTTATTTATTTTTTATTATTTTTTAAATTAAATTTAATTATTTTATGTATTTACAAATTTATTTATTTTATATTATATATAAATATATATATATAATGATAATTATATATATTTAATCAATATCATTGTACGTGTACTTTAATATGAATATATATATATATATATATATATATTTATATATATATATATATATATATATATATATAATTATATATATTAATATTAAAATACACTTAGTGTTTGTATATTTATGTGTAAGTGTGTATATGTGTGTATATCTATCTATCTCTCTCTCTCTATATATATATATATATGATCTAAGTATATTTTATTTAATTTTACACTGTTTTAACATGTTTTATTATTTTTCCAGGCAGCAGGGATTACAGGCACTCCCCCTGCTGGCAATACCTTGGACGGCTAGGTCATCAATGTGATCGCGAGGTCCTCGCAAAGACCTCGTGATCACATGGCCCAGAGGGGCTGAAGAGGAGGAAGGGGGACTCCCTGGGTTCCCAGATTAGTCCCAATACCGTGATCGCCGGCGATCACCGGGTAAGTACATAGGACGCCGGGGACGTTTTATGCCGCCCTCCGGCGTTTAGAGCCGGTTCCCTAAGGACGGCATAGAATGTCCCCCGTCCTTAATGGGTTAAGAAGTCCATGGAACAGAAGAAATTTCTATAAAACAAGCCAAAAGCAGATGAGCCTAATAGAATGAATACTAGAAGTGAAATCCACACATGATCAGACAATCTAAACGGATTTAGTCAGAAAGGATGCATATTCAAACAAGGAACATGAATCAGAATGTATGCATATTAGAGGATCAGGGCATGGAAACCTATGGAAGGCTCAAATGAATCTCTGGAAATGACAAGTGATTACTAGATGGTTTCTACATTCTGTATCGTGATAGTTGCACAAGGTGAATGCTGACATGCATGATATGTACAAATTCTAAATTTCACAAAATGAATGCAGGCAAGTGTGCAAGTGAAAAAAATAATGCATTAAGAGGATGCATGAACTGGTAATGAATGTCGAAGATCAGGAGTACTCATAAGGTAGATGCCAAGATGTTATAGCTTCCAGTTTGCATTGTCATTCTAAAGGCATCAAGGCCTGTAAAGCACCATATAAGTTGTCGTTCTACAACATCTGGTTGTCTTCCTTTTGGTCACCTCTGCTGTATGCCGTAAATGAACATGTCACACATGACATCACAAGGGAATGCACAAAAGGTGACCTATGACACTATGTGGAAAACGCTCCTCATCTACATTTATTGATCATATTGATAGGTTACAAAGGTCCCATAGAAGAATAACAGTAGATACCTATTAAAATTGTGTGGGGAATTCAGGACTCTTAGTGACCAGAAGGATTCTGAATTATAACTATGGAGGACTAAATTAAAAGCACTAATATTTTATGTGTACATTTTCTGGGGGTACAATTTTAATACTTAGACAGTGGATGGACCTATCCTCTTGTCCCATCCCTTGGTGGTACTGGAATGGATGATAATAAGCAGTGTGAGCCATGGAAGCTATAGTGTAAATATAATCTAAATACTTTGTATCTTATAAAGTAAATAACATTTAAAAAAAAAAACAATTACAATAAAAAAAACCTTCAGAGGAGGTTGCTCCATCTACTACAAGATAAAAATGAAATAAATAATAATTTATACTTACAATATTCAATAATGCCAAACTTGGCCTTTAACCCCTTCAACTTCTGTCACTCAAAAAATAATTTTAATATAACTTTCACATAAATATTCAAAGGGATGAGTAATCCTATGGTTATCTTGAACAGCTGCTTAGGGCCCTGGCATAGTCGGACTGGCCCACTGGGATCCCGGGAAATTTCCCGATGGGCCGGCACACTAACGGGCCAGTGCACGGCCACCTAGTGCATACTGGCCTGCAGGCCGCACTGCGCAATTACAAAGTAACCGTCAGGAGGGGACACGCTCCCCTCCTGCCAGTCACAGAATATAGTTGGCTGAGCAGACAGACCGCAGGTAGAGGAGCCTCTGTTCCCCTACCCAGTCTGACAGGAAGTGCTCACAGAGAGCACAGAACTGCTTCCTGTCAGACCAGGTACAGTGAGCAGGAGCTTCTCAACCATAGTCTACCTGCTCAGCCACGCTACAGCAAGATACACAGAGAACTGGGGGGACACATGGAGGAATGGGGGACTAATGAGACACATGTAAGGCTGGAGGGGGTGGAATTAGACACATGGAGGGCTGGGAGGGGACTATAGCAATACACAGGGGGTAATGAGACACATGGAGGGCTGGGGTAAGACATATGGGGGCATATGAGACACATGGAGGGGCTGAGGGAGCTAATGAGACACATGGAGGTCTGGGGGATGGATTGAGACACATGGATGTCGGAGGGATGGATTTAGAAGCATGGAGGGGTGGTGAGGGAAATGATAAACATGTGAGGCTGGAGGGGATGAAATGAGACAAATGGAGGGGCAGGGGAGTAAAAAGACACATGTAGAGGCTGTGAAGAAAAAAAAGAAATGGAGGGGTCTGGGGAGAAAGAGACAGGGGGGCTGGGAAAGGGGAACAGGAGACACACAGAGGTGCTGGGGAATGGGAGAATGAGACACACATAGGAGCTGTAGGGAAAGAGATATACAGAAGTGCTATGGCCTGGGAAAGAGACTAACAGAAGGGCTGGGGAAGGGGAGAAAGAGACAAAGGGGCGGGGGCTAAGAGACACATGATACAGGGCTATACATAGGACACAAGGTCACACATTTAGATTTCCTCTAAGTCAAAGAAAAGCTTTTTTTACAGTAAGTGTAATAAGGATATGGAATTCTCTGCCAGAAGAGGTGGTTTTATCAGAGTCCATCCAGATGTTTAAACTGAAATTGGATAAATACTTGCAAAAACATAACATACAAGGATATAATTTCTTAATAGTGGCGCAATAGCTGCTTGATCAAAGGAGACATCTGACTGCTATTTTGGGGTCAAGAAGAAATTTTTTTCCTAGTTTGTTGCAAAATTGGAAGTGCTACAGAGTAGTTTTTTTGCCTTCTTTTGGATCTACAGCAAAAACATATGTGAGGAAGGCTGAACTTGATGGACGCGAGTCATTTTTCAGCGATGTAACTATTTAACTATGAAATGGGCTTGAGGGAGAAAGACACAAACAAAATGCATCTTAACTTGTGTCTGCTGCTCTCCCAGTAATTTAGAGTCGACCGGTGAGAGAAAGACTTCGTATTAAAGGTACACTATAGTCACCAGAACTTCTACAGTTTAATGTAGTGGTTCTGGTGTCTATAGCCTGTCCCTGCACGCTGAGCACTGTAAATGCAGTGTTTACATTGCTGCCTAGGAACATCTCTAGCGGCAGTCACTCGTGCAGCCACTAAAGCTGCTTCCTAGTCCTAGACCTATGTTGAGCATCTCCACGCTCTGCATAGAGGTGCTGAACGCTCCCAATAGAGATGCATTGTTGCAATGCATCTCTATGAGGAGATGTTTATTGGTGAGATGAAGTGCAGCGTTTTGCCACACATGCACAATAGCCTCCAAATACTTTCCTATGGGAATTAAATTGGCATTGACTGAGATCATCCAGTTGTCAGACAAAGTGAAGAGCACACTCTTGTTACTTCAAAATAAAAATGTTTTTTGTTACTTACTGCTGTAAAATAACATACATTCACAATTTCAGTCCAATTACAAAACTTTCCTTAATATGTCAACATAGTTGGACTGAAACATTGATTATATGTAAATGCACGTCTGCTTAAAACAAATCCACTCTTTTGTTTATTTTGAAGCCCTATGAGTGCTTTCTTTCATGTCTGAGTGATTGTTTTCAGTTTTTTTTTCCCGCTTTTATAACTGCACACTATGCTGCCGTGATGCATTATGGGGCTGGTATAGAATTTTTTTCAAGGCTTGCTTTAAATTCCAAGTACGCTTTGGACCCTGTGGGATCATATTCCTACGCTGTTATAAGTCTGCTGTGCATCACTTTGTGGGAGAAGCAATTTCCTAATTAAACAAGTAAGTTTGGTAGAATTGATATACATGATCATTGTTTAGGGTAAATTTAGCAGGAGTTAAGTTGGAGAAAATCACAAAGAGCCACATACTTTAAAGGCAGCATAGATTATTAAAGACAGTTAAATTGCAATCAATGGTTATGGGTCTATTGTTTTCTGCTGTGCTAAAAGCATTTGGCTATAGAATAGCGTAACTGCTACATTATTGCAAGTATTGAATTGCATTTGGTGTAGCTTGAATTTATTTATATAATTGGCTTTGTAGATCTTCTAGAGTCATCAACCAGTGTTTATTTAGAAATCTGTATGTGCTGTGTTTATTATATTGATGTTACTGCTATGTACAAAATCCATGAGTATATTTTGCTTTGTACAGTCTTTTTTCCCCCAATAGAGATCTCATTAACCCCTTAAGGACCACATGCCGGTCTATGCCGTCATGCAGTGCAGGGATTTAACAAACATTAATAGCATCATACAATATATAAAAGAATTATAAGGAACAAAGTATATTATAGGTGCTACTATCACCTAGTGTGAACCACTCCAACACACCAAATATCAATAAAGTGCAAAATGTAAAATGTTGGTGAGAGCACTCAAAACATGCATGTTTTGAGTGCTCTCACCAACATTTTACATTTTGCACTTTATTAATAGCATCATGTATACAAGCTGCCAGCAGGGTTAAATCCCTGCTGATACCAAGGAGCCCAGGTATCATTCGATACAGTTAGTGGGCCCAGAATGACAACTGAGCTATGGGCAGCTCTCTAAATGAGTTCTGCGCATGACCTTTTAAAATCATTTAAATAGCGCAGCTGAACAAATGCACTCACCAGTGGTTATTTGACTGTATCCTCAGTATTAGACTTGCAAGGTCTGAATAGACCCTGGTGAGGTCCTTCTGTTTGCCCTATGCTCAGTGATCGGTGCTAGGATTTTCCTGCTTCTTAACACTGATCACAGTTCAAGCAACTGCAGCATAAAATAGATATCTCCGTTTGCATGCTGGAATCACATATTACAGAATAGTTATTGTACTGTGTTAACTGGAAAAGGTAGGGGTAAATGTATACCTGTGTGCTACCTGTGTAATTAAACAATTGAAGAATACAAATATTGGAACACTTTTTTTTTAATTTCCCCAAAATAAAACACGTGAAAAAAAACTCACAAGGAAATCTATATTTTGACCTCCATTTGTGATACACTGTTTAAATAAAAAGTGCCAAAATGCTCTTAGTTAAATTACCTGGGGGATGTACCTTCTACCAATACATACTTTTGTGTAGAGTTTTGGTTGCTGTGACTACTATAAGCTGTAATCTCAGCATGTCAAATTTTGGCACATCTTAAAGTCCATAATTCACTCTTTGTAATATTTATTTTATGAACTAAAAAAATAATTGAAATTCGGGTTGGGGCCAGACTATCATGGCATTCAGACAAACATTCAGTAAGCTCCTGATCCATTCATTGAATAATCCTACTAAACCTGCTCATTAGACTTTCAACCCGAGGCTGGCAGTATACTCTTCTACATCGACTGACCAGTCTGGGTGGGCTTCCCGGGGTCATTTAAAGCTGCCCAGTTGAAGATTTTTGCTGCTGCTTGAGAGGCCTGATAGAAGCTGTGGAGAGGAGAGGCAGCCGATCTCCCAGCACAAGCTGGATATTACAAGAATGGAGCTTGTGACCTGCTACCCCCCTCTGGACTGGCAGGGGTAATTCAGATCCGCACCCCATATGCTCTTCAGATCTGTTGGGGCTCGGCGTCGGTGTAGCAGACATCGATCCCAGCAACAGTGCTGTGCACAAAATGGATGATGTCTTGTGCATACAGGCTTCCCAAAATGGATCATTCTCCTTCTTAAGCCACCTAGATGATATCTTCGCTAATTTATGGCAAAAACTGACAGCCCAGCAGACTGCACCTGCTCCACAGGTCGCCTAAGTACCACTAAATCCACACTGATATATTGGAAGTCCACCACCACCACCTGGTACTCAAATACTGCTCCTGAGGTGGTGAGTGCCACGTTGTTGGCCCTTAAAGAAGGCGATGTGCAAGTCAACACTAAGGCAAAATACATGAGGGTATACTGAGAAGCTACCACAACGGGACATGAGGAGGTAGGGAGACTGACTGCAAGCACAGATCTGGCTGCCTGTAGCCTTGATACTAGGCCTGAAGAGTAGCATGCTTTTGAGAGGCTGTGCTCTGCCCTGACCAGCTCGATGGGTCATTGGTGGTATCTCACTTCATCACCTGCTTTATTCACTGCACTAGCCTTTATGTTTGCTACATGTTACTGTTGTTGTTTTTTTATTTAGGATTTTGAAGCCTAGCACTATCCTTTCTTTCTTGTTATCCTTTCATTCATTAACAGATATCATCTTTTCTAGAAAACCTACCTTACTGATCAGCTTAGATCCTAAATTATGTCTAGACAGGTCAGATTAGCCTGAATATATTATCAAAAATTGTGCAGTTTTCTCATACGTCTTACTATTGTATTGACTTGTACTATGTTAATTCATGCACGTGAAGTTGGAGCTTTGCAGGACTGCTTGTTTATTTCATGCACAAAAAAAATAAAGAATTAAAAATAATGTTTTATTGAAATGCAAGACGTATTGGGGGTTTTAACAATCAGGACTAAATAGTGAATTTTTTTAATTAGATTTCTTTAGTTGTACTTGGTGAGTAGAAATTATTTAAAACTTAGATTTATTTTTATATTTTAATATTTTATTCCTATTTAATATTCTGGTATGTAAAATTGTATGGTAGCCCAGGAATGAGAATTACCCCCATGATGGCATACCATTTTCAAAAGTAGACAACCCAAGGTATTGCAAGTGGGGTATGTCCAGTCTTTCTTAGTAGCCACTTAGTCACAAACACTGGCCACACCGTCTCAAAGGTAACATTACTAATCTGGCAAATTTCAATTTGAAAATGGAACGTTCTATATTTGACCCTGTAACTTTCCAAAACACTATAAAACCTCTTAATGAGGGGTACTTGACACTGTTGACACTGTTGACACTGTTGCACATAGAAGGCTTATCAATAAACTGCAATCTTTAAGTTTGGATTCAAATATTGTTGAATGGGTAAGGCAGTGGCTGAGTGACAGGCAACAGAGGGTTGTAGTTAATGGAATATATTCGAAGCTTGGACTTGTCACCAGTGGGGTACCTCAGGGATCTGTACTTGGACCCATTCTCTTTAATATTTTTATTAGTGATATTGCAGAAGGTCTTGATGGTAAGGTATGTCTTTTTGCTGATGATACTAAGATATGTAACAGGGTTGATGTTCCAGGAGGGATAAGCCAAATGGCAAATGATTTAGGTAAACTAGAAAAATGGTCAGAATTGTGGCAACTGACATTTAATGTGGATAAGTGCAAGATAATGCATCTTGGACGTAAAAACCCAAGGGCAGAGTACAGAATATTTGATAGAGTCCTAACCTCAACATATGAGGAAAGGGATTTAGGGGTGATTATTTCTGATGACTTAAAGGTAGGCAGACAATGTAATAGAGCAGGAAATGCTAGCAGAATGCTTGGTTGTATAGGGAGAGGTATTAGCAGTAGAAAGAGGGAAGTGCTCATGCCATTGTACAGAACACTGGTGAGACCTCACTTGGAGTATTGTACACAGTACTGGAGACGGTATCTTCAGAAGGATATTGATACCTTAGAGAGGGTTCAGAGAAGGGCTACTATACTGGTTCATGGATTGCGGGATAAAACTTACCAGGAAAGGTTAAAGGATCTTAACATGTATAGCTTGGAGGAAAGACGAGACAGGGGGGATATGATAGAAACATTTAAATATATAAAGGGAATCAACACAGTAAAGGAGGAGACTATATTTAAAAGAAGAAAAACTACCACAACAAGAGGACATAGTCTTAAATTAGAGGGACAAAGGTTTAAAAATAATATCAGGAAGTATTACTTTACTGAGAGGGTAGTGGATGCATGGAATAGCCTTCCAGCTGAAGTGGTAGAGGTTAACACAGTAAAGGAGTTTAAGCATGCGTGGGATAGGCATAAGGCTATCCTAACTATAAGATAAGACTAGGGACTAATGAAAGTATTTAGAAAATTGGGCAGACTAGATGGGCCGAATGGTTCTTATCTGCCGTCACATTCTATGTTTCTATGTTTCTATGTTTCTATGTACTGTTGTACTCGTGAGACATCGCTGATTACAAATATGTTCATTGTTTTGCAGTGAACTCTAACAGTATTATGACATTCACAGCTAAAATGTCAGACGGAAACACAAATTGAAAAAAAATCTTATTTTATCACATTTTTTAAAATTTTATTCATAATAAATTATGTTCCATATTTGAATACTTAATGATAAATGAAAGCCCTGTTTCTCCTGAACAAAATGATATATAATAAGTGTGGGGGCACTTAATGTGACAGCAGTGAATTACGGTTGAACAGACATATAGCGCAAATGTCAGTTTTTGTTTACGTTTTGTTTTGATCAGAACGTGCACTATTGACTCTGTCCTGAAGGGGTTAAATATAGTCTCCTCCTTTACTGTGTTGATTCCCTTTATGTATTTAAATGTTTAAATCATATCCCCTCTGTCTCGTCTTTCCTCAAGCTATACATGTTAAGATCCTTTAACCTTTCCTTGTAAGTTTTATTCTGTAAGCCATGAACTAGTTTAGTAGCCCTTATCTGAACTACGATCTCCAGTACTGCGTACAGTACTCCAAGTGAGGTCTCACCAGTGTTCTGTACAATGGGATGAGCACTTCCCTCTTTCTACTGCTAATACCCTATACAACCAAACATTCTGCTAGCATTTCCTGCTGCTCTATTACATTGTCTGCCTACCTTTAAGTCATCTAAAATAATTAACCCTAAATCCCTTTCCTCAGATGTTGAGGTTAGGACTCTATCAAATACTCTGTACTCTGTCCTTGGGTTTTTACATCCAAGATGCATTATCTTGCACTTATCCACATTAAATGTCAGCTGCCACAACTCTGACCATTTTTCTAGTTTACCTAAATTATTTGCCATATGGCTTATCCCTCCTGGAACATCAACCATGTTACATATCTTAGTATCATCAGCAAAAAGACATCCCTTACCATCAAGACCTTCTGCAATATCACTAATAAAAATATTAAAGAGAATGGGTCTAAGTACAGATCCCTGAGGTACACCACTGGTGACAAGACCATGCTTCGAATATACTCCATTGACTACAACCCTATGTTGCCTGTCACTCAGCCACTACCTTACCCATTCAACAATACTGGAATCCAAATTTATAGACTGCAGTTTATTATTATTCAGTCCCTATCGGGACTCCGGCGATGCTGGAGGTCCTCATGCATAGCGTGAGGATGTCCAGCGACATTTTATACACTTTTTGTGTTTTAAGAACCCAGAAGTCCCCTAGTGGCTGTCTGATAGACAACCGCTAGAGGAGGACATAACCCTGCAAGGTAATTATTGCAGTTTATAAAAACTGCAATAATTACACTTTCAGTGTTAAAGGACCGCTATAGTGCCAGGAAAACATACTCATTTTCCTGGCTCTATAGTTTCCTTTGGTTCCCCTCACCCTCTGGGGCCCCTCCCACTGGGCTGAAGGGTGAGGAAGGGGTTAATCCCCAGGGCCGTCTTTAATACTGACCGGACACTGGGCAACCATTTGCTTGGGGCCCCTGGACTCTGCCCCCTGCCAGACATACTAACACACATACACAGAGACATACACAGAGACATACACTGACAGACATACTGACACACACGCTGACACACACACTGACAGAGACATATTGACAGACATACTGACACACACACAGAAACATACACTACAGACATACTGACATATGCAGACACATATACTGACAAACATACACAAAGACATACAATGACAGACATACTGACACACATACAGACACATACAATAACAGACATACTGACATACACAGACACATACAATAACAGACATACTGACATAAACAGACAGACATACTGACACAAGCACAGACACATACACTAACAGACATACTGACATAAACATACACTGACAGACATACTGACAAACACACTGAAAGACATACTGACACAAACACAGACAGACATACTGACATAAACATACACTGACATATATACTGACACAAACACATACACTGACAGACATACTGACATAAACATACACTGACAGACATACTGACATGCATACACTGACAGACATACTGACACAGACACTGACAGACATACTGACATAAACATACACTGACAGACATACTGACACAAACACATACACTGACAGACATACTGCCATAAACATACACTGACAGACATACTGACAAACATACACTGAAAGACATACTGACACAAACACAGACAGACATACTGACATAAACATACACTGACAGACATACTGACAAACATACACTGAAAGACATACTGACACAAACACAGACAGACATACTGACATAAACATACACTGACAGACATACTGACAAACACACTGAAAGACATACTGACACAAACACAGAGAGACATACTGACATAAACATACACTGACATACATACTGACACAAACACATACACTGACAGACATACTGACATAAACATACACTGACAGACATACTGACAAACATACACTGACAGACATACTGGCACAGACACTGACAGACATACTGACATAAACATACACTGACATACATACTGACACAAACACATACACTGACAGACATACTGACATAAACATACACTGACAGACATACTGACAAACATACACTGACAGACATACTGACACAGACACTGACAGACATACTGACATAAACATACACTGACAGACATACTGACACAAACACATACACTGACAGACATACTGACAAACATACACTGAAAGACATACTGACACAAACACAGACAGACATACTGACATAAACATACACTGACAGACATACTGACACAAACACAGACAGACATACTGACATAAACATACACTGACAGACATACTGACAAACATACACTCACAGACATACTGACAAACATACACTGAAAGACATACTGACACAAATACAGACAGACATACTGACATAAACATACACTGACAGACATACTGACACAAACACAGACACTGACAGACATACTGACCTAAACATACACTGACAGACATACTGACACAAACACATACACTGACAGACATACTGACATAAACATACACTGACAGACATACTGACAAACATACACTGACAGACATACTGACACAGACACTGACAGACATACTGACATAAACATACACAGACAGACATACTGACACAAACACAGACACAGACAGACATACTGACATAAATTTACACTTTTAAACCAACCCACAAGTTTCCTACTTTGGAAGGTGGTTCCCCAGGTGTCCAGACTGAAGGCTGTTGGGATCTGCCTCTCCTGGCAAGGGTCCCTCCTTCGTCTCCCGCGCGGCTCCTCTCCTTAGTGGGAGGAAGTGACTCGCAGCCGTCACTTCCTCCCAGCGCTGCCAAAAAGCAAAGGGCCCGGTGGCGCTGTTAAAGTGCTACAGTGTGTGACCGGGCCCCTGCTTACAATACCCAGCCGGTGGCCTGCTTAATGTGGGGGCCGGCGGCCCCATGGGAGAAACAATTGTTGAGTGCAGCGGGGCCCACGGGGAAGCTGCCTTGGGCCCTGTTAATCCCTTACCTTTTTTCCAGCGCCCGGCGCTGGGGACTCTCCTCATCCTTTCCCATCATAGGCTGAATGCGCATGCGTGACAAGAGCCGCGCGCGCATTCAGCCAATCTCATAGGAAAGCATTCTCAATGCTTTCCTATGGACGCTGGCGTCTTCTCACTGTGAAAATCACAGTGAGAAGCGCGGAAGCTCCTCTAGCAGCTGTCAATGAGACCACTAGAGGCTGGATTAACCCAAAAGTAAACATAGCAGCTATGTTTACAGCAGAAAGGGTTAATCCTAGATGGACCTGGCACCCAGACCACTTCATTAAGCTGAAGTGGTCTGGGTGCCTATAGTGGTCCTTTAAGGGTGATGGGAGTTGGCACCCAGAACACTCCAATGGGCAGAAGTAGTCTGGGTGCCTGGAGTGTCCCTTTAAGCATTCCCATTCAATGGAAGCAACATTCTTAAATTTAAAATTATTTTGATTCTTAACTGTAAAAGTATTTCCGTAACATTCATTAGGGAAGATCCAGGGCTGTTCTTTCAGCTACCAGGTTTCAGGAGGTCACCAAGGATATCAACACTTTGTCAATGTGTCAAAAAAACAAATAAACAATCCACACACATACTGCAATATATGTACATAAATATTAAAATATTATAAAGTATTACATCTGATTTCAGGATTTTTTTTTCATGGCATTATGTTTCCAACCAAGAAAATGATCAGACAAGAGCGTATTAGTATGATTTTCTTTTTAGCTTACAGATGCAAATGTCTTTGCATGATTTACTTTTAAATGATTTAAAGCTGCAGTTTTACCAGCAGGAATATACTTAATGAAATGAAGCGTATGTTTATTTGACATTGTATGAATTTTCCATGATCAATTATCGCTTCCAGCATTAAGAATATATATTAGGCTTCACCACAAGTTGCTGTTAGGTTCCAGTCTTTAAATGTATTTTATTTGATAGCAATGTGCTTACTTTTCCTTTCCCTGGTGATAGGGAATTGTATCATAAATCATTTAAATGACAAATTTTGAAATGTCTAATATTTCAACAAACACTAAATGTACCATAACTACTGTAATGGTTATGATGCTAGGACAATGTTCCTGCAAATTTACCTTTAAAATCCCCCATTTTCATAATTTTCATCTTAATATGTATCACCCAGACCTTATCCCCTTTCGCCGTTCAACTGACCAAGGCCATAACATTATTAACTCGTGCAATTCTAGCAAGTCAGCATTAGTTAGAGGTGCTATGCTGCTTGTGAGCATACACACATATACCCCTTCCCCCCACAAACACTGATAGCATTTATTATAGAGCCTAAAAAGTACAAATAGGGATGCTGAAACTGATGTACCCTTGCTGCTTCCAAACTACAATAGAAAGACATCTACCTTAAGATTTCCTTTTATGAATTATTGAATGTATAGCATATGCTGACTTTGAAGGGGGGTACTAAGCACCATAAACATTAGAACATATTGCTACATATAGCAATTTACTTATGAAGGTACATTTTCAGGGACAGCTTCCTAGCTCCATTACTATTAAAATAAGCTGTGGGTGTTAAGTGGCTTGGATTGTCCCTTTAAATTAGACATGTATATCACATGGATGCGTACATTATAAGATTGTCTTTAAATAGTTGCTTGACAATTTAGGGGCAGCTGAGTGGACTTCTATCAGTTTTAGAAGCAATATTTGTAAATAAAGGTATGGAGGTAAATAGCAACAGCTACATTAATCAATGCATTTGCAGGAAAGTTGACCAGCACAAAATGTAGGCTAATATTTACATGCATTACATTTAGAGACAACCTTAGTCATACAGTATATCTGTTTCAATCTCAATTTCCACTTACTGTTCTGAATCCAATGTTTGATACCTATGGTAATGGCTACTTGGCAAATGCACTATATCAGCTATTCTCTAACAAGGCATGACAGTTGGTCACCTCTTAAAGGATCACTATAGGGTCAGGAACACAAACATGTATTCCTGACCCTATAGTGTTAAAAGCACCATCTAGCCCCCGGGGCCCCTCATGTCTCCATAAATATAGCAAAATCTTACTGTATTCAAGCCTGAAGCTATAGATCTGCATGTTGTTTGCCTCAGAAAAACAAACTGTCTGCTGACATCATCAGAAGTGGTAGCCTGATCCAATCACAATGCTTCCCCATAGGATTGGCTGAGACTGACAAAGAGGCAGATCAGGGACAGAGCCAACATGATTCAAACTCAGCCCTGGCCAATCAGCATCTCCTCATGGAGATGAATTAAATCAATGAATCTCTATGAGGAATGTCCAGTGTCTGCATGCAGAGGGAGGAGATACTGAATGTTTGGATGCATTTTAGGCAGCCATGACCCAGGAAGGATCTCTAACAGCCATCTGAGGAGTGGTCAGTGAAGTTATCACTAGGCTGTAATGTAAATACTGCATTTTCTCTGAAAAGACAGTGTTTACAGAAAAAAAGCCTGAAGGCAATGTTTATACTCACCAGAACAAATTCAATAAGCTGTAGTTCTTCTGGTGACTATAGTGTATATAGTGTATAGTTAGCTTGTACATCTATTCCTGGTATTCGTATTACAAACACTGGATAACTTATTACTGCCTCCATTCAATTGTTTGAAATTGATTCACTTAAAGGACCACTATAGTGCCAGGAAAACATACTCGTTTTCCTGGCACTATAGTGCCCTGAGGGTGCCCCCACCCTCAGGGTTCCCCTCCCGCCAGGTTCTAGGGGGTGGAAGGGGTTAAACTTACCTCTTTCTCCAGCACCAGACGGGGAGCTCTCCTCCTCCTCGGCTGAATGCGCATGCGCGGCAAGAGCAACGCGCGCGCATTCAGCCAGTCTCATAGGAAAGCATTATCAATGCTTTCCTATGGACGCTGGCGTCTGCTCACTGTGATTTTCCCAGTGAGAAACACGCAAGCGTCTCTAGCGGCTGTCAATGAGACAGCCACTAGAGGCTGGATTAACCCTAATATAAGCATAGCAGTTTCTATGAAACTGCTATTTTTATAGAAAAAAGGCTTTTATAGAAAAAGCTGGACCAGGCACCCAGACCACTTCATTGAGCTGAAGTGGTCTGGGTGCCTATAGTGGTCCTTTAAGATTTCTCATGGCAAGTGCCACATCCCCACTTGCTCATGAAATGCAACAAAAGATATCATAAACAAATACTTTATGAATGACAACATTTCTAAAGGCAACATTTGTGTAATGACTTACAAACGAAAAGTTGCATCATGTTTTGATATAGCTTACTAAACATTTTAGGAATATGAATCCTTATGGAGTACGGCCCTCAGTCCTAATTATAAAAGTAATTTATTTTGTTCTATGAGTACAACCTAATTTTCAAGTTCAGTGATTTGAAAACACTCTAGTAAATTGACTTAAAAATCTGCACCATATATTTTATGTCTTAAGTATGCAAAGAGTTTATTAAAAGTGTAATTAAAAATCAATTCAAGAAAAAGAATGTCTTGGGGTAGGGCATATATGTGTATATACACAAAGTATTTATTTACACGTACAGTCATTAACATTTTTGTCCCAGGGAAGTTAAAGTGGAAAAAAAAAAACTTTAATGCTTTCACTGACACCATAAAAAGAGACAGTAAACTAAATTGGTGCCAGTCAATTGTGAGAAATAAATGAAATTATTTAAAAACACTATCACAATAATGGCAGAAACATATACATCTATATGATTGTGACATGACAAAAGCAAAAGAGTGGTCCTTGTCACCTCAAGTCATTCAACTGATACAGACAAATGGGGGGGTGCCACAAGTAGACTTCATGGCCAGGTAAACAGATTAATCTCAAGGGATAGAATGGCGTGCCCTGTAGGCCACTTGGGAATTCAGTCTGGGTTCTGGTTCTGCATTCCCTCTCTTGTCTCTGTCACCGCTACTGAGGCCAATCTGATTCAAAAAGACAGGTATTCTCATTGCTCCTTACTGACATTGGAGACCTTGGTTTCCACTTGTACTGAGCCTATACAAGGAGCTCCCATGAGATCTTTCAGCAATTAAAACCTTACTGCATCAAGGTCAGTAATGATCCAGAAACCCTGTGTCTCAACCTGATGGCATGGAAATTGAGCCGGGCAGATTGAGACAGTAACACGTTTCGGTTGCAGTTATCTCTACCCTCTTTCAAGCAAGAAAACCTTCAATATCCAGTACTGTATCAGAAAATGTTTTTTCAGATGTTGCTGTTAATGGAGATGTTAATAAATTGTAAGTGCAGTTCTGTAACTGAGTTTACAAAATATTGCTGGTGTCACATTTGTATTTAGAAATTGGCATTAAAAGTATAAAACCTTCAAAATCACTAAAGCATTTCTAAGGAAAACAATAAATTGCTGTCAGACAGAAAACAAAAAACAAAAAACAGAAACATATTTATAATACAACGAGTGAGAGATTCTGCTCACTGACTGTTTCTATCTTGCCCGTGTAAATATGATAACGGTAAAGCATATTTATATTTTAAAGGAAAAAACATAATGCCCTTACAATACAATTTTATATAAATGAAAATAATAAATATAATGGTACTGACTGATGTATCCAAGGCAACACAATTGGGCACTTACTGTTAAAAAGGAAGAGGGATTTCAGCACTTTTATATATTGGGACAGTTCTGACAGGCAGCTCAACAACCAAATCCAGTGTATCTCTTCTAAGGAAAATTGAAATGTGGAAAACCACAGGGAGTGAGGCGAGTGCATTTGATGGAAACCCCAGGGGATTGGGTCTGGCACATTTAATGGAAACCCATTTCTATTTCTTGGAGAAGAGAGACACCAGATTTGGTTATTGAACTGCCTGTCATAACTGTACCCATTAAAGGCGCTTCACCCACTCCCCACTTATCTGACATGTCTTTTCCTTAGGTATTTAATAGTGTGTCAGTCATTTCTTATATTTCTGGTTAGGGAATAGGAGAAGTGGCATGTTGCGTGCAACAGACCTGCCTTATTTTTTCTATAACTATTTCCCATAATTTTAACATAGAGAGAGAGACTCTATAGGCTATCAGTGAGACAGTTGGATGTGTTTCTTATTACATGCTGGGCATAAACAATTGCATGCTCAGCATGGAAAACCAATTGTACAGCTTATTGTACATATACATTTAGTGCCTTCGTGGAGTATGGTGCATCGCGCCGCTCTCAGCGTTGGCACTGGAAGAGTTAATATACTGGAATAGCTTGCCTGTGGAGACCTTACACCATTAAAAATACTTTTTTTCAAACCTGTGAAACTGCAACATTATTTAATCAATAGAAAATGGCATGGTAATTTCTATGTTTCCCTGTGGCATCATCAGTATCACTTCAGTACAAGACAGAGCGCTTTACTAATTAGCATTGTAGCAAAATAGCACCAGTTTGAAAATAGATGGAATAACTTTGTTTTGCTAACAAAACAAAAACCATTGGGCTCTTGTAAATAATGTCCATTGTGTTTAATGCCAAAGATTTTACTGTCCTTCCTAAACACAGCGGTAACTTAATATTCCATTATAAATGTATTTTACTGTCTTTTATGCTTTTAATATATTTCTGAAAAATTTGAAATTAACAAACTAGCTTTAACAAATGGAAATACTGCAGTTTATTGTACTGTGTGCATCTTACCAGCATGAAACAATATTCTTACTGCAGATAAACACTCTACCTAGGTTATGTTATTCAGCTAGTGTGTGTATATATATATATATATATATATATATATATATATATATATATGTTCAGCTAGTCGCTTTTAATACATACTTAGATTTTCACATTGACAGGGTGAGTGAAAATAAACAAGTATGTGCAGCCAGTGAAATGTGCAAGTCACAGGCTCAGGCAAGAATGATTTTACAAGAACTATAAGCAGGTTCTACATTAAATGAATTCCATCCATCCTTATATAAACTATACAATGCAATTTTAAAACTAAATGTAATTCTAAATGTGTTTCCTGAAACACAAATTGCTAGCTAACAAAAGAAAAAATCTATCCATCCATCCATCTATCTATCTATCTATCTATCTATCTATCTATCTATCTATCTATCTATCTATCTATCTATCTATCTATCTGTCTGTCTGTCTGTCTGTCTGTCTGTCTGTCTGTCTATCTATCTATCTATCGATCGATCTATCTATCAATCTACATATCTATCTATCTATCTATCTATCTATCTATCTATCTATCTATCTATCTATCTATCTGTCTGTCTGTCTGTCTGTCTGTCTGTCTATCTATCTATCTACCTGTCTGTCTGTCTGTCTATCTACCTATCTATCTATCGATCGATCTATCTATCAATCTACATATCTATCTATCTATCTATCTATCTAGCTATATATCTATCTATCTATTTATCTACCTATCTATCTATCTCTACACATACAGGTAAAATGCAATTAATCCCTTAAGGACCAAACTTCTGAAATAAAAGGGAATCATGACATGTCACATATGTCATGTGTCCTTAAGGGGTTAAAGAGTTTCTGTGCATTCAATGGAGCAAACTCTAAAATCCAACAAAAATACATTATAAGAAAAAGAGGCACGTAGTCACTTGAAGTTCTGGAGTCACATAACCTGAAAAACATTCCTGCAGTGAATAATGATTAATTTACCAATTAATATTGCATAGGATAAAAGCCAATGCACAACTCCAATGGTCCAAATTTGAATACATAAAAAATAAACAGAAAATAGAATCTTAATAGTGTAAAAAAAAAATTTTCAAATACAATGTTGTGTGCATATTAAAAACTTACAAACCGATTTGGAGCTATGGTGTATAATTTTATTTATTTACTTACTTTTATATGTAGTGAACATGTAGCTTAAAACCGGTTGGGATCTAAATACCGACTCCTATTGTTAAATGTGGAAATCTTATTTAAAATTGGATAATTCAACATCAATGAACGGGTGTATGCAAAAAAGTAACCAATAAGACAAACCAGTAATCCATGTCATAATGCACAAGTTTGCAATGAAGGTTTACTCCGAGTTATGATTTTTTTTTTCTATTCTTGTTTTTTTTTTTTTTTTTTTAGATCAAATGACTGATTTAGCAAGTTAATTTGAGGTTGAGAGCACTGTCTAGCCATTGTTGCCAGGCAATTTATGAAAACATTTATAGAAATAACTACTAGAATATTTGCTTTGTGTAAACACTTCCATAGCAATGTTTATCCAATGCTTTTGGAATTGCTAAGCACCACAGTATCTTATTTAAAAATGTAGTTGTTATATTTACAATGTTTTCCACTGGTAATAGTTTGGAAAATTCAATAACTGAGAGCTTGAGAGTTTCAGTATAATCATTATCTTCAATTGTTTTGGGGATCAATACACACAAAAAGTGCACATCTTGGGGACGATTATGATAGAAGTGTTGTGCAATAGAAGATTAATTATCTGATGTTTTCATATTCTATTGAAACTGCTACTGAGGGAAATGTACTGTGTTAATCTGTAATTTAGAAACTAAAACAAACAAAAAACTTTTGATGTTAAAAAGGTGACACAGAGTTCCTTCATCTGCTCCTCATATAATATGGTGTATATCATAAAATATGAACTGTGTTCCACATTGCTATATGCTAAGTTGAGCAAACCATTTCTGAGCCTGAAGTACAAAATACAGACTGTAAAGGATCCTTCTATTGCAGTGCTGATCCTTGTAGCTTCTCCCGAAATCCAGCTGAAACAAAGTGATTATAGCTTCCAATCCCCCATACATGAGTCGAGACTTCATGAAGGGGTAAAACGATCTGATTTAATGCTACCTGCCCAGTATGCTACCTGCCCGGTATTTATGCAGGTCTCCCACCTGGTGGACACTCCCTTAGGGGACCAGATGGAAGACTGGGACAAAAGAATCGCAGTGGCTCTAACATAAGCACTCCCCTTTACATAGGTAAATCCCTCCTCTCTATCCTGGAGATAATTAACTTAAGTTAGTAAAACAAACCTTGATTATCTCCAGGTAGAGAAAAACATGGCTTTTATATATTCCCCAAATAGTATAAAAATCTATAACTTATATTTTACTGCACATAAACTTCAAGTCCCACATACCCCCAGATAGCATGGATCTGAGTGCACATTATAGGCGAATAGCGCTCAGATCCCACAAACACAGTTCTCAATATCGTCGAATGAACTTTGGACTTTGGACCGGCGGTTCGCGTGTTTGTAGCCGAGAAAGAGTTCCATAACTGTAGCTATCTGGGGTCGGTCTATTTCACATCGCATAAAAGTCCTGAACGGTGAAATGTTCCAGGCATTTGTGTGTTTCCAGCCGTATGAACGGGGACCTTGGTAGGCACCAGCGTTGTTTGGTGGAATAAGTGTCCGAAAAGAGTTCCAGGGCATCGCCACCATTTACTTCTGAGCATTCGACAATTTAAAATGGCGACCGCCACGTGTTCGGCAGATGAACGTGGACCACCAAGCTGTTCCCCAATTACTCTGTGGTTAACTACAAGGTCTGGGCGGTTAATGAGCTCCTCAGTAGGAGGTCGGGTGATTCGGCAGTTTGTTTGTTTTATTGGTATTTGCACAAAATCACCACACACACGCATAAATAACCGAAAAGGCTGTTTCTCATAGTCTGGTTAACAGGGGATTTCATTACACCGACATTGATGAATTCCATCAACAGTGTCTGGATTTTGAAGCCTGAAGAGACGCCTACTGGACTTAAGTGAATAACTCGGTTGTACTCAGTAATAACAGTATCCTTTCAGCCTTCAATCATATGGTCCTTTGTAGGTGTAAATGCGTCAGATAACCTCAAGAAGGATTCCATAGTGTAATACTGGACACAGAAGAAAAAAATCTAAATAAGCATATACATAACTCTATTAGAATATCATGTAATAACATCTATTAGAATAGCATGTAATAACATCTTTAATATAATAATCATAATAATGCAATAATTTCTAAAAGCAACTAAAGATATAAAAGATTCAATCACTTTATGAGGTCACTTCAAAATCTCAAAAATGTTACAAATTTACAAGTCCACACCTGGTTTCAAGTTGTTTTTCTCCCCAATAACTGGAATTTTAATAATTCTACCGAATTTATTCCTCAAGTCTGGTAAAAAAAAATCAATGATTTAAAATAGGACATTTTATTCTTAATATGTATTTATAAACATTAGAGTTACTATTTAAAAATTTAAAGAACATATATCTCGATCCCTTTTCTTTAATTTAGATTAAGTAAACCTATCCTCCTCAAGGTCCTGTCCATAACTTTATCAACAAAGAGAAAAATCATAGTGTTTCTCTAAAAAATTAAATTTTACCTATTGGCTTAAAAATCTTAATCTATTAGTTCTATGTAATGCCTGTGTATTCTCTTCGATTGGCCAAAAGGAACATTTAAAAGCCAAGGGAAATTATGACAACTAGAGTGTAAAATATAACTATTGAAAACGTTTTTAGATTTAACCTTACTGTTTTCAATAAATAATTCCAAATCCTCAAATATCTATAGATACCCTACTATACTAATAAGTTACATTTATATTAAATGTATTATTACTTAAAAATTGTAAAATGGAAGAGACTCCTCAGTGCCATGTCAAATAAAAAAACAGCCAATACTTTTTTGTAACTCCAAGTAGGGTATGAAAATATTATCATAACTAGGTAAAAACCTTGTCCCTATAGCAGTTCTGATAATTTGCAGGTAAATAAAATCCAAAAATAAAAAATAATTATTAGTAAGAATAAAAGGAATTCCACTAATAAAAACATCAATCTGTTCCATATAAAAATTTGAATTTCCAGTAAGAGCCCATCTAGCAGCTTGTAAACCTAAAACATTATTAATAATATAATATAAAGATGCAACATGACATGTAACAACCAAGAACAATCTTCTTTTCAGTCAACATTTTCTATATTATTGAAAATAATAAAATAAGGTTTAAACTTTTGAGATAAATTAGAAGAGTTAGAATTGATGCCAAATGTAATTGACCTTTCCCGTGGGGTTAGTAACATTCTTATGATGAATTTTATGTACAAATAAAAAATGTGGTTTGTGTTGTAATGTATAAAAAATGAGATACCCTTATATTTAAAAAGCCTAAAATACTTAAGCACTTATGCTTCTTTTCCTTTTGCAATTTTCTATGGTCATTATCACAATACCCCACCCTTATGGCTTGTTAATATATTATTCATATGCAATTCCTTCAGATCTCTCAATTCAGCATTTTAAATTATTTCTTAATTTACAGCTGTACTAAAGGTCACAATAAGTTTAATAATTAAGAATGAGGGGGAAATTTGAATTGTAATCTTTTCACATTTAAGTTTTTTATTTTCAGAAAAAGTAAAAGGGGTACAGAATATAAAAAGAGGGGGGGGGAGAGATCGACATGACCAGTACATAGTTTTTTTCAACATTACATAAAGCGTGTTACAATATTGGATACATAACATCTATCTTTTTAGTTTACATTTATTTGTCCATGCACAACAGCTTATCTCAGCTCCGTGGCCCATTTGGTTAGTTTCTTGCTTTGAGTTTGTTTGGGGTTGGCTCGATAGGGTGTGTGGTATGCCATTGTTATGTATGGGTGCATTGGTTTGGTGAGCTCGCCCATTAGGCCCTTGAGTGGCCCAATATGGTGAGCCAGGGTTTCCACAGTTTTTCTGTCTGCCTCGTTTGCATACCTTGTATCTATAGTATTGGTATATTTTGCTCAATAATACTTTACGAGAGGGGCAGTTTGGGCTTTTCCAGTTTTGGGCCAATAGATGCCGTGCCGCTAATATAATGAGGGAAGCTATTTTTTAAGCTTCTTTCTTCCAGTGGGTTGGGAAGAGCAGTAAAAGTGCCAATGATGGCGTAAGAGGCATTGAGTAGTGTAGTGTTTTTTTTTTTAAATTTGTTGAACGTGTGACCATTGGGGTTAATCTCGTTGCATTCCCACCAGATATGGGTCATATTGCCCTCTCTTGATTTGCATCTCCAACAATCAGAGTCTATGGCAGGGTACATTTGATGGAGCCTTTGTGGAGTGAGGTACCATCTGTATATTACCTTTTTGTGAGCTTCTACGTGAGAAAAGCAAGATGTGAGGCCTTTAAGAGCATTTAGCGCTAGGAGCCACTGCTCATCTGTGAATTTGGGCATACCTTCTCTTTCCCATTGTGTTATATAGTTGAAAGAGTGAGGTGGTGTTTGATCCAATATGGTTTTATAACACAATGATAAGGACATGGGTTTAATCGGTGCAGAAAGACATCTGGAGAGAACAGCTAGTGCGTGATTTGCATGTCGTGGCATAGGTTGGGGCTGTAATGTCACTTTAGTGTGTACAATGCTTTTCAATTGTAAGTATTGGAAAATAAGAGAGTTGGGCAGGTTGTATTGTATCTGCAGTTCTGGGAATGCCATGATTTCCGTTTGCCGGCATAGGTCTTTGATGTATTTAATACCATATGTGGACCAAGATTTTAGTGATTACCATGGTGTCAACCCTTCTAAAGCCCCTATTGGGGCATATGTGCAAAACTTCCCCTTCTCAGATATGGTGGCCAGTAGCCTGTCCCAGAATTTCAGTGTTAATGTAGTGGTGGGGTAAAGTGACAGCTTTTGCGGTCGGTATAGTTTCGGGGACCACATTATATGTAGTGGATGTATTTTGTCGTGATCCATGTCCACCCATTGGAATGTATGTCTGGGAGCGTGAAGCCATATAGCAGATTCGAGGATAGTGGCCTCGTAGTAGGCGGCCAGTTTTGGGACGCCTAGACCTCCTGATTGCTGCGTTTCTTGTAGTAGGGAGATAGGTAGTTATGGTTTTGCCTTGTTCCAGATGAATCTGGTTAAGGTAGACTGGAGGGTTTTAAGGATGTGTGGTGGGAAATGTAGAGGCAGAATTCTAAAGATATATATAGAATTTTGGGTAACAATACCATTTTAATAGTATGGATTCGACCTAGCCACGATAGGTGGACGCATTTCCAAGTCTGAAAGTGAGAAGTGCATGTGTGTTGTAGTGGTCCATAGTTCAGAGGCATAGTTTTTTGGGCATGTAGAGCTAGTTTAACTCCTAGATATGTAATGTGTTTCTGTCTCCAGTCAAATAGGAAGGTCTGGCGTAGTCTGTCGATTTGTGGTGTGGATAAGTGTAGTGGTAGAGCCTGTGTTTTAGCTTTATTGCGTTTGTAGTATGATACCCTCCCGTAATCTTGTAGCAGGCCCCTAAGTCAAGACAGGGACGTCTCTCGGTTGCTGATGGCTATTAGAATATCATGAGCAAACTTGGTCAATCAGTAGTTGGTTTTTCCTATGTGTATTCCTGTAATAAGCTCCTGACTGATTCCTCTTCTGCAACTGCCACTAGTCTAATACTATCCTTAACTTTTTGTGTCATTTTACTGCCACTCCCTCTAGCATGTAAGCTCATTGAGCAGGGCCCTCAACCCCTCTGTTCCTGTGTTTCCAACTTGTCTGGTTACAACTACATGTCTGTTCGTCCACCCATTGTAAAGCGCTGCGGAATTTGACGGCGCTCTATAAATATCATAATAATAATAATAATAATAATAAGTGGGTCTTGTCTAACCTTGTGAGCTAGGGGTTTCAGTGCAAGGATGAAGAGGAGCAGAGACAGTGGGCATCCCTGTCTAGTGCCATTGGTTAAGCTGAAAGGTGATGAAGTGAATCCTGATTGATACACTCGGGCGGTAGGGTTCTCATAAAGTGTCATTATTCCTCAAATCATTTCTTGTGGGAAGCCATATTTGTTTAGGCCTGATGTCATATATGCCCAGTTGACCCTATCAAAGGCTTTTTCTGCATCAAGAGCTAAAAGGAGGCTTTCAGTCCCTTCTGATACGATGTGAGATAGTATGTTAAGAATCTTCCTGGTGTTGTCAGAACCCTGCCTCCCTTTAATGAGTTGGTCATTGTGCACAATCCGAGTTAGTATAGGGATTATTCTGTTCGCTAATAGCTTGGCGTATATTTTAGTGTCACAATTCAAGAGAGAGATTGGTCGAAAGTTAGGACAGTGGGTCGGAGGCTTCCCCGGTTTCGGTAGGGTTGTTATATGGGCCTGATGCATTGCTGTGGGCATGGCCCCAGTTTGAAAGCACAGGTTGAACAGGGCGGACATATGGGGTGCCAGGATGTCTTTATAGGTGTGGTAATACAGGTTTGTGAACCCATCGGGTCCGGGCGACTTGTGTTTCGGTAGTTATTTGAGAGTATCCACAATTTCTTGTGGTGTGAATGGTTGTGTCAGTCTCTGACATTCTTCTGGGGTAAGGGTAGGTAGATGGATATCTTTCAGGAAGGTATCGATATCTTCCTGCTTAGGTGTATGGCAGTCAGTCCTCTCTGCTAAGTTGTATAGGTCACTGTAGTACCTGCCAAATTCATCTACTACCTCTTGTGGGTTGGTGAGTTTGTTCCCTTCTTTGGTATGGACAAATGCTATCTTGGATGATAAAGCTCTTGTTTTGAGTTGGGCTGCTAAGATTTTCCCTGACCCATTTCCTTAATTTTTGTTAGCAAGTATGTTGTTTTGACCATTTCCATATCTTTCAGTTTGGCCTGAAGTTGGAGAATCTGTTTTGTCGTGTCATGTGATGGTACTCTTTTGTTCGCATGGGTGAGTGTGGTTAATTCAGTGATTGTATCCATGTATGCCTTCATACGCTGTTTTTTGTTGTAGCTAGCATGTTTAATAAATTGTCCCCGGAGGATCACTTTGTGGGCCTGCCACAGAGTTTCTCCCCCACTTCCCCTGTTTTGTTAATGGAAAAGTATGATTCCAGATCTTTGGTGATTTGTGATACCAGTGTGTGGTATGTGAGTAGGCAATCATTTAATCGCCATATGCGATTCCCACTCGTGGGGTGTTGTGTAGTGACTGAGAGCCTGATTGGTGCATGGTCAGACCATGAGATAATGCCTATATCGGCTTTGGAGATTTTTGTGGCCTGTAGTGATGGAATTAAAAAGCGATCAGTTCGGGAGTAAGTATCATGTACCAGGGAATGGTGTGTATAATCTTTTTCTAGAAGGTGGAGGGCTCTCCAAATATGCCGTATAGCCATGTGTAAGTAGGGTAATTTCTATGAGTAAAGTTTAGCGTGCACTTTGTTTTGTCATCGCTTGTGATATCTTGGAGGATGAAGTGATGTCTAAGGATGGGTCAACAATAAAGTTAGTGTCACCTCCAACAAGGATCTCTCCAAACTTATGAGCTTTCGTTAAAGTAAGAATGTGGTCCAAGAAGATGTGGTGACCATTATGTGGGCCATATATGTTAACTAATGTGTATTGGGCATTGTTAATTATGCATTGTAGGAGAAGGTAGCGTCCCTTTTTGTCAATTATTTTTTTTTTATTACTTGGAAGGAGACGTCGTTACTAATTAAGATCGTGACTCCCCTCTTTTTTTTCTTATATGTGCAATGATAGCCTGTTGGGAAGTGCCTGGAAGAAAATTTAGGCTGGTGAGATGTTTGGAAGTGAGTTTTCTGGTAAAATGCTATGTGCGCTTTATGTTTTTTTGCTTCGAGTAAGGCCATGGGGCATTTATGAGGCGAGTTAAGTCCTTTAGTGTTTAGTGAAAGAATATTAAGTGTCATGTGAAGATGGGGTATATCTATATATAGCTGATAGTGCAGACTGCTTCTGCCTTTAGACATTGTGGTAGAAAAATGTCTCATAATAGCTAAACATTGGATTGTCATATTTTGGAGCATTAATGTTTCATACTGAACCAATATTGTATATATATTTGTCGCTGTTGTATATTTTTGTGAGGTAGGTACGGTCATGTCGTGGTGACAACGTGTCACCTTAAAAGGGAAGGGGTCGGGGGGAGGGGACACAACATAAAATGTCTAACCAACTATATACAAAGGGAAGGTGTCCGACTTGAGACCTGATTGTCCTAGTGCTCATTGGGCACAGAAGTCCTCGTAAGAGTGGAGAATCCCCGGTGTCTGGGGAGAGATTATCTGTCAGTGAGTGTATGGTTGAGGGTTAAATCTCGATTTTTCTACAGGTGGGAGTTAATATGGACTTGGGCCTCCAAATGGGGTCAGTTGTTTTCCTCTGCGTGTCTAATTCTGTTACTTCTCCCAATGGTCCCATGTGTAGGTATGGAATTCCTAGCCAAGTCGTTTGTGGTGTGTGTAACAGTAGTAGCCTGCATGAATAATACATTGAACTTCACAATTAGAGCATTATACATTTCTTGGTGTTACCAAATGCTGCAACCCCGCAAGGTGGGTGAAATCTTTCGATTGCAGTCCAGGTGAGGGGAGAGGCAAAGGAACACATATAAATAGTAATAGAAAGACAAGAAAAAAGGAGGAAAGGGAATACCATCCAACATTTGAGTAAGTGTTATTTACAGTATATCCCACTGCTAAATGAGTCCTGCCGGTCTCCGGTATACCTGGTTGTGTCCTTATGTTGTAGAGTGCAGACTTCACAATACCAGAGGTGTGCCGTCTAGGTGACTGTGTTGCTCGTATATGTGGGACTAAGTGGAGTGGTCAACACATGTTTTCTGCAACCATGCATGGCAGTGTGGTGCCTGTGTTTCTATACCGGCATACATTAAAAAAGCCTGCACCATGATTTCTTATCAAGTAAATGTGTGCAGCGTGAGCAGTACCTGTTACAGGGCTTTCTCTGTCAGGGAATTCGCTGCCAGGGTAAACTACCTGTCATTGTGGTGTACTGAAGCTTGGTCTTAGGGCAGCTATCAGTCCAAGTAGGGAGGGTGCATATATTATACTGAGTGGGCTAGGCGTTAGTGTGCAGGAAGTCACCCATTGCTCCAGTACCTTTTAAGTATAGTGGCATTATTATTGTAGGCATTCAAAATCTAATTAGTAAATTTTTCAGCATCAGCTGGGGGGGTATAACAACATAAACTCATATATTACAAATAAAGCATATTAGGGTGTATATTACCAGTGTTCAATCTTTGGAACTGAAGATGCATACACGTTTGCCAAAAGCCTATGAGGCTGTGTATGGATAGAGTCACTTAGCTGTGGCTGATGTTTTCCAGTCGTGGGTGAGCTGCATCTTGAGTGGCTGGATTTTCTATTGTATCTGCGGTCAGCGGTATATTCCACTCTTCCAAAGCTTTTCTCCCGGCTTCCAGAGTGAGGAGGTGTTTTTCAGTGCCGTTCCATCTGATGATAAGACGTGCCGGAAACCCCCATTTGTAGGGTATATCCGCCGCTCTCAGTGCTCTGGTTAAGGTCATGAAGCTTTTCCTTGCAGCTAGCGTGGTTGCCGATAGATCAGTGTATAAATGGATCTTGCTAGAGGTTTCAGGGAGAGTTGGTTGCTTCCTTGAAGCTAACATTATAGCCTCTTTGGAGGTATGCTAATGAATTCTCGTTATAGTGTCCCGTGGGGTAGAGGTTGGGAGGTGCCTGGGTCTGGGCAACCGGTGGGTCCTGTCGAGTAGCAGTGCTGATTCTGGGAGGTCTGGGACTAGTAGATGGAATAAAGTTTTGACAAACACGCCAAGGTTGTTAGGGACGATCTCTTCTGGGAAGCCACGTATGCGGACATTGTTTCGCCGGTCCCTATCTTCATGGTCGGCAAGTTTGGTGAGAATAGAGGTCAGTTTTGCGTCCATGTTTTCATAGGCCGCAGCCACATTGTTGTGCGCAGTAATGATTTCCTCTTTTTTATTTTCGAGGTAGTCGGTACGGTCCCCCAGTGCCTTAACAGCTGCTCTTATTTCTTTTGCTAGTTTGGCAAAGTCCACTTGTAGGGATGATTGCAGGCCGTTCAACATTTTTTGTATTGATGAATCCGTGGCCGGGAGCTCTTTGGTGGAGATCGAGGTGACGTCGCTCCTGCCTGAACTCGAGGCTGGTAAGATTGGCCCGTCGGCACCACCTTGAGTGCAGCGTGGCGGTGAGGACATGGCCGAGATTTGCAGGGAAGGCGTTTTCACCTTGGGTTTTTTTGTGGAGTGCTGAGCCATGTTGGTGGGGTATTACCCAGGTAGCTGTACTTGCGTTGCATGTGGATAATCTCTTGATTAGTGCTTATATAATCACTGTATTAGGGGATTCTCTCTCGAAGCCAATCGCTCACACGCCCATCTCCACGCCCCCTGAATTGTAATCTTTAAGCAAATGTGTTTAAAATTACCATAAAATATTTTTTATTACAATTCCTTACAAATCTCTTACTATCCATAAAAGAATTGAAGCAATTTAATTTACAACAAGAGTAAATTGTAAGCCCTTGTTGAGTACACTAATCTGACTGGTAGTCAGATTAATATAGGCGAAATAAAATCTATTTGAGTTCTATTCATTTCTTTTCTTTTTTATGTTTAATCCTCTACCCTCCTCTTGTGCCTTCAAGGAAAAAAATTTTCTCTGATGAGTTTTTTTTCTACATACCTGATAACTGAAGTGCTGTTTGTGGATCTAGTTTAAGTTCTGTCCTAAAAAAAAGAAGAATAACCCATCTCCAATATGCTACCAATTTCAGCATCTTCAGTCAGGGACAAAAATCTTTTACAAAATCTTTTAGAAGTTTGTATGGGTGCAACGACTACATTTGGAATTGAGAAGACAAGTTTTCTTAACATGTACTTTCATCCATGTGGTAAACTTTAGTGCTGCTACTTCTATTGCGAACAGCTTGAAGGGGAAGGAAAGGACCTACATTGACCAAGAAGCTCCTTTTTATGTGGAACCCAAGTAAACTGGAAAGCCTGTGCATCACTAAGCCTGCTTAACCTGTACATACTGTATTTCAGTGCTTTATGTGGGAAGAAGCTCACTTTTTTATAGTGCAAGTGTTTTGATTATTTTTTTCTGTGTGCATTAAATAAATTATCCAGTGTCACACAATGGGTTTCTTCTAGTTCTCTTTTATGTTCAATATCTGTGTCATACCTACTCCGTTGTTCTCTGTCCTGTGCTTACTTTCCAGCAATCCCTATGCTGGAAACAATGACATTGGATACTGTTCCATCTTTGGCAATGACGCGAATTGCTCTGCCTCCCTTTATTATAGCAGTGGACCACATCATTGCCCACACAATGTGGATCATGTTAATTTTGGCACAAAACATGCTATGAACCAAACAAAAGCCACAGGGGCCTATTTATAGTTCTTGTGACCACTCCCCATTGTTGTGTCATGGTTATGTTAGCCAAAGAGTGCATTACTATATTCTTGGTATTTCTGTCAATTTCTGGTATATAGTTATTCTTAATTCTCAAATCCCAGATCCTTGCCTTTGTTTTACTCGTATATCCTTCTGTCTCCGACCCCAGCCTGTAATGACTATTCTCTAACCTGTGCCTTATATTTTTTTTTTGTTGTTGTTGCAAAGTTGTAACAAAGTGGGTTAGACATAAGGGTTGTAACACATAGGCAAGACTGTTCAATATCCATTGGTTACCCCATACCTCATAACATCTATTACATCTATTACATCTATTACATCCCCGTCGAGCATTTTGGATGTCTGTGGAGTTTCAGTGGGTGTTGGTGTGCACAGAAGGGTGTAGGGAGAAGGTAAACCTTTGTCCACCTCAGGCCTCCCACTCCTTAAGCTGCCGTCACCCACGAACCACATTGTATACATTTGCGGCTACAGTAGCCTGGAATGGGGGGGGAGGGGGGATCAGATTCTAGTGGGCTACCCGGGAGCATTTTGAAGGTATGCACTCCAGAGTTCCCAGGTGGCAGTGTATAGATGGTACTTGTCTGTCATAGAGTAGCATGTCTCTTCCAGGCCTCTGATAGTCTCGACCTTTTGTATCCATTCCCTTATGGATGGGGGATTTGGATTTTTCCAGTATACTGGAATGAGTTGGTTGGCGGCTGAAATCATGTGGTATAGTAAGGTTGCTTTTGGTTTGGGTAATGTTTGTGATGGCACTAGGAGGATGAACATGTCTGGCGTGAGCGGGAGATGTATGGATAGTATCATTTGAATTTGGCCTTGTATGCGCTTCCAATACTCTTGTATTATTGGGCACGACCACCATATGTGTGCTGAATTCCCTTCTGCCGTATGGCACCTCCAACACCTGTTTGAGAGTGATGGGAAATGTGATTTCAATTTGGTCGGTGTGTAATGCTATCGCGCTATGCGCTTGTAGTTTCCTTCTTGCGTGAGTGTGTTACGTGATGTGTGGTGGATTTGTCTAAAAATATAACGCCAAGTCTCTGGCGTGAAGGCCTTGTTAAGTTCCTTTTCCCAGGAGGTGGTAAAAGCTGGTGGATTGAGGGGTTGAGTGGCTAATGTCGTGGTGTACATTGCTGAGATGAGCTTTTTCTTAATGGATTGATCGAGGCAATGTTGTTCAAATTTAGTTTGTGCTCGGTGCGGATTATGTGCGAGTGGTCCTGTGAGGACAAAGTGGGTGAGTTGCCTATATTGAAATTTGTGTATTATCGTTTGTGGGTCTATGAGGGAGCCAAGGGGTTTAATCCTTCGATCCCCCACACTCTCCATCAGGTCCCCCAGTTTTAGGTAGGCTGAGTTGTGGTACTCCTTAAAAGCTTTACCGTCCTCGCCTGGCCTGAACAAGGGGTTGTGTGTGACCGGGTACAGCGGAGACGTATAGGGGGAGATCGTCTGGTGTTGTCGTATTCTAGTCCACATGCGTAAAGTGGGAGAAATGGTAGGGTGTGGGGCATGAAGGAGGAAAACCTGGCCCGATTTTTGCCATGGGATCGTCTATATTGGTGCTCTTAGGAATGTATCTTCTATTTGTACCCATTGTTTGGTGGTGTTGGTGGATGCCCAGTCATAGAGTCTAGTTAGGAGAATTGCATCGTGGTATTTCTCGATATCTGGGTGTCCGATGCCTCCCTCCCCCTTTGGTCTAACGAGAAGCGAGTGTGAAAGCCGGGGTGATTTATGTGCCCATATGTACAATGAAAGGGTTTTGCGTACCAGCGTGAACCAGGTTTTAGGGATCACGATGGGTAGAACCTGTAGGAAGTACAGAAGTCTGGGCAATATGTTCATTTTTAATATATTTAGTCTGCAAAACCAGCTGAAATGTGGCTTGTTCCAGGTGTTAAGGTCAGCTGTTATGTCTTTCATCAGTTTCGGGAAGTTGCTGTCAAATAAGTGAGACGCATCTTTGGTAATGTAGACTCCTAGGTATTTGATATGGTGGGGGGCCCATGTGAATTGATGTTCATTTTGTAGTTTATGTTTCTCCTGGGGATGTATGTGTATGGGTAAGATCTCACATTTGCTGAGGTTGGCTTTGAAGTTGGAGAGTTCGCTGTATGTGTGCATTTCCGCCATTAGGGGTGGTATTGAGGTGCCAGGGTTTGAGATAGTGAATAGCATATCGTCAGCGAATGCGGCTATTTTGTACTCCCTATCGTCTGCTGTGATCCCTTTAATTTGCGTGTTATCTCTGATCCCCTGTAGGAAGGGTTCAAAGACTAGCACGAATAATAGGGGAGACAGGGGACATCCCTGCCTGGTGCCATTTGTTATTTGTACTGGGTCTGAAAGCTGCCCATTTACTCTGATATTTGCTGTGGGGTATGAATATATGGCGTTGAACCATTTCAGCCAGTGGGGGCCAAAGCCCATGTGCTGTAGGGTGGATGAAATTAAGCTCCAGTCTACCCTGACGAATGCCTTTTCGGCATCAATCGACAGGAGTAGACTGGAGCACCTCGTTCGCCTGGTCAGGTGTATGAGGCTAAGCAGTTTCGTTGTGTTATGTTTAGCTTCCCTGCCCGGAATGAAGCCTGACTGGTCTGCATGTATGAGCCCTGGTAGTAGTGGACGTAGCCGGTTCGCCAGTATTTTCGTAAAAAGTTTTAAGTCCACATTTATCAGTGAAATAGGTCTATAGCTTCTGCATTGGGTCAGGTCCTTACCCGGTTTGGGGAGGAGGGTAATTGTGGTGTTTAATGCTTGAGGGGGAAGGGTATCAGATTTAAGTAGTGAATTAAATGTGTTTCGGAAATGAGGCATGAGTGTCTTGGCAAATGTTTTATAATATTTTGCAGTGAATCCGTCTGGGCCTGGACTTTTCCCCATCGGCAAATGTTTTATCACTTCTAGACATTCGTCCGTCGAGATAGGAGCGTCTAAGGCATCTCGTACGTTTCGTGGAATGGTGGAGTGTATTCTTTGTGCTAGGAATTCCTGTATGTCGTGGGGTTGGGGAGGAGTTTGTCTCAAATTGTAGAGTGATGAGTAGTAGTCCTTGAATGTCTTTAGAATGTCTGTCATCGAGTGTGAAATAGTGCCCTCTGGGTTACGTATCGCTGCTATAAACGTGTGTTCCCTTTGCTTTTTGAGGGCATACGCTAGTAGCCGCCCGCATTTACCCCCTTGTGTATAGTAATTGCACCTCTTTTTGGCCAGCGCCTGTTTGGTGCGTACGTTTAAAATGATACTGAGTTCTGTCCTTTTGTCAACTAGGGTCTTGTATGTGGCTAGATCGAGGCCTTGTTTATGTGAGTTCTCTAGATCCCTAATTTCCTTAGTCAGTCGGGAGGTCTCTGATTCCCTTTGTTTCTTGAGTTTAGAAGCTTCTTTAATGTATGTGCCCCTGATCGTGCTTTTGTGTGTTTCCCACACTATTGGGTAGGGCGTGTCAGGGTGGACGTTTAATTCAAAATATTGTGTAAGTGAGCTCCTAATTCTGTTTTGTGTCTCCGGGTGGTTTAGCAGTGTATCATTGAGTTTCCACTGTGTCCTGGATGAGTGTAAGGAAGGGATTGCTATGTTCAGGGAGATAGGAGCATGGTCTGACCATGTAATCGAGGCATATTCGCAAGTATTGACTAGGTTTAGGAATCTATGTGGAATAAGGAACACATCTATCCTAGAGTATGAGCCAGAAGTGTGTGAATAATAAGAGTAGTCACGATCCGCTGGGTGTGAGGTGCGCCAGCAGTCGTAGAGTTGGTGGGAGTCTAGGATTTTTTGGATGTTTATTCTTGTGGATGCCTGGTATGATTGTGCCTGAGAAGTGGTGTCCAGCGCCCCATCTAGAGACACGTTCAGGTCCCCCCCTAGGATCAACAGTCCCTCTGAAAAGCTTTCCAATTTCGTAGTTATGTGTCGGAATGCCTGGGATTGCTTTCTGTTGGGCATGTAGATATTGGCTAACGTGACTTGGGTTGAGCCTATCAGGCCCTTTAAGAAGATAAATCTACCAGTGTCGTCTATTAGGAGGTCTCTGTATGTGAATGGGAGGTGTGAGGAGAGTAAAATGGCCACTCCCCTGGATTTTGAGCCAGTGAAGTTGCTGAAATAGCCCTTTGTGAAGTGTTTCGACTTAAGTGAAGGTGCTGAGTCTTTACGGAAGTGCGTTTCTTGTATGAAAACCACCTCAGCTTTGTGTTTGTGATAATCTGTGAGTGCCATCTGGCGTTTTTCAGGGGTGTTCAATCCCCTGGCATTGTGCGATAGGATCGTCACTGTTGCCATCTTGGGATATTAGAGGGGTCAGTGCGTGATAAGGGAAAAGGAATGTGGTCCCTGGGAATGTTAGATGTTCTATATGCGGTGTACCCAGTTGAGTAAGACGTATGAGTAGAAGGTGTAGCTTGGTACAGGGCAGGATGTTTCAGATAGTACAATAATCAAAGAGAGAGAAGTACAATACCATATAGTAAATAACAATAACTAAGAATAACTATTTACATAAAAATCAATCTTTTCGTTAGAGCCGGTCGTCAGTATCCGTAGTGGTCACTTGCTCTCCGGCAATTGCGCGGGAACTGGGGTCAGCCCCTGAGAAGTCCTGTTGTCTACAGTGGGCTAGGGATTTACGACCCCGTTCGTAATAGGGTGTGGGTGAGGCGTGTGCCTTGTCGGTCTTGGAGGTCAAGTCGGTGATAACTATCCGTCTAGACCGTCAGCCTCTGTGGCCGTGTGTTAGTGTCTGTAATGAAGTAGGAATGCATGAGCTGTACAGAGCGGAGTCGCTTGAATTTCGTCTGTTAGTTTCGTGGAGGTTGTGGGTGTAAGAATTTGCTATGTTAATGGGTGAGGGGGGGGGTAGAAAGGTTGAAGTCCTGGGAATCCCGCATCCGCCCCAAATGGTAGGATACGGTTCAATATCGGCCCTCTTTTTTTTTAGTTTTTTTTTTAGTTCTCGATGAGATACCTTTGGGATTTTTCTTCAAAACTATTTGCTGCCGTTGGGTGGTGTCTGAAGTCTCCCGTGCCCTGTCATACCCCGGCCAATCTTGCTCCCGCACCTTTGTCGCCCCGTCCCCATCTGGCCGCTATTTGTCACATGCGTCAACTTTTGGGAACACTTCTGTCTGAGAGTGTTAAGTTGTTGTTTGTCACATGAACAAGGCATGGAGCCAACGGAGCTCCTAAAATGTGTGTGAACCATATAAACATAGAATAGGGTACACACTGCGTGCATATGAGGGTAAATAAGGTACAGTAGTTAGTGGTACATTCTCATATGGGTATAAGCAAGGATGGTTATACGACCTGATGGGCCAAGGGTTAACATAGTCTTTCGGGCAGACGTTGCGAGGCTATGTTCGGGCAGGGCTTATGGCTTCCAGACACGGCAACAGTACGGTTTGGGCCCAGAGTCTTGTGCCAAAGCTTGGGTGATAGGGTCCGAGTGGATTGATATGGTGTTGGTCCATCTGGGGGGGGGGGAGGACTCCACTGGTGCCCCTCTACTCCGTCTCGGTTTCTTCTCTTTGAAGCGTTGACGCTTGTGTCATCTTCTGCCTTTTAGCCGGTGATCTCCATTTCGGCGCTTGCTGTGCTGATGGGGCGGACAGTGCAGGATCTGGTGCATACCAATCCAAGATTTGCGTTTCCGTCAGGCCCAAAGCTTTGCAGAATGCAGGGATGTCCTGGAAAGTGGCGCTTGTGTACGTGGAGCCCCTGGTATTGACTGTTAGGGCGAAAGGGAAGCCCCATCTGTAGCGTAGGTTGCGTGCCCGTAGCTGGTCTGTTATTGGCCTTAAGGCCCTTCTTGCTTGCAGGGTGTGCCATGATAGGTCTTGGTAAATTGAAATTTCATGGCCTTGGAATAGCATAGGGGTGGAAGTGTCTCTTAGTTTTCTTATAATGTCCTCTTTTAACGCGAAGTAGTGGACGCGGCAGATGACATCCCTTGGCGTGCTCCCTGGTCTCATTTTAGCTTTCAGGGAGCGGTGCGCTCTGTCAAGGATCACTGGAGCGTCAGGTTTTCGGCCCAGAATCAGATTAAACAGCGTGGAGAGTGTTGTGTATAAATTTTCCCCCTCTGTTTCAGGTAGGCCTTTTATCTGAAGGTTATTCCTACGGCCCCTATTGTCAAGGTCGTCCACGGATCTTTGCATCATGGACATATGCCTTTCTTGAGCATTTACTTTGGTAGTCAGGGTCTGTATCTGGGTGTAATAAGCCCCCCTTTCATCCTCAAGCTCCTGCACTCTGCGGCCTACCTGCTTTATTTCAGTGCTGAGGCCCTCCATCTTGGTCTGGAAGGAAGTTTCTAGTTTACCTAGCATTTGTGCTAGGTCTGTTTTTGATGGGAGATTCTTCAATATCTCCTTGACATCCATGTCTATTGAGTTTGTGGAGATGTCCGAGGTAGTGGGGCTCGGCGGAGTCGAGTTTCCTGCCATCGGCGCCATGTTGGATTCGCCGGTGTCAGACACGCGGTCGGCATAATCTTTGAAGAAACAGGTTACCGTTCCGGTTTTACCTGCCGGTGTCTTCCCTGTGTGTTGGGGGTTCGATTGGGCTCTTTTGGGGTTCCCCATGATGTAGTGGTACCTCCGTTATCCGCGATCTTCGCTCCGTTTTCTCGGAGCTCCTTCAATGTGCTGCCATTCAGCTCGGCTGGTAGACACGCCCCCCCCTGTGCCTTATATTTATACATATTAAGTCCAGCCACTCTAAGGACTGGTAATATGTCTTTATTGTGTATAGGGTTAATATTTCCTCACTATTTGTGAGTCAGAGTGTCTGTCCTTGACATTACAACAGGGCCATGGACCCTGCAACCATGACCAACAAATAGCTTTAGTGTCACCCTATGGGTTTCTTCTAGTTTTCTTTTGGAGGTTTTGCGACATATGTTTCATACCTGCTCTGCATTCCTGATGTCCACAGATATTCCTGTGCACTTTCTTCTTCTTCAGCAATCCCTAAGCTGGGCACAATGAAATTGAGCTGTTCCAATGTCGTCAATGATGTGGATCTCTTTGCCTCCGTCTCCCTTTATTCTATCAGAGTGGCTGGTGTTTTTCACTTCTTGTGAATTCTCACCTGGTATAATTCTAGATTGTAGATAATTTTAGAGTTCTAGCCTGATATAATTGGTCAATGCCTTTCATTAGCCATACACCTAAATATTTACACCACCGCCAGACATCACTGAAAGAAGAAACTCTGACAGTTCTAGAATGCGGGTGTAATGGTATTTATTAATTAATGACTTTTTGTCATAAAAAAAAGCATAATGAGCTTAATGCTTTAGACGCACCACTAGATGTCAGTAAAACATATTTAGTGTAATGCTTTGGGGGCACCACTCGGGGGAGTGTGTAGGAAGACCTGTGCTTCTGGCAGTGACATCACAGGCCAGCCTACTTACACTGAATAAAAACCAGATGTTAGGAGAAGCAAGCTCTGTTTGCCTGTACCTGACTGATCATGTAGCACCAGCTCTGATTTAGCCCCAGCCCTTTGGCTGGGGCCTTGTAAGTAATATGAATCCATTGTAACAGTTAGCAATTGTAATAGCCTTTTGTATAATATTTAGTAACCAATAGTGTTTTGTGTAGTATTGTATTGTATAATTATTGAAATTGACATTCCGCTAGCATCTGTTTATTTATTATAGTTATATTAAATATACATTTAATATTACAACGTTTTGTGTATTTTCTATCCACATATTCGACCATAATACCATGAATTATAAAAATATTAATGTTGTTCCGTATTGCTTAATTATTATGTATTAAGAGATTAATATTCATATTTAGGTCACGACCACAACATTTGGCGTAGTCGGCAGGATTATGCTTGAATATTGGGGAAAATATAAATGTTATGCATTTTGCTTAAATCATACTGTAAATTGTCTGTCTGTATACAAATGAATAAATGAATGATGATTTGGTTTTAATGGAATGAATGCAGATAGCAGATAGGGATTAGATATTTGTTTTTAAGGTATCTCTTGTTGTAGAACATAGTGATGAATTATTGTGTTGCTTGTTACGTTTTACCAACCTTTGGTCATTTTTATATATAAAACAAAAAACAATTTTACTTTTTGTCTGACCATGTGGATTTTAATCCACCATTGACCACATGGTGTGAATGAGTTGAGGCCTAGTTTCATTGTTTGCTACCATTTGCATAGGAAAAGACTTTTCACTAAACTAGTTCACCAGGTTTTATTGCTAAATTTGACCCTGTTTGTGTACTAATTTACATTTGTTTGGCATTCATGGATTTGTCTAGTTGAAAAGAGATTTGGACAAATGTATTAAATTAGTAGTTAAGAAAAAGATACGCTTAGTAAAGCAGATTCAGTGAATAATAGATTTATGTGTGCGTATACACAGAATATTAGTATAAATATATATATGATTTTGACTCATGAAGGAGAGACCACCTTTTTAACAGCTGTGTGACCATGCTTTTCAGCTACAGCTGGGGGAGAATTTGTCCTTGTTGGGGGTGGGTAGTCTTGCCTGTATGAGAAAAAATAAACTGCATTGTTTTGTAAATGTAATTGCCTAAACTAATCAATTTGTGGAGTGTTTTTCAGCTTTATTATCCAGGACTAAGGAATTACTGGACATATGCAGGAACTGGTAACAAATGAACTGAAAACATGGTAAAATAATTCCTTTGTCCTATTTAGTCTGAATATTTTAACAAGTTAGCATTTTTAACAAAGTAAGTGTAGGGGCTCAGATTAAGATTTATATTATTTTAGAAGCCATCTATAACTGATTTTAATATTTCCATGCTTTGAATTAGGGTGTATCTGCCTAGCGGGTGAACCTCCATAACGTGGGCTGTGATTTTAGTTACAGTAGCGGGTGGGGAACCTGAGCTAGGGGGTATTTAAACGTGTCCGGATAAGGGGGAGCATACCCAATAGTTGTTGTGCAGTTCTATCCTGTATTATTATTTGAAACCCTGTATTACTTATAAGTAGCGTTTTGTAACTTATTTGTAATTGTTTATATATATTGCTCTGGGAAAGGGATAGGCAAAATCTCTGAGAGACCAGGAAATATATTTTTAAAAAGGGCGTATTACACTAGTGGTAGGGTGGCCTATCATGACCATAGAGACCCTTGGTGACTAGTTTTTGTTGTATATTGCCCTGGGAAGGGGATACGCTATTTAATAGAAATTCCTGAGAGACCAGGAAATATACAATAAGTGATACGTGAGTGTACTGGTTAAATTGCAGACATATTGGCCCAGAACCTTTAATCGAGCCGGAAAAGAGGCTGCTGTATGTTTGCTCCTCTATAATTTTGCGGGGGCGGTCACCCCCATGCGGAAAGCCACTGCCATCACAGGGTGGTTAGTTGTGCAGGCCCTTAGCCGCGAGGTGCAAGCATGTCCGTGGAAAGGCTAGAAATTAATAGGGAGTCACTCATAGCTGTCAGAAGTGTTGAACTTTGAGACATATTGACCTATATCCTTTCAGAGGCGGAAGAGGTGTTGTGGTTCACTCCTCTATAATTTAACCAAAGGGTGGAGAGTTATTAAACATGTTTAGGTTGGCTAGAAATGTGTTTCCTGAATTGCAGAGAAGATGCAGAAAGCAGCTATTAGCTGATTGTTTATTTTAAGAGCCAAGTAGAAAATTAAGAAAGTTACCTTGTTGAACAAATTGTTTATAAAATGAAAAGTTTAGGGAATGTATTTATATGTGTATATATGTATATATGCTAAGTAAAGGATTTGGCAGTATACGCTATAAGTGACAAGGAAAAGTAATCCTGATCTGTTTTCTTACCTTTTTCAGATATAGCAGAAACCAGGGGTGGACATTGGAACACAGATAGAATATCAGATGGAGACCAGTGTTTAAATGTTGACCTTTGATGAGCTATTGAATGTTTTATTTTATTGTCTATTTAACATGTCTATGCTATGATTTTGTGCATACTGTTCTCTTATTTCTAGTGATTGTATTGCAATTGAAACCCTTATGTATTATTATTGTTGTATGTATGTATGTATGCTTGCCTGGGAAAGGGGGGAATTGACCCATAGGGACCAGGGGGTATTTTTGTGTAAACCAAACTGGGGTGGGAGGGCTCTAACGAGGGAACCCCATTGTCCAGTAGGTGCTTGATTTGTGTCTGTGTAAAGTGCATGAGTGGTTGCAGTTCAAAAAAAAAAAAAACGGAAGAATGATAAGAGGGATAAGAGAAAGTAGGCATTTTGGGTTATCTATACATGTTTAAATAGAAGGGTGGTAAATAGGAATGTAATTGTTTTGGTTAATGTTTAGATTAAATTGGTTAAATACAGCAATGATAACGAGTGTTTAGATTAAATTGGTAAATGCAGCAGTAATAACGAGTGTTTGGGTTAAATTGGTAGATACAGCAGTGATATTGTGTTTATCTGTGAATCAGGAGTGTGCTGGATGTGAAGAGAGGTGTGTAGGTATTTATCCAAACGCCATAGGAAAAAATATGGTTAAGACACCACAATCAAATGGTACTTGTGATGATTGGCACAGTTATTATTTATGTTTGTGTTCGTCATTGCCTGTGTTTTCATTCAAGAACTTTCAAGCAAGGATATTTTAAGCAGAAGAAGAAGAAGCACTGGACACTATGCTCAACTGTTGCTGTAAGGAGAAAAAATATTGCAGCTAAGAGTGGTGAGAGTCGGAACAAAATGCATCAGGAGCAGGAAACTGTTATGTCAAGGTGGTTAATGGTATAAAGAAAGAAAAAACAAAACAATGTGACCACAAACACACAAAAGTCCTTGATCACATGAACTGTTTCATTCATCCCTGTCTCCATGCGTATGTTCTATGAGACTGTCGAAGAATAGAGTATCCAGTTTCCAGGACTAATGTTTGTGAAAATTCCAGGCACACAGACCAGCCAGAGGCTACAGAAATCGAGTCGGTCTGTGCCATGATTCATAGGTGTTATGAGTTTGTGGTGTCTAATACTATATTAAGCTCCAAAACACATCCTCACATGAACACAATATCATTGGTTAATCTAATAAAACATGGTTTGAGTTGTCTATTATTACAAGGGTGGGTATTTGCCTATTTAAGGCCAAGGTTTCCCAACTGCTAATGCATGTGCTCAGTGGTTATTCCCAACTGGTGATGAATGTGCTCAATGAAAAAAAATAAAAAAATAAAAATTGAATAAGCAATAAAGTGTCATAACTTTACGGGTAAATGGGTATCATTCTTCAAAAGGTGGGTTTTGTTGTAGGGCAGGTACTGTTAAAATAGGGTAGATTCAAGATGTTTGTTTTATGACATAAGTCAAAGGGTGGTTTGTAATGGTATTTATTAATTAATGACTTTTTGTCATAAAAAAAAGCATAATGAGCTTAATGCTTTAGACGCACCACTAGATTTCAGTAAAACATATTTAGTGTAATGCTTTGGGGGCACCACTCGGGGGAGTGTGTAGGAAGACCTGTGCTTCTGGCAGTGACATCACAGGCCAGCCTACTTACACTGAATAAAAACCAGATGTTAGGAGAAGCAAGCTCTGTTTGCCTGTACCTGACTGATCATGTAGCACCAGCTCTGATTTAGCCCCAGCCCTTTGGCTGGGGCCTTGTAAGTAATATGAATCCATTGTAACAGTTAGCAATTGTAATAGCCTTTTGTATAATATATAGCAACCAATAGTGTTTTTTGTAGTATTGTATTGTATAATTATTGAAATTGACATTCCGCTAGCATCTGTTTATTTATTATAGTTATATTAAATATACATTTAATATTACAACGTTTTGTGTATTTTCTATCCACATATTCGACCATAATACCATGAATTATAAAAATATTAATGTTGTTCCGTATTGCATAATTATTATGTATTAAGAGATTAATATTCATATTTAGGTCACGACCACAACAGCGGGCATTAAGACTAAGGATGGTAGACTTAAAATAATTGATGCATAAGTTGACTAATGAGCCATACATGTCAAATACTTTTATTCTATTTGACAGGGTGACATCAGGGTTTGTGACATAAAATAAGAGGCAATCTGTATATACAGCAAGTTTAAGGTTTTTGTCACCAACTGAGATGCTTATGAGGTTAGAGTTACTTCTCACTGCATTAAGTAAGAGTTCAAGGGCCATTCTGAATTTGGAAAGAGTTAATAAAACTACTAGTAAGTAATTTGAAGGCCAGGTAGATGGTGGTGGACATGTTGCCATTGGCACACCTGGGCTTGAGGAGTGCCTACACCATGGGCAGATGGGGAGACCTGACCCTGAAGGGAATACAATTTTAACAGTAATCCTTAATAGTGGATTAAGTTTGTTCTTGGTGGAATGGATTTCTGGAAATGAAGATAGTGAGATGGGTTATGAGTCCATTTGTGTTTCACCTCAAGTGTATATTTGTCCTGGAACAGGTGAGTGAATTGTTCAGTACAAGACTTCCTTAATGCAACACTTTAAGAGATAAACATTTACAATATCACTAATTTGTGAGTTTCCCAGAGATAGAGGTATAGTACAAAAAATCTACTGTTTGTAGATATGTGGCAGTGAGCCAGAGGAAAGTCCCATAGAAGTGTCAAGTACAGTGTTGAGAACTATATAGTAACCCCCAAACTAGACAGCCATCTAAGGCACAAGTAATCTAATAATAATAATAACCTTCTGGCAGTTCAGGAGTGGTTTATAGGGGTTTGCCCAAAATTATCCCCCTCACAAACACATATCTAGCTTTCTGATCCATTGATCCATCAGAGTTGCTTTGTTAAGAAATTTGAGATATATTTTAATTTACTAGAGGGGTTATTACATGAACAGTTTTGAGTATATGTATGATTGGTTATTTTGGAGACACTTTTTGAAAAGTGTTTCCTGGATATAGATTATATGAGACCTTTGGCTTTAATTTGTCAAAAGAAAAATTTTCAGATCATTTTTGATCACTAGCAGTAGAGAATATGTTTAATATGTCTGGTGATGAGCTGCAGACACTAACGTCTACTCTGAAACTTCCAAGAAGGAGGAGGAAAAAGGTAGTTAAGATGCACCTTCGCAAGTGCACTGTTGTTAGCCAAACAAATAACTCAAATTAAACACAATAACAACTAGCATTAACCTCTTAATGCCGTTACGGCATTCTATGCCATCTGCAATATAAAGGGCTTTAAAGCTGTTGCAGCGGCATTGAACGCTGTAACGGTTTAGAGCCCAGAGCCTGGATAACACTTACCTCTGTCACGCTCCACTTTGAGAGGACTGCCTGGCAGCCCAGATAGTCCCCCTCTGCCAAATCAGGTCCCTGCAGGCCATGTGTTTGCTCTTACATAAAGCCCCATAACTCTGGCCACCCTGAAATAGTTGGATGGTGAAGTGCACACAAAATTAATATAAGAGCTTCCAGAAACCAATTATCATCTCATCTCAGAGTGGGAAGATTATGCAAATAGCCAAAATGAGCAGCCATGGTGGTGTGCAGTATTACGCAAACAGACAAATTAGCAAATAGGAACAGTTAAGGAGATAGGAGTTTGCCACAGTTCTGAACTGAGTTCAACAGGTGAGTTTCCTGTAGTTGTTTGTGTCATAGATAAATAAATTGGGGCCATCTGATAGGATACCTATCCCTTGGAGCACTGGCATCTTGTGGGTGCTATAGACATCCAAAGACTAACTGTGAACTGAACACAGGACTAGACTGAACTTTCTCTGCACCTTGACAAGGTCCCTTAACTGCATTTCTTTTAATATAACAAAATTAAACTATATTCTAGTATGAAATAGTCTTATTAGTATATTGTGTGTAATACGTATTTCTGTCAGACTGGAGCATAACATACATGTAGAAAAGCTATAGGTTAGAGAAATAGTCAAAATAAATGATCTGCACAGAGAGAAGCAGAATCGTCCTCTGCACTACCAGTCTACATGTCACCCCAACCAGAAGAGGAGGAGGCTAAGGGTGTCCTCGATCAATCTAGTCTAGTTTATATACACTTGTAGACTTACCTCAGGTGCGCAGAGGAGAATAGGGGTTTGAGGACCCATCAGTATCGCAAGGAGGCTGGAGAGAGATCAGGGAAACGTTTCAAGTGATACTCATTATATGCCAGCCTGCAAGCTTTTTAGGCTGCTTTGAGAATATCTTGCTTCAAACTAAACTGGGCGGGGCAACAAATAACATCCAGCGATGTTGAGTGATGATGAGTACAAAAACATAGGAAGAGTCCTTTAGGTGGGCTCTTTAGCCTCCAGGCTCCATGTGCATGGACAAAGTCTATTTGAAAAGCCCAGCCTCTATTTTAGAGGCCATTAAAAATTTTCATGAGAAGTGCACAAAGATGCAGAAGAGACTCCTTTTGCTCTGGGAGTACTCGAAGGTAAAGGTTATTATGGTATCGTCCTGGTCCTACAGGTGAAGGGACATGTTCCTAATTTGGCCTGTTTGGTACTCCAGAGTGTCAGTTTACACTGTTTGTGCTGCTCGGAGTTTATTATAGACCACCTCCTTTTTGGCAATCCGATCAGTCAGGCCTTTCAGGTCATTGCGCATCAATTGCAATTCTGCTCTTATGGAGGACTGCAACAACATGGTTGCCACATGTAAGTTGGCTCTAGTCAGCAGAGCCTTAATTAGGTTCAGCAAATCCACTCCAACTGGAGTGGGATTCACGTCACAGACCGAGGATGGTTAGTTAGACATGGAGATTTCGGAAAGATTTTAGTCCTCAGATTGCATAGGTCCAGATGTCATGTCTGCTAGTGAGCAGAGATATTGCTTAGGAAATTATGTTATGGTACATTTATGGGCATCCTGGAGTTTAGAGGAGCCAATGGATTTAGTATTCTTCCCTATAAGCTTTGAGAAGACACAACTGGCAGCTGCATGGTTATGAGGAGCTACCAGCTAGGTAGCCATCTTTCTTTGAACATTGACCAGGCCCCTTAATTACATTTCTTTTAATATAACAAAATTAAACTATATTCCAGTATAAAATAGTCTTGCAATGCTGTTATTGTATGTAATATGTATTTCTGTTAGTTATGAATATAAATACAAATTATGATATGAACATTTTTAAAATATTTATTTAATTGTAAATGGTTGATTTAAAATAAAAATTCTCAAATGAGTACAAAAACATAGGAAGAAAAAGGGTAAAAAGTCCTTAATATAAATGTAATTACATTAACATAAAATTATGAGGCAAATCTTTTCCAGTATTCTGACAAATCATCGTAACTTGTTAATCATGGTACATTTAACCATAGGTTCAATTTACAACAGAAATGTTAATTAATTCACTATTCACTGCAGGACTCCATATTAAGTCTTCATAAAAAGCAATGCTTGATCATATGACAGTTCATCACAGATTAGAGATTTTAATTAGGAATTGATCGAAAAGTGCACGTTTTGAAATATTTTAGTTAATATCTAATTAAAATTCTGGATATCTCATTTCTTGGTGCATGGGACAAATAACAAATATACCAATATGCTAACTAATAAATGGTTAACAGTTGTAAAGAAAATATTTTTTTTTCTATGAAAATTATAAACTGCAGGCTACTGCATATTACAAATGTGATTTGAGCTGAGATCATTTTATTTAAAGGGACACTATAGGCACAAAAAACAACTTTGGCATAATTAAATAGTCTCACTACTCAGTTTTCTGCCATTTAGGAGTTAAATCACTTTGTTTATGCAGCCCTAGTCACACCATCCTGCATGTGACTTACACAGCCTTCTTAAACTCTTCCTGTAAAGTGATATTTAATGTAAACTTCCTTTATTGCACATTATGTTTAATTTTGAATTTCTTATCTCCTGCTATGTTAATAACCTTATAGACCCTGCAGGAACCTACTCATACTGTGTGATTAAAGTTCAATTTAAAGAGATGGAGATAAAAAACTTTAAAAGCAAGTAAACATCGGAGTAAAAATGAAACCATTTATTTCATGCAGGTTGTCCCAGCCAGGGGAGATGTGACTAGGGTTGCCTAAACATAAAGAAAAAGAGATTTAACTCCAATATGGCAGATAATTGAGCAGTGAGGCAGCAGGAGCATGACCTATACACCAAAACTGCTTCATTAAGCTAAAGTTGTTTTGATGCCTATAGTATCCCTTAAGTATTATATTATATTAAATTCTATATTCTGCAAATAGTTAACGTAAAATACGAAATCAAGTTCACACGTAACAGATCTGGCTTACTCCAACTTTGTATTGGCAGAAGGAAACCATCTCTAGTTCATCTAGTCCATAAGGATCAGCTAAATGATTTTGTTGATGAATGCAGAACTGATGGGCTTTATAATTCATAATGGCTTGCATAAGACACACTTGACATCCAGAACGGAACACTGCTGCCCAGATTGTGCATAAAGAAAAATTAAAATTGGCTTGTTTAAACTGGTTAATCCTGGAAAAAAAAAATGGTTCAGGCAAGTCTGGAGTCATCTAGGTGGTTTTGTGGTTCTGATGACATTTGTTCATTCAATCGTTTTGGGAAAACAATTTGGACGAATTGATGAAAATTGATCAACCAGTGTATTATGTATATATTCTGCAGTACACTGATAAGCCCATTATTGTGCCATTTGGTTTACAGATCAATTGAGAAGATGTGCCAAACAGAGTAATAAATAGGAGGAACAATAAAACACCAATGTTTTCAGATGCAAGGTTAAAGCATGGGAGACTTGGCACCCAGACAACTACATTAAGATGAAGTCATCTGGGTGCCTATAGTGATCCTTTAATATTTGATTTAATATACAAGTATTTGAAATATGCTTATTATTTTAGTGTAAACCAAAGGAAAAAAAGTTACCTGCGCTCTCTCCTCAATCCCTTATCTATTTGTATTTGTATTCACTTTTTATATCACACAGCTTTGTTACAATGCTGCTGCCCATCCCATGTGTTCCCTATTAAGGGTTAATAAGTATATAGGGGTGTATATAAAAAATACCCCTCTCTGTCTCATTATAGATATCTTTGTCAGAAGCTCAAGGAAACAGGGTGAAGGGTTAGTGTAGGAGAGAGCGCAGGCAGCTTTTTTTTTTCTACTATATATTGGGTCTGATGTGTACTGTGGTCGTTACTGCCGCAAAGGAGTGATGGGAGTGAGCGCAGGACTTATATTTTTGTATTATTATTTTAGTGTAACCACTTTAATGGTCTGGGAGTTTAATCTGTATGTTATAATGCTTCTATGACAGCTCATTATAGATTTAAAAAATGCAGTTTACCAAAAAATATACGATAACCTTTTGACCTTGTTTGCGAATAATAAAGCTATTTTAGAGTTTCTTATTCAACCGCAGTTGCAAAATTAGCATGACTATTTTCAATAACAAAAGGAAAAAAGATAAGGGCTTGTACTTAAAATGAATTTTATACTCTTTCTATTCACAATATGTTTGTCCAATAGGCTTATCATATCTTATAAAACCAAAATAATTATAACCTTTCCTTTATTTCACGATGCTCTTAAAAATAGGAATATTTTCTGAAGATTCCTTGAACAGTAAAATTGTTTAATCTCTATCATATAAAAATAAAGCAAGTTTTGACATATCTATTATGAACAAAATCTTTCCTTAGCAACAAAAAAGAAAGATAACGCTGAAGAGGAAGTTTTGTAAATTGCTTTAGTAGCTTAGCTGTCATAATAATTACTCCCATACGAAGTAAGATATATAGACCTTATGCCTTAGGTGTTTAGTTTGGGAAACTTAGTTGTCCACACAAAATCAAACGTGAATAATAGATGCCTCAGACAAGATATATTTATAATGTGTAAATATAGTAGCAAAGCAGAGATTGTTTTTTGTTTTTTTAAGAATGCTACAAAAAGTTTAATGTAAGATGATTGTCATATAGATAAAATATGTTGCCAGGTAACTTGAGTAGGCTACATGGTCCTTGGTGACTAATTCTAGCAGTAAGACAGAGCCGAAAATGTTGTCATGGCCCGAAAACTGACTTTGTGACTAACTAGCGCATACCAAAAGAAGAAAAAATGTTAAATGTAAAAAACACCAGGAAAGACTAGAAGTCGATCAGATGAAAGACTTACCGAAAGGTATACTATAGGCACCAAAACAACTTTAGCTTACATTTATCTAAATTAAGTTGTAATGGTGCCAGGACCCCGTTGGGCACACTTGTACCTGTATTTTATCAATGGGGAGCTCCTGATTGACTTAGAGCATCAGCTGACCACTTTATGCAATCAGCGGTGCCCCTGCCCGGCAGTATTCTCTGAGTCCTGAAACTCAGATTCAGAAGCCTGATGCTGCTTGATGGACCTTGAGAACAGCACTGGAGGCAACCTTTGGGGTTAATAATTTCAAGAACGGTTTAACCCCTTCTGGCACCATAGCAACTTCATTTAGAATACTGGAGTGTTCCTGTATAGATCATACCCCTGCTGTCTCTCTGCTCTGATAATAGCCTTCTAGAGCCCGCAGGGGCCTCCTGTGTGTAATTGAAGTTCAATTTACAAAGCAGGAAATAAAAACATATAAAGCAAGTCAACATCTGATTGAAAATGAAACCATCTTTTTACATGTGTATATATATGAAATTTATGTAATTATGTATGTATATATATATATATATATATATAAAAAATAGATATATATTTCATATTTTTTATTTATATATACATATATATATATGATTTTAATTTTTTTTATTTTTAAACATTTTTATTTACTTATTTATATTTTATTATATATATATGTATATATATATATATGTATATATATATATATATATATATATATATAGTTATATATGTTTGTAATTTAATTCTCAGTGTATATTTATATTATTATATGTATATATTAATATAAAAATACACTTAGTATGACATTATATATATTATATTGGAAGGCATGGCCTGAAGTTGTGGGAGGGGCTATAGACCTACTTAAGGGACTCCCCCCTTCCCTTACTTACCTTCGTTGGTCTAGTCGAACAGTGTGATACTCGCCGGCTTCTTTCCCTTCCGGATTCCTGTTGCGTGACGTCACTTCCGGTGAGACGCGGCGCTTTCTCGACGTCACACCGTGAGTACCGCCGGCTTCACAGCCCGACCGGCTCTCCAGCCCGGCCCGACCGGCTCTTCAGCCTTGCACCACCGGCTCCACAACCTGACATGCCTCTCTCCCCACCAGCTCGTTGGGGCGGTAAGCCAGGGTTTTTTTTACTGGCCGGACAGCACTGTTGCGGCTGATTAGATAATACGATATCTGCATTGATAGTTGTAAAACTTTAAAGTTTTAAGATAATTAACCCCTGTTGAGGTTAAAGTACATTGGCTATTGGGGGCATTGTGTCTGTAGTGGGGACAGTACTCTCTGCGGTCACCCCCTAAGCGCTTACTACTTTCAGTTATACAATCTTATGTATATGTCCTACAAGAATACATTATCTGAATTCTCATACCCCCAGGAACCCCGAATACCCCTGGACGGGTCATCTAAGCTAAACCCCCCCCACTTAAGAGACCTCTGATTTCTCTTATACAGAAACCAGGGCTCAATTTTGCTGCAGGTATGTTGGTTCACGTTATTTTCAACACGGCTGTTTTAGTTATTTTAGTTATTTTCCTGCCCATTAGTCCTAGCGGTCTGCAAGGCCAACTCCCATCCTCCACTTCGAGGTACTATATGCCCCTCGGGCCAAATCATAGTTAGTCACCTCGCAAATTACATAGAGAGGGCGACATCAGTCACCGCCAAATACCCCCCCCTGTCTACTCATGGAGAGGCCAAAGTCCCATCACCACAGGTTACCACGCCCCTCGCGCCAATTCATAGATAGAGCCTCTCTAGCCACTTGGCATTAGCAGGGCCTCACCTGCCACAAAACCTAGAATAATATTTTGCCATCTGGCACTAGCTAGCCACCTGTCAATTCCCAACCCTGGTTACCAACATATCTATTATATATTTTCATGTCCCTACTCCCAGACGATGGTGAGGATATGTCAATCCCTAGCACCCCTGCTAGGTCACTTACCCCGACTCGCAAGGGCGACATGGGAAGTCCATCAGATCATGGACTATCCCCCGCATCACTGCAGAATTACGTAAACGCAATATCCCCTACCTGGCTGCTGTCAGGAAAGCAGAACTGTTCAAATTGCTAAGAACCGATACCCTTAATACAGACGCAGGGGAAGGCACAAGCAGCTCTCAAGATCCGACTCTCCATGCTATGGTTGCCTCCCTAATAGGTCAATGACAGGCTGGAGAGGCTGGAAGCCCGTAGCTTCCCCGTGCAGCCTCCTGGCCCTCTCACCGAAGTAATCCCGGCCATACCCACAGCAATAGTGGGTAATTCCATCACCACCAAGGCAGCCGCCCATGTTATTAATCCTGCCCACATGGTTCCGGCCAATCTTAAAAAGGACATCCTGGAAGGCAAGGATGTTAACTTAGTCTCACTGCTCATTGCCTCCCAGGATATCATGGAAAACCGTTCTTATGACTACGGGGACATCTCGGTGGTTTTAAAAGCCAGAGACCCCAGACTCAGTAAGAAACTGGCCATTCCTGATTTTGTTCTGGCCTTCGTTATCTTTAGAGATATTCTATGCATGGTTCATCCCCATAGGAGGGAGAAACTGGATCTATATATGCAATAGCTGGTGGACCTTGGTTATAAGTATGGTGGCTATACTTTTTACGACTATCACAAGTCCTTTTCATCAAAAGTGTCTGCCACATTGTCCCAGTACAGCATCCAGATGGATTGGAGCCAACTGGACAATGAACTGTTCCTCAGACATTTCGCGGGGATTAGGACACCAGCTTGTGCCATATGTACGTCACCCGCTCACACAGCTAATTTTTACCCTCTCTGTCCGGACAGCGCTCCCGGCTCATCCTTACAGCATCCCCCGAGGGCTGAGAAACAGACCAGAGACAAACTGGGTCTTCTAGTAATGTACCTAGGCAAATCTCAGATTTGCAATAATTTCAACGAGGGCTCCTGCGGTTACAGCGCCTGACGCTTATTACACGTATGCTCGCATTGTTTCAGGGCACATGTGAAATCCATGTGCCCTAATAAAATGTACCAGAAACCTTATTTGTCTCCAGTGAACGTTCCTGTACTTGCATGTATGCTGTCCACTCACCCCTCCAAACACCTCGTTGAATTTTTATGTACAGGTCTCACCCAGGGTTTTCACACAGGGCTCATTTACATGCCAACAGGGGTATTAGAGTGTCACAATTTACAGTCTGCCACTAATCACCCTACTGCAGTCACCACATTGTTACAACTTGAAATGGATCAGGGATTTGTCATTGGGCCTTTTGGTAACAACCCCTTTTCCAGCAGAATGACTAACCATATCGGGCTGGTTTCCAGCAAAAGTTCTGAGAAACTAAGACTCATCACTGACTTATCCGCACCCCACTCCTCAGCCATCCCTAGCCTAAACTCATTGATTCCATCTGAGGAATTTTCCCTACAATACTCCACTATTGACGACGCTATTGCAGCTATCAAATTGGCAGGGTTGGGGGCTTGGCTTAGCAAGACGGATATTGTAAATTATTACCTATACACCCCTCTTTGTGGCACCTGCATGGAGTTAAGTGGCAAGACGCCTACTACTTTTTTACAAAGCTCACCTCTGGGGCCAAGAGTAGTCCGAGGATTTTTGACACGTTCGCAGAAGCTTTGTGTTGGCTCCTCCTCAATACCTGCAGGTGCCCAAATGTGATACATTACTTAGATGATTTTCTTTTCATCTAATCTAATTCCAACCCCCCACATAGTCTAGACAAAGCAGTCAAACTATTCACCTCCCTTGGTGTCCCCGTGTCACCCACTAAAATCGAACGACCAGACACAATTATAAACTTTCTTGGTATTCTGCTGGATTCATCAACAATGATGGCCAGCCTCCCTAGAGGAAAGATTGTTCACATCCTACACAATATTAGCCACTACATGCACAGGGGGTCTTGCAATCAAATCTCTGTTGAGGAGCTACACCCATTGGAACACCAAAGCAGTTCGTCCTTGCAATTGCAAAAGAACTACAATCACTTTTGCATTCACTAAATTTTGCCATGCGCATAATCCCCCAGGGCAGGGCTTTCATTTCTAGGCTCCTCGCCCTGTACCCCACTTTCTCCAACGACTATGTCCACATATCCTTGGACTGTCCTGCGACCGCTGACCTCCAGATGTGGTAAAAATTAATCTCGGACTGGAATGGGAGGAGCATGTTCCTCCCGCAGATTGATTCACATTCACCGGTCATTTGGACAGACGCGGCATCATCCGCTGGATATGCGGCCATTTTCGGCACAGAATGGCTCTGGGGGACCTGGCCTACAGAAACACAGGGCATTGAGGGTTTTCACACTAACTCAGCCCTATTTGAAGTATACCCGATAGTTGCTGCTGCTGTCACTTGGTGTAGGTTGTGGAAAGGTCAGTCCGTACGCTGCTTTTCTGACAACCTGGCAATATGCCACATTATCAATAAGGGTCGCTCTTTCTCCTTGGCGATTATGAGTTTCCTTAGGAAACTGACATGGCTGGCGGCTACCCATCAGTTCCACATTGTATGCTCTCATGTTCCCGGCATATACAACACGGCAGCTGACCAACTATCTTGCTTTCAATTTCAGGCTTTCAGACTGTCCCTACCCTCGGCAGCTCGTGTAGCAACCCCAGCTCCAACTTTCCAAGATCTTATCATGGAGTAGACGAACTACTTCAGCACAGCCACGTTCTCACCAAGTTAGCCTTATCCACCAGCACCCAACACTCGTATCACAGAGCTTTTCACTTGTACAAACAATTCATGTCTGACCATCACCTAGCCAACTGGTTCGAGGTTTCTTCACTGATAGCTTTTGCATCTTTTTGCCACCTTAAATTTAAATTCTCACATAATACTATTAAGCTGTACCTCACGGGGATACAACACCATGTGTATTGCTCCTTCCCTAACCATAAAGGGTTCTTAACTTCTTACCCCATCCGAACACTATTGAAAGGCATAGCAAAAGCGGACAGCCCTGCAACACCCAAGAAACTTGCCATTGACATTAAAATGTTCAAATCCTTGTCCGACCTTCTCGACCAGGCACCATTTGAACCCCATACGAATGCGGTCATTAAAACTGACATTTATCTAGCGTTTTATGGGTTTCTTAGACCAAGAGAATTCACTATTAGTGGCCAGCATCATAGCCAAGGGTGTCTCCTCACCTCTTACCTCATGAAACACACAGACTACTACGTCCTGACCCTACCTAAGACCAAAACAAGTCAGATGGGGGAACCGGTTCACATAACCTACTACCCCACAGGGAACAATTGGTGTCCGGTGAAAGTACTGGACGCTTTCTTAGCTACAACACCAACACGCACCACAAAACCACTACTAATACTACAGGATGCAATTCTTACCACGGCAAAATTCATGCTTTATGTCCGTATGCTTATCACCAGACTTGGTTTTAATCCTAGCAACTACTCAGGGCACTCCTTCAAAATCGGAGCGGCCTCCACGGCATCTAGCCAAGACATTCCAGCACACGTAATTAAGACACCGGGTCGCTGGAAGTCCTCGGCTTACGCCACTTACATCCCACACCCAGTCCAAGAGATTAGGAGGGCTTTCATTAAGATGTCTATTTAATATGTAATAATTTACTATGTTTTCTGAATAAACTTTTCTTTGATTTATCTCTTTTTGCCCACTTTATTTACCGGCCTACAGCATACATCGGTTTGGCACACCTCAGCCGACTATTTCCTTTTACTTTATTCCTCTTCACCAGCGTATTTCATATCCGATGAGAATGCCCCAAACACAAATTGGAAGGCATGGCCTGAAGTTGTGGGAGGGGCTATATACCTACTTAAGGGACTCCCCCCTTCCCTTACTTACCTTCGTTGGTCTAGACGAACAGGCCCACCCTCCACTCCTATTAGCTATACTTTCCTCTATGTAAGCCCACTTTATTTACCGGCCTACAGCATACATTGGTTTCGGCACACCTCAACCGACTATTTCCTTTTACTTTATTCCTCTTCACCAGCGTATTTCATATCCGATGAGAATGCCCCGAACACAAATATAGATATAATATATGTGTATACATATTTCTTTTTATTTACTAATATATTTTTATTTTATTTTACAGCAGCAGGGAGATTGCATGACAGCCCAGGCAGTCCCCCTGCAAGCAGATGCATGGACGCCTATTGCGGCCATGTGACCGCTCTTTCAGAGCAATCACATGGCCTGTGGGGGCTTAACTTGCAGAGAAGGGACTGTCTGGGCTGTTAGGCAGTCCCCCCAGCAATCGGGTAAGTAATAAGAAGCACAACTGAAAGTAAAAATGAAGCAGATTAATGTAAAAAAGGTTGGTTGATTTGTAGAGGACAAAATAGCAGACAGGTTGTTAGAAAGCAGCAATAGTTAATTAATCAGAGGAGAGCTCTAGGCTGCAGGCAAGTTTAAAGTTTATGCAGGAAACTTGTAATGTAGATAAATTGAGATAACTTATTTTTGTAGGAGAGGGCAATATAGTAGTAAACAGTCCGTTCCGTAGTCAGGTGTCAGAGAAGTCAGCAAAGTCAGTTTTCCAATAGGCAAGGCCCGGTAAATGTGTAGAAGTTGAAGGGAGCTCAGATGTTATTTTTTTTAGTTCTGCATGGCATTTTAACTGTGAATGTCACAACACTGTTAGCTGTTACTGCAATAAAGTAGACATATTTGTATTCAGCAATGTCTCATGTGTAAAACAGTACCCCAATGTAAAGGTTTTATGGTGTTTTGTAAAGTTACAGGGTGTAATATAGCATGTTACATTTTTCAGTTTATACACATTGAAATTTACAAAGGACGGGAGGGGACATTCTATGCCACCCGCATGCATTTAGGAGCACCCCAAAAAGGATGGCATAGAACTCCCGCCTGCCCTTAAGGGGTTAAAAATTAATTATGCATATATTTTGCAGTACAATGATTGACCAATTTTTTTCACCCTTTTGGTTTACCTGATGATTTTCCAAAACATTTTTTTCTGTACCGAAATGTTGCCAAGTTGAACCGACATATCGATTACATTTAGGCATCCAGAAAAAAATTCCATTGGTTCGAGCAAACCAAATTTTCATTTCCATGCACAAATCAAATCTCTGTTGAGGAGCTACACCCATTGGAACACCAAAGCAGTTCGTCCTCCTTCAGCTGTCAAAATCTACATTTACATGCAGTTATACTCTTATATTTCTGATGTTCTTCTCATCTTACAATTGAAGATGAGTTCTAGATGAATGCTTTATAACTTCTCACCAAAACCACAGATTGCACATCTATATTAACATTGGTCTTAGAGTTGACATGACTTACTTTCTGCAGGCAAGTAATTAAATCACTTTAAGAGATTGTCATTTCATTACCAGACATTGGTCCAGCTATGGTTAGCATAATTATGAACTATACGTAGCATCCTCGAGTATGGAGGATCTTATTGTTAAACTTCACTTGACATTTCCATTGTGCTTTGACCTTTAAGTGTTTAAAACAAATGAAAATTATAATATAAAACTGTAAAGAGACTAAACTACTGTAGCAGAGCTCCAAAACCCCAGCTGAATATCTCCACTTAATTCTCCTCGTAGTTAGAAGAAGCGCTGTTTAGTGAATATAAGTCTTCCCCGCATTAATTAGATGACACATAGTTCTGTGAGTACAACTGTTTTTTATTAGGAAAGCACAGTCTTTTATACACGGAACCCCAGCAAGGGGTCCCTATTCAACCCAGTGTAATCCAACACTGATGCCTCTGTGTCTGGGAAATAATTGAGTTAGCCCTGGCTTAAGCTAATTATCTCCTGGATACAGAGGACACAACACAAAATGCCCCCAAACACACAAAAACAAGCAGGAACCCCAACACATCATATATCCCTGGATAGCTCTGATGCGAGTACCAAAGTTGTCAAAATAGCGCCTAGATCCATGGAGAAAAGACAAATTGCTACAGGGGGTGAAGATTTGACCGGCTGCTAACAAGTTTATGCTGGGAAAAAAATGAGGTACAAGTTGCCCAGGAAAAGTGAGGTAGTGTGGCCGAGCTGGGGATCCATGCGGCTACTACTAGTCCCGCTAGGGACTTCGTGGCTCTCTGGATCCAAACGCCTGCCAAGTAGGAGACACTCTCGTTTGTTTATCATGGTTGGGGGCACAGAGCCATGGGTATAAGCACACAGTTTGACACAATTACTACACCACATCTCTAAAGGAAGTGATTGGCTAAAAAAAAAAAAACGACAAAAAAAACACCATAAAAAAGTGGAGTTCAGAAGCGTAGCTGAATCCTATGTGTAGTCCAATGCATATCAATACATGACCATGATTGAAAACACAATAAACACAAACAACAGAAAATGTGTGTATCTTTGTAGTGAGTGAAAAGGGCTCACGTTGCATAACGGAGAAACACATACATACACTTTCAGTATTTTGGTTCTAGACTCAGAGATACAAAAGAGAAACAATTCATCAAGCAGTGCGATTATACTATGGCGTACAGTGTTTCAAGTTCAAGTAGTGATACTTCTTGAAATGATGCAGTTGGTTCTTGTGCCAGTTTTTTAGTTTTATTTAGACTTCATTTTGCCTTTCTTTTGTGGTGCAATTAGTTTTAATATGCATAATATTGAGATTTTTAAGTGCTCAAATTACATTAGATTTTAAAGATATGAGTGTAAATATCAATGTTATTGTAGGTTACGTAACTGCCTTTTTTCTTTAGTTGGTTTTCATTTTGTTTTCCCATCATGAGTCTATATTAAATTGTAAGAAACTAAGTTTTGGATGCTGTTGGCTATGTTTTATAACTCCAATGTTTTACATTGTTATTAAGGACACTAAATAAGCTATTTGGCTGAAGACAAAAGAATTGCAAAATTATTTACATGAAAAAGTTAATTCAGGGAAATAATGAGCAGTCAACAGCCAAATACACATAATTTTAATCAAAAGGCTCTTGCATAAAGTAAAAGGGTATTACATCATGTAAAGCTGCATTTCTTTCAACATAAATATGATTACAAAAATAATTCACTGTAGATTCGCTTTAGCACACATTCACATTAGGCTATTGCTTTGTGGCGAGTTAAGATATTGCAGGAAATTAATCCAGCTGTAAATTGCAAGCACTCAAATTTCAGTCCATAACGGGTTCTACGTGTTTGTTCTTAAAAGCTGTTAAACATGTAAATTAAAAAATGCAAAGCCTAAAAGTAAGCCATATATGAATGCTTTATATTAAACAGCCTGAAGGTAAAGTTATTGAATTTACATTTAGACAATATTATTTTGAAATGAACAAGCTTTTATTCAAAAAAATTGTAAAAAGACTGTAAGCATTCAATAACTTATCCAGGACCAAAAACAAAATTCTCACCTCATTTCCAATCTTTCAATCATCATAAAGTGTCTAAGTTTGAGAAATGAAAGTGTAGCCATTGGAATGCAAATGTGTGCAGTCTTCACATGGCACATTACATTAACTTTTCCTGTTAACAGCTGCTATGGAAAAACTTCAGTTTCAGTGTTGTGAACTTTGTCATGTTTTATTAACCAGAATTCGCTTGAACGTTGAGAAAGGAAAAAGTTAGAATTATTGAAAAATTGAGGGGGAAAATAAAGAAAAATGTTTTACTATGCTGAACAGGTGATGTTTGTTTTGTAATCCATCTAAAATATATTTTATGCTAATTTGTTTCAAAACAGTGAGACTATATATTTCTTAATAACAACATCTGCAAACATATATTTCTAATACGTAAATGGACACCAATGTAAACCAATGTTTTTTTACTGTGATTTTAAGAAATAAAACATCATTCTAATGTATAGTAAAAACAAAGAGAACGTTACCTGCGCTGTGGCCTAAATCCCCAAGTACATTTAAACAAAATGGAGGCTCTTTAGTTTTATTTCAATGGCCATTTGAATATATAAGCTCACCTGCCACGTCAAGGCAAGCCTCAATAGGTGAGTGCCTACACTAGCCATTAGATATGCTGATATCAGCCAAGAATCTCCAGTAAGACAGGAAGGGGTATTTTATAAACCCTTTCACATTTAACCCTTTATAGGGCTTCTACACATACAATAAACATTGCTGGTATCAGACAAAGTGTAAACATCTCTAATGAGACAGGAAGGGGTATTTTATAAACCCTTTCACATTTAACCCTTTATAGGGCTTCTACACATACAATAAACTTTGCTGGTATCAGACAAAGTATAAACATCTCTAATGAGACATGAAGGGGTATTTTATAAACCCCTACATACTTAACCCTGAATAGGGCTATAACACATACAATAACACATACAAATCATACATCATTTTAATGTATGACTATGATTTTTAAAATACAAAATAATATTTCTGAGAGGTCTTGCATAGTATGTCTGAGGCAAAAAACAAGATATTGCCGAGCAGAATTGCCGAGCAGGATTAGGGGAAGTATTAAGTTTTTTGAAAAAGGTTCTTTGAGTGCTTATTTAGTTTATTTTTGTGGACCTATAGAATAATGCTAATTGGGAATTTTTATATTCAACACAAAGGAAAAGATAAAACCTTTAAGAGTGTGATTTTAAGCAGGCTTTCCTTTACACTCTTCTTGTGATTGATGACGGCCTCCAGATCTTAGATCTGATCCATATTGCAGCCTATGAACTCACTTTCCTCCACAGCACTTCTGTGTCTGGAGATGTCACTGCCAAATACTGCTCCTGGCATCATCTGTGATCAAGCAAACATAGAGAAAAGCCATACGCATTCATGAGTGCTGAAGCATTCCTTAACAGTTCTACACATGCATATATTATAGCACCATGTGAATCAAATCAATGTGCATGCAAGGACAGCCAGGAATATAAAGTACATTAAAAAAAGAGAAATAGTACAGAATTTTTTAAACAAAAGTAGCGTAAACCATACTTAATTTTTTATTGTATTAGCAATGTTTTAATAGGAATCTGATGTGCCTCCTATGTTTCTCCATATGAGAGAGATGAAAGAGTGGTTGAAAATCTCATAACCAATTCTCCATCAGTATAATTTAACTCTGAAAAAAAAAAAAAAACAGATTACATTGAAATAAATAGTTACTTATCTAAATATTCACTAACAACCATGAGAGGATTTTAACACATATTTAAAACATTCTTCAACCTGTGCCTTAACTTTCATATATACAATCTATATGAACTGTCATATATAATAAAAGCACTATATACTAGAAAAGTGTCACACTTTTTAAGAAGAGACTTTAACCGCACACATTTTGCATCCTTTAATATAGGTCAGATTCAAGAACTCCAAAAACTTACTTAAAACGCAAGTTTTTTTTATTTATTAATCACATAAATAAGGATTTGTAGTACTATGTGAAACAGCAAAATAGTTTAATAAATAGCTTAATAAGAGGCATCAGGTAATAAAGTGAATAGTGTGTAAAATATAAATTAACAATCTAAAACAGTTCATTATACGCTGATCAGCCACAACATTAAAACCACTGACAGGTAAAGTGAAGAACATTAATTATGTCATTACAATTGCACCTATCAAGAGTTGGGATATATTAGGCAAGTGAACGGTAAGTTATTGAATTTCATGTGTTAAAAGCAAGAACATTTGGCAAGTGAAAAGACCTAAGTTGCTAAGGGTCAAATAGGGATGGCTAGATGACCATGTTGTGACGAAGTGCACTTCGCCACTTGGTCCTGGAGAGGCCTGCTTGCCAGCCTCCTGCCCTGCGACTATGGCCCCTGTGAGATTGTACCCGTTTAAACCAGCATTTGGTTTTATGGACTTTTATTGTACGGTGCTGGCCCTTTAAAAACAGTGTATGGACATATTGAAACTTTTTGGACACTTTTTCTTCCCCTTTGTATCCTTGGGAAGGTATGGCTCTTCCCCTCCCCCAGCTCCATAGTTCTCCAGCAGGGCATTGTCCCAGGGACACTGCCAGACCAGTGGGAACTGGTTTGGGCAGGAAAAGCCATGCTTGCAAGTGATAACAAAAGGACTCCAACCTAACTTTTAAACCTCTGAACCTATTCAAGTGAATCTTGGTTAAAATAATATAGGTTTTATGTATGTATGATGTAAACTCACAAAGTTATAAAAATGTATAAAAAGTGTAACTTTTCAGCTTGGAGATAATTGAGTAGATACAGTAATTGACTCAATTCTCTCCTAAGCAGAGGGGAGGAATATGATGGGTGTGTTTCTATTGTCCCATTGTGTCTGATTGGCTGCTGTACTTGCATTGTATGTGTTGTAATGTGTTTATTGGTTGTTCTGAAAAACCCTGTGGGTGTTACTATGTGTGGAAAACCTGCGTAAAAGAAGGCCCTTTGGTGCCAAGTAAGACAGTTCTTCTTCACCCTCACTCTAGAGTCCTGTCTCTTATTGGGGGAATTGCTATATCACTACAAGGGATTGCTATGCTCTGCATACTCCCTTAGCTAATGACTACTGTAACGGCACCCTCAGGCATAAAAGGGTTAAACCACCGTTTAGTAGATCTTCCCTTCCAGAGACACAGGCACAGCTACTGCAGAACACCAATCCGCCGAACAGGAAACCATATGAATGCCGTAAACAGCCGAATAGGAAAAAACATCCGAATAGGTTTACACTCCTAGCAGTCAAACTGGAACAGCATACAGTAAATCCCTCCAAGAACGAGACAAAGCTCCGTGTTGAGGGTCAAGCAGTGAACAGACAGAAGATAGATCGTAGTCCTTTGTGACCAAAGGAAGCATGGCTTTTCTGCCCAAAATCCTCCAATGCACAGTGGCGAGATTGGTCTTGTCACAACTACTAAGCTCTTTTAAGAGCTTGTTCCTGCTTCACTCTCTTGGAGGAGAGTTTCAGCCACTGGAACCTAGAGCCTTGTCGTAGGTCCAGGGTGGGTAGGAGCCGGCAAGACCCCAACCAAGCTGCGGCAGTTAGTGGGGTCTGCGGCGGTTGTGGTGTCTGCGGAGCGCTTAGAGCCCTCTGTAAGCGCTAGGAGCATCCTTCAACTGAGGTACCCAGTCAGGGTGCCAGGTGATCCGTTACACATGTCAGAGCATACCCAAATTGCAAGTCTTGTGGGGTGTTCCTGCTATGCAGTGGTCAGGAACTACCAAAAATGGTGCAATAGTTTTAACAGTAGGGTAGCTGGAAAACCAGTGTAAGGGTCATGGGCACCCAAGGCTCTTGTGGGGAGTGAAGTCTAGCTGGTCCAATCATACAGATTGGAGCTACTGTAGCTCAAATTGCTGGAAAACATAATACTGGCCATGATAAAAAATGTGTCAGAACATCACAGTATGCTGCATATGGGTATACATAGAGTGCCCATGATGATTGCCTGTCCACTATCGAAAGCAGCTTCAATGAGGACATGAGCATCAAAACCTCACAATGGAGCAATGGAAGAAGGTTCTCTTAGATCAGGTGGATAGCTAGGTGCGTGTGCATTGTTTACCTGGGGAAGCAATCATATGAGGATGCACTATGGTAAAAAGGCAGGCTGGTGGCAGCAGTGTTATGCTCTGGACAATGTTCTGCTAAAAAAACTTGTGTCAACATATTTATGTGGAAGTTACTTTTACACTTAATACCTACCTAGAGATTGTTGAATACCATGTACCCCCTTTATAGCATGTGTTCCCTCATGGCAGTGGCCACTTTGAGGAGCATATTGCACCCTGCCACACTGCAAAAAGTGTTCAGGAATGGTTTGAAGAACACGATAGAGAGTTCAAGGTGTTGCCTTGGGCCACATTTTCCAGATCCCAATATGATTAAGCATATGTGAGATGTGATGGAACAATAAATTTCATCCATGGAGGCCCCACCTCACAACTGCTAATGTCTTGGTGCCAGATACCACAGTGCATGATCAGAGGTCTTATGGAGACCATGCATCCATGCATTAGAGCTGATTTTGTGGACAGGGGTCATCATGAGCACTGTGACTGGTTTGCGGCTATGAAGACCCATACACAGCAAACTGCAATGCACTGTGTGTTCTGACACCTTTCTATCATGGCCAACATTAAGTTTTTCAGACTTTTGTGCAACAGAATCTCTTCTGTGTTAATGGACTAGATGGGCTAGCTCTCGCTCCCCCGTGCGTCAGTGAGCCTTGGGCACCCATGACCCTGATGCTGGTTCACCAGTTGTCCTTCCTTGCATCACGTTTGGTAGGTACTAACCACTGAATACTGGGAACAACACACAGGACTTATCGTTTTGAAGATGCACTGACCCAGATGTCTAGCCATCACAATTGAGTCTTTTTCAAAGTCACTCAGATCTTTGCACGTGCCCATTTTTACTGCTCCCAACACATGAAATTCAAGAACTGGTTGTTCAATTGCTGTTTAATATATCCCAACCCTTTACAGGTGCCATTGCAACAATATAATTGTTATTAACCTGTCAGTGGTTTTAATGTTGTGGCTGATCAGTCGAAACACCAACTTCAAAACTGATTTAAAAAATTTTGTTAAAAAAAAAAAAAAACACCTGACAAAAATAAAGGGGATTTAGATACAGTAAATGATTATACATTGCATTAACCTGACACAATGCCAATATACACAATTTTTTTGGCAGGTCCTATTCTAACAGGCTTACACCAGCTCTTATGAAATGAACCCACTTTCTTGAGAAATACATCTTCCTGCAGTACAAGGTTGAATAGCTATATTCTTAGATCCAAACTTGAATTCCAGACCTAACATCTGAAACAAAACTTTATACTCAAAAAGTAATTACTAGAGGTTTGTATTTAAGACAGTAATTAGAGAATATATGTTTTATTCTGCTGAAAATAAAATTTAGTCAAGATTTGTTTACATTTTTATGGATAGATTGCTGGCAATATAACGAGATCACTCACAGTATTATGCCCGTTGGAGGTGCTGATAGAAGGAAATGAATATTGAATTGGGAGGGGGTTTTGTTGTATAAATGAGATCGTAATAGCTCAACAATCAACAAAAGGATTTTTATACAGGCCAGCTTGAAGAGTACTTTAATATTAACAGCCTTGATATTTATTTTCATACTCTCTAGTTAGCACACAAGGATGTTACGAGGTTATTGTATTAAATATGCAGCAGGAACAAAAACATCAAAAACTCAGTCGCTGAATGATTTAAAGATTTTAATTTCAGATTTTGAGTTAAAGCAAGTTCACAAAATAATGAAGTGGAAAACGAGTTAATAAAAACTAGAATGACCTTACATAAAATTGAGTTGGAAAAATGGAATATAAACTAAGGACATAAAACAATAAGTTTTACAGAAAAGGAAATAAAGCTGATACGTGATTAGCCCTTAAAGGGACACTATAGTCACCTGAACAACTACAGCTTAATGTAGTTGTTCAAGTGAGATCTATAGCTCCCTGCAGGCAATCTAATGTAAACACTGTATTTTCAGAGACAATACAGTGTTTACATTGATTGATAGGAATACCTCCAGTGGCCATCACTCAGACGGCCACCAGAAGGACTTCCTATCATGTAGGGCCCTAAAAAGGCCTTGTACACGTCAGACGTATTAAAATACGTCTGACGTGTGCAGGAGAGAGAAGGCACTGTGTGAGCGCCTTCTCTCTCCTGCCTGTCAGCCGAGGAGAGGGGGTGGGCAATACCACGAGCTGAGCTGACAGTCAGCTTGCGACCGCGCACACCGTGCACATGCGCGGTAGTGCGCTCAGGACTTCAGAGGGCGGCATGAATGCCGCCCTCTGAAGTATGTGCGGCGAAGCACAAGAAAGCGTCTGATTGCTCCCTGCTCGCACTCGCCTATTTTGTCATTTTGATGAAATAGGGGGTGCGGCTTCACGAGGCTCCCGGCGCTGGAACCAGGTGAGTAAAACGGGTTGGCTGGAGAGTCCCTTTAAATTAAGAAAATTTGAAGTGGAAACATTACTACCTTGGATAGTTTCTTGTCTATAATTATACCCAACTCGATTTCATTTGGATTTTTATTTGGAGAACTGTAAACCTGGTGCATGTGACAACTGATAAGATCATCTCCCTAAAAAGAATTACAATAGAGTTTGAACATTACTTAGCAATAATACAGGTTTACTTACCATGGCAGTCAATGTAGGGGTTCCACTCCAAAACATAATATACTGTGTCAATGCCAAGCATTCCAGCAGAAGATAACTTTTATTGAATCAACTTGTGCATAGGAGCCTAATATGTTTTCAGCCTCCAGGTTTATATGAGTAAGGACTCTTGGAAGGTAGAAATGTCCTGTTAAAGGAGCAGAAGCTAATTGAATGGTTGCTAACCACTTTCTTCAGACCCTCGCTGGTAGTGGGGAGAGTTACATAATCACATCCCAAAGCCATGTTGCATAGTAATAACTCGATCCAGAGATGCCTAGAATTTAGGTTATAGTACTCAAAAGGCCAAAATAATTGAGAACCTTCTAATAGTAAGACTAAAATTAACTACCTCTTTCAATCTATCTGGTGATGTCAAATGCCAAACTAGTTTTTATTCCAATACAGAATAGATGGCACAGATGGTAAATACAATTTTGACATAACATTGTGGTTATGTCAGAAAAAACAATCAAGCCTTTAGAAAATAAACTGCAACGTTCAGTTATAATAGATAACATTCTTTTCACTGCATCCACCATGATATTCTTAAATTGGAAAACCTCCAAAGAAGATATTTTAAGATTAGTTTTCCTGTTCAGCGGCAGAAACAGAAACGTTTACATTACATGATGTGAGCACCTCTGTTGTAGCACATATTTACCTCAAAAAAAGGGAAAAAAACAAAAACTTTTTGCCTTGTGATTTTTATGTAGGCATGTCCCATCTAAAAGTAATTATTGTATTAAAATGTGTATTTTTAATTTAAGTAATTTAATTTAAAACAATTAAAATCAATTGTATGAATTATTATATTGTATTAAAATAGAAAATCAATTTTCTAGACTAATTTAAATGTAAAAAAAAGATTTGTGGATCATTGTGATATTTAGATTTTAAAAACTAATTTGCCTGCATAACAAAGTGTTGACAACAGGTGGTACTGTGAAACCAGTGTACTACTTATAGTATTGAGTTCTGTGAGTGATGAGAAGTTGGAATTTTGCCCTATTAAATTATAAGAAACTAAACACTGATGAAATTTTATGTATTTGACATTTAAATGTCTTCAATAACATTTATCTTGTTTTGTGTTTTTTACAAAAAAAGAATGGGTTGTAGTTTTCATGAATTTTAGTTTTATGTTACCAGAGTGTCAGGAATACTCAGAGAGCAAGCACAGATATGAAACCATTGTATTGCTTAATGTTGTAGAAGTATATGAATTGATACAAATCAAAGTGATTCATGATGTTGATGATGTTAACATGCATATACATTGCTTTCCATCCAAATATAGTAAAAGAGCATTTAAGGAAGCAAAAAGTTTAAAGTAATTAAAGCGGGATATTTAAATTTTACAAGTCAATGTTTCAGTTCCTTTACAGAAGTTTTGCTTTAATGTGTATAGGGTCTGAAACAATGTCTCTCCTATAATGTTTATTTTCTACTATATGTGAATAAAAAAGTTGTAGTAGCAACAAGATGTTTATGCAATATACATGGTTACTATGTGTAACACATAGGTATGATGGATGCTAAATGGGCGGATGAACAGATAGACGGTCAGATGGACTGATGAACATTTGGATGGATAAATGCATAGATGGACGAATGGACAGATGGATGGATGGATGGACATATGGATGGACAGATGTACAGCTGGATGGATGGAAAAAAGCTCCAGGGGTCACATTTATCATTTATAGAAGGGTTGGTACAGATTATGGTCAAATTGTAGAAAACTTAAATAACGTAACTAGTCAGACTTTTTAATAAACTTAATACTGCTTTATTTAAATTCTAAGGAGCTGTTTTATTCAGTTTCACACAATTAAGAGCATACACAAATATTAATACTACATTCATTATTGCAAACATAAAAATAAAATGCTGAATCAATTTAAATAAAGTAGGAGACATGTAAGGGAGGTAAAGAGTAACAGAGGGGCTCAATGACTTAAAAACCGGATGTTGTAAAAATAGTGAGCATGCCTCTAGTTCATCCATCTTTACATAGTTACATAGTTACATGGTTACATAGCTGAAAAGAGACTTGCGTCCATCAAGTTCAGTCTTCCTCACATTTGTTTTTTGTTGTTGATCCAAAAGAAGGCAAAAAGCCTAGTTTGAAGCACTTCCAATTTTGCAACAAGCTAGGGAAAAAAAATCCTTCTTGACCCCAGAATGGCAGTCAGATTTATCCTTGGATCAAGCAGTTATTACCCTACATTGAAAAATCATATCCTTGAATATTCTGTTTTTGCAAGTATGCATCTAGTAGCTGTTTGAACATCTGTATTGACTCTGATAAAATCACTTCTTCAGGCAGAGAATTCCACATCCTTATTGTTCTTACAGTAAAAAAAACTTTCCTTTGTCTTAGATAAAATCTTCTTTCTTCCAATCTAAACACATGTCCTATGTAAAGTCGGGTTGGTGAATAGATTTCCACACAATGGTTTATATTGGCCTCGAATATATTTGTATAATGTTATCATATCCCCTCTCAGACAACATTTTTTTAAACTAAAGAGGTTTAAATTTGTTAACCTTTCTTCATAGCTGATATGTTCCATTCCTTTTATTAATTTTGTAGCCGCCTCTGCACTTTTTCTAGTGCCATAATATCTTTCTTTACAACAGGTGCCCAAAATTGCACAGCATATTCAATATGAGGTCTTACCAGTGATTTATAAAGAGGCAAAATGATATTCTCGTCCCGAGAATGAATGCCCTTTTTCATGCATTACAATACCTTACTTACCTTAGCCACTGCTGATTGACATTGCACATTGTTGCATAGTTTGTTGTCTATAACAATTTCCAAGTCCTTTTCGTGTGTTGTTATCCCTAATTCACTTCCATTAGGGGTATACGTTGCGTGTGCATTCTTTACGCAGAAGTGCATAACTTTGCATTTTTCAACATTAAATTTCATCTTTACATAGTTCAAAAGTTACAAGCGTGAAAAAAAAAACTTGCATCCATCAAGTCTTTTTAAAGTGAGTAACTTTCTTGCATCTGTTTCTGCTGTTGATCTAAAATGGCAAAAAAAAAACCTCTTTCCAATTTTGCAACAAACTAGGAAAATGTTCCGTTTTGACCCCAGAATGGCACTTTGGAGCAAGAAGCTGTTAACACATGCATTAAATATTACATCCCTGGATAGTATGCTTTTGCAAGAGTTCATCCTATCACTGTTTACAAATCTGTACAGATCTAATAAAAAAAGCAAAAAACAGGGCGCAAGAGTATACTGAGAATGGGCAGCAGCTGAAATAGCCTGGCCTTCGGTGGGTCCCCGCTCAGATCTCAAGCTGGTTTTAGCTCATCTTGTGCCAATACAGAGAGAACATCTCTGAAACACATCAGACTGATCCCACCCATACGGGCAGTCCAGATCCGAAATGCCAGCAAGTTCCCTCTGCACGAGAGACACAGCAACCCCAGACGATCATTTCAGCCTTGTTAGCCATCATCAGTGAGGCATAGCTGATAGCTCTCTAGGCACCGTGAGCAAGGGGTCCATGTCTGGATTACCCTTTAAACTTATGGAGAGTAAAAAACAGGGCGCAAGAGTATACTGAGAACGGGCAGCAGCTGAAAAAGCCTGCCCTTCGTTGGGTCCTTGCTCAGATCTGAAGCTGGTTTTAGCTCATCTTGTGCCATTACAGAGAGAACATCTCTGAAACATATCAGACTGGTCACACCCATACGGGCAGTCCAGATCAGAAATGCCAGCAAGTTCTAATAAAACCACCTCTTCAGTCATAGAACCATCTTTATTGTTCTTACTGTAAATAACCTTTACCTTTGCCTTAGACTATGTCTTCTTTCTTCCTTGTATTTATCCCATATATTGGTATAATGTTATCATAGCCCATCTGAAGCACTGAGTTTCTAAACTAAACAGATTTAAATTTGTTTGCTTTTATTCATAACTGAAGTATTTCATTCCCTTGATAATTCTGTAGCCCACATCTGTACTTTTTTAAATTTTTTTAAAATTCTTTATTTTTGCAACGGTATTGAGTAGACAATGTGAAAGATTTGGCTCGTGCAAGAGCTCAATGGCGTTCCAAGAGGTGAGTTTAGTACACAAACATGCCAAAGTACATGTGAGAAATGTCTCAGGTAATAACATCATTGCTACTTTCATCCATTGTTATTGTTTCAACAAGAGTAGTGAACATCACTTTAAACAATATGAAAAGTAAACGAAGAAAAGAAATGAAAAAGTAAGAAATAACTAAACTGCGGGCCGGGATACCGGTCGTCTCGGCCCAATGGTGGTGGTCAGGGTGGGGGGTGTATGGGCAAGGTGGGGTGGGGGGGGTCATAATTCAGTCCGTTGTTTGTGTTTACGTCTCCTTTCTGCTATTTGGTCTTTATTGGTCACTGTAGGTCTCCCACGGTTCCCACGTCTTATTGAAAGCTTTGGTTGTGCCCCTAACTTGGGCCGTGAGTTTGTCCATAAGATGGCATTCTTTAATCTTATTGATCACTATTGCTACTGGGGGGATGTCTTGTTGTAACCAGGTTTGGGCTACTGCTCTTCTGGCCGCTAAGGTTATTTTGTTAAATAGTTGTTGGTTTGGTTTGGGCCAATCCTCCTGGGGTCTGGCCAACAGGAACGTCCATGGGTTAAGTGTCACTGGCCTATCCAATATTTGGGTTATTAGGGTTTGAATGGCCTTCCAGTAGATTTGAATCTTAGGACAGAGCCACCACATATGGGTATACGTCCCTCTCTCTCCGCAGTTGCGCCAGCAGAGGTCTGTGGGTGTTTTTTTCATATGGTATAATTGAACAGGGGTGGTATACCACCTGAACATGATTTTGTACGCCTGTTCTTGCATTGTGACGCAAATGGAAGTTTTGGCGTTTGCCTGCCATATGTCCTGCCAGTCTATGCCTTCTAAGGTTTCCCCAAGATCGGTTTCCCACTTGTCAGTGTAGTGGAGGGCGCACCATTCCCACGTGGTGGAGCAGAGGTGGGAGTACAGGAGGGAGATCATTCCCTTTTGGTAGCGTTCGGCCAGGCATATTTTTTCAAAGAATGTCGGTTTAGTTGTGGCTGCTATTTTAACAGACTCTTGGGTAGCATAGAGTCTTAGCTGGAGGTACCTAAAGAAATCTGCAGGGGTCAGGGTTGTTCTGATTTGTAATTCCGCGAAAGGGATTATTTTGTGTCCAATGTAGAGTTGGTGAACTCTTTGTAGGTCCGCTCTTTCTAAGCCCCTGAAGTCTCTAGGTCTCATGCCCAGAGCAAATGCCCTATTTCGGTATATGGGGGTGAGGGGGGAGGACGTTGTTGTTAGTTCATATTTTATGGCATATTTGTCCCAAATGTGGATCGAATTCGTGATAGCTGGGCAGGCAGTCCTCAAGAGTGCTCTGTGCTTTTTCGGGGTCCATATGTAGAACTGTGGAAGGCACATCTGTACTTTTATAGTGTCATAATATCCTTCTTCAGATCAGGTCCCCAAAATTTCATGGTGTATTCAATATAATGTTAATTAGATTCTATTTTCCTTATTCATATTACAAAATGCTCAAAAAAAAACCCAACAACTTATACACGTAGAACTGTTAAAACATAACAAATAAAACCGACACTTTAGAAAAAAAAACCTGGGTTAAAAGAGTTCACTGCCATCAATGATGTTTTTCCTCAACAGTTTTCCAAAAGATGAGTTATAAAAAATGTTGTTAATGTACATAACTTAATTTTAAAGGTTTTCATAACAGTAATTTGTACAGAAATTTGCAATGGTGTCATGAATCCTTCAATGTGTTTAAAATAAATAAATATTTAATATTTTACATCCAGTGACATCACAAAATCCAGGTTCTGATGGCTCTTCTGACTTTAGTTCTATTTAGTAAAAAAGAATGGTGCTACATTAGTTCACTTTTTATATAGAGTGATCTGGTACAGTAATATGTCTCTGTAAAAATTGCAACAGATCATGGTTTATTTTAATATGTATTTCCTTTATGGTTGAATAGAACAATCAAGTTAGGTAAGACCTTGCTTGCACCTAAAATTAGAAATGGTGAGTATGAACAATTCAATTTTCTTCAGTTAGACAGTATTTAAAAGTCAAATTCTATTTTTTTAAATTATAATATAAGACATTATAAATCATCTATAATTATCCATAAAATATATTGAAAATATTTTTAATTTTACTGGATTAAAATGGATTAAAATGATAAAGTGAATACCAAGAAAATTTAAGGAATAAAGGATATTATGATGAGATTTTGAAAATGACCTTTTCTTGAAGGTTATGTGTCAAAAGGGGAATAAACTGACACATACTTTAATTTTTTATTGATAGTATTTCAAGGGCATTAATGATCATTACTTCCATCTTGAAGGCAGTTGAATTCTAATTAGATTTTCCTTTCACATTAGTTTTTTTAGAGTACTGAGAATATAACATTAATAGAAATATAAGTCATGTTGACAATCTATACAACATCAAATTATGAAAACTATATTCCAAAAATGAAAAATGGAGTCTGCAACATGATGATTAATGATATTTTAGACATTACATTATATTACATTATATTAATGCATTATTCCAATTAATATAAGTAGTTTTCATTTTAATTAGAATGCAAACGTAGCATTTACGTTTCGTCATTATGTTCACATTATAAAAAGATTTATCATGATGAACCTGTTCCTGCCTTTTTATGTCCACTCCCACAATGCTCTGCTGGTGTTTTAACATAGAAAAATTACCTGGAAATGTATTTTGCATAAATCAGTTTAAATTTTTTTTACCAATAGGTAACTAATGATTATATCTAACGAAGCTGTAATACGTTAAGCTATATTATGCCTCTTGAAGATCTTGTAACTACTGGTAATTTCTGATCAAGTGCATATCTGTCATGGAATGGTATCACAATTTTTTTTTAAACTGTTATTTATTAAGAAAACAATAGTTTAGAGCTTGTGAGGTCAATAACCAATCAGAACCCGAGATGAAAACAGATGAGATGTTTACATTTTGAAATTAACACCTGACTATTAAAATGCAGAAACTGCATGGTGAGCTCAAAAGAATAATCTTGAGACAAGAGGTTACAATTTTACATGTCTTGCAAAACATCAAAGTGTTATTTTTATTTTTACTGCTTGCCAATTTTAGAAATAAAAAAAAAATGTGAAATTTGAAAGTTACGTTTTGGAATTTATGTTTTGATTAAATGTGCACATTTTTTAAAATTTGTAATTAATTTTCTAATTCTTTCCAGAAATATTAGAAATGGTAGCCTTTATTTTACAATATATCAGACAAGGTCTAAAATATTAGTAGCAAAAGAAAAATGCAATTTTTTACAGTTTGAAAGCGATTAAATAAAAATGCTCAAATACTCTTTAAAATAAGCACGATGACATTTATTAACGCTAGTACAGTCTATGCAGTTACCTAAATCATCAGTACTACACAGGTCCCTGCAGGTTATTATTGCAGCATGAAACAAATCACTGTGGTGTTTTCAGTGCCCTCTCCCCTGCCTCTGCTTGTGGATAAAGTATACATTACATGTTTATACACTAGACAAGAGTGAAAAATAAAAAATACTATACATAGGCCTTCTACAGGAATATAGATGAACAGAATAGAAGGGAATTAGGCAAAAAAAAATAATTTCTTGCACTATTGATTGATTGATTTAAATTTATTTTGCATGCAGCAAGACAACATTGCAGCACAAGGGTACCAAGGTGGTGAAAAAACTGTGATAAGACTATATTTCTATGAGATATCAAGATCATAAATAATCTAGGTTTTAGAGAAAATGTGATTGAATGCAGAGATACCATTATAACATAATATGATATTGGGTAAATAATAATAATATTAATACAACTAGAGCAATCATTTTTACAAAATAGTGTGAACTATTCATTTTTTTTCATGCTAATTTTAGCATATGAAGAGCACATATTTACATACAACATAAAAACTGGAAAAATGGCATTGGTGGAAATAATCACTGCTTGATTTTCAGTGTATTTAAATGCCTAACAAGAAAAATGATTCCTAACAGCTATAATTGTATTCTGTGTTATATCATTTGTAATTTATTTGAATATCCATGCCTTTTATAGAAATGCAAAGACTATTAAATTAAACCTTTAAACTATTTTCCCATGGGAGCCAACTAATCTACAGTACGCTGATTGATACAGAAAAAAATATAAAGGTTATAATATCTAGTTTATGCACATTAGGACCAAATACTTGTTTTGAAGCTTTTAGTGTTCAGCTTCTTTAATTATTTTAAATGTTTTTTCTGTGAATTATAGAATATTGAAAAGTGAAAATATCAGTCATATGAATTAAATATCAAAAACTAATCTGCCACAGACAACATTCTGTATATTATATGAAGACAATTCTAAAGATAAACAAAGAGTTGTAGCTTAAAATTTGATTGAATCAAACCTATTACCTAAATATTTTACATTTTGTTATGCCTGAGGTTTATTTTCTAAACATTGGGAAAAAAATTAAATTCCAACATTTAGTTTATAAACACTTATTTGGGAGCCTTTTCTATGATTTACAATGAATTATTGCTTTAGAACTCACTGTAAATAGAGTACAAATCAATGACATGATAGACAGATTAAATGCTGTTGAAGAAAATAGTGGGGTACAACAAGGATAATATAGCACCATTAAGAAATCAGTCAAACTGCAACAATCATAACTATCTTAAACATTTGAAGGCTGTGGATAACATTATAACTTGCTATTGATGGTACAACATGAAGAATATCTGACTAAACAGATTACTATAAGAAAGTGATATGTCCCAAATATATAAATATTCTTCCAAGAAGGCTGTTGGTAAGTATTTTTCAACTAATGTAACTAAATGAATACAATGTGATTCCAAAATCAGCTAAAGCCACAAAGGATGCCTCTAGGGATTTAACTGTTGAATTCCAAAATGGCCTTAATAGAAAGATATATATATATATATATATATATATATATATATATATATATATAAATGTATATATATTAAATATATAAAATGTTCATGACCTTACAATTTAAAGAAGTAAATTCTGTCCAGATAAAAGATTAGTTTCAACTACTTGGTATCTAACCCTGAGCCCAGTCATAAAATTATTATTATTATCTCTGGATATCCAGTGCAGATGACATACTTTACAGGCTTTTGACGGATATCTAAGTATGCCTAAGAGATGCAGATGTTACCTATGACTCCACTTCAACCAATAATATCCAGCATGTGTTACCAGTGTGATGCACACTGTTTCATGTCACTCTCTACTTGTAAACAACTCCAAGGATATTATATATATTATTAATGCTTATATATTATATATACTTATCATAGCCTGGTAAACCCAAGATATTGCAGTTCACTGGGAAATGCTCCAGGGGCCATTCCTTTGAGATTTTTGAACACCACCTTATGCACAAACCCACAGAGTACAAAAGTAGCAAATATCTTGTGTAATTCCTTCCTCACTCCTGCAGGACTCTGATAACAGTATGCCAATGTATTTCGAGCTATTTTAAAACACAGAAAACTGGAGTAAGGTTGCAATACACAGCCCCAGAATGTTATTGGCAATTGGCCCTGCCTCCCTTGTCAGACCTCTTAGTGTTGCATACGATAATCTATGTACATGCATTTATAAACATATTTACTGACTAAATATAGACAATTATTGCTTTGTAAAAGCTCACGGATGGTCAGTGGTTATACACAGTGCTATAAATAGGACATTTCTCCTATCACAATATATGAAATAACTGCATACAACAACAACACCTCACATTGTGCTTAGAGGGAATTTATAGCATTTAGAGTTGGCCACACAGTGGTTCTATTTATTAAACATTTTGAAAAAAAACCCATCCAAGGTAATAATTACTTTGTTACTATTGTGGCTGGAAATATTGCCACTTTCGAGATAAGAAGGCATTACAATGCAAGTTGGTGGAGTTGTAAAAGCAAAAGCAAGGTGGGAGCTCCTTTGCAGATAGCTACTATAAGAGGAGCTCAGTGGATCAGGTAGAGACTTGGCAATGCATGCTGGGTAGGCATAGGACATTTTGTAGAGGTAAGCATATAGCTGCAATGTTTTTGATTTTTCAAAACATTGAAGTTTTAAGACATCGAGTATGAAGAAACAATTACAGGGGACCTCCCTACATCAGAAACTGTGAACGGAACTCACATTTATGTGGTGCCTGGAGAGTCTCTTTATATAATTACTGTCCAAATATAATTATAGAAAAACAGGCTATTTGCTAAAGTAAGAAAAGTTGAGAAATGAAAGTGAACACAAAGTAAATTTCAAATTTAAAACCAAAGTAGCCAAACTGGACATTTTTCTCCAAGTCAGCAATGCCTTCAGTTTAGCTGCTTTGGCCTTCAACTTAAGATTCACTTTGAATTCCCAGCAACTTCAGTAGATAGTCCTAGAAAAGTAACTCAGGTACAGTCAATGTATATACATATCTTTGGAAGAAGATCAATTCCATTCTCATTTTGCTTGCTTATTAGGCAGTACTAGCCAATAAAAAAACAAAAAAACAGGATTGTGCTATGGACAATAATTCCAGTGATAGAATATAGGGATGCAATAAATGTACACTTCACACAAATAATAATAATAAAAGAAATAATGCAATGCAAATCAAATACCCTACATAAGGCAACTAATCAAGTATTCAGCATAAAGCTCTAACAATAGAACATACATACTTAAACCTGTGGCTTCTCCCAGCAAGGAGATGTGCAAAACCCAGGTTCTAATAATATGTCCTAATAATATGTAATATGCAATCTTTCTAACATCTAAAATAGGTACAAGTAATCAATCCTCATTGTTTGTACTTCAAAAGACAGAGAAAAGGATACATTAAATGAATTATGTTGTGTATAAACATATTATAATAAAATAAACATGCATATGATCATCTTGTACTAAAATCCAATTTATTAGAGTTACTTTAGATAATACCGGTAGACTTGGTTATAGTGAGAGCCAGAATAACATTTTGTACCTATTTAGTTTTATTTATAAGTTCATCCATACCAGAAACCTTTGTATTTGTAAATCTATTCAAAACAAATGAAGAATAATTTGAAAACAAAATACAATCATATATACTGATACACACAATATGAATTGAATAAGGCAATGTTTGAGATTCACATGCATTATAATATAAATTAGATTTCCATTGCAATGTTGGAATCTTGTAAAGATCAATGGGGTAGTCATTCCAGGTACAATAATGTGCATGCATGTGTCTACATGGGTATATAAAATATTATTATTAAACTAAAACCAAGTAGTCTTGAAATTTTAGGCAAAGAGTGATCTAAAAAATCTAAAAGGCAAATAAAATGAAACCCTATGAAATATATGAATATATGAAGTTCTACAACATTAATTTAGTTGTCAATCAGACTTTTTTATATATGACATACATGTTTGTAAAATAGTAAATGTTAAAAAATGAAATTACTGGAATCCAGCTACTCGCTAAACATATGTGGATATCTTTTAAAAGAACTTCATGTTCAGACTTCTAAAATATGAAGAATATGAGTCCCCAGGAACATTTTTCTTATTGAACTTTCTCAGCTTACAGTTAAAGTAACATGAGTAAATAGAAAGCAAATTTCAGGTCCTCTGTCGACAAATAGCATTGTTGCCATTTAGAAGAGACACCAACTGTAATGAAAAACGATGGTGACTTATACTACAGTGCTTCTGTTTCATCAAACATTTCCTTCCCGAAAGGTCCTTGTAATCAGCAGAGGCAGTATCACTCATACAACATCATTCATATTGTCTCTTGTCTCACAATACTAGAAGTTAAACTTGTGATTTTGTTATTGTTCTATTGTTAATGCTATTATATTACTATACATATACTATTTTGAATCACGTAATAAGCAATTTGATTTGGTTTATGTATATAAACATTTCCTATATTTATGAATTGTTTATATGGGGTGTATATTGACCCCTACTGGTATTATTTTTACTAAAGATTATTTTTAGTTTTACTATTGGTGTGCATTTGGAGCTCTTTGTATATTGTTAAATAAACATACACATTTCCTTTCTCTTTTTTTTTTTCATGTACCTGGGTGAACAATTCAATCTTGCTATGGTTAAGATCTCTCTTACTGCATGTGATCCTGGAATAGTGAATAATGGAGTCTCATTATGGATGACAGTTAGTGGGGTTTTCTTATTTGTAAGTAGTGTGTTTGTTAATCTAGTTAGTTACATGTCATTTATTTGTTTGTTACTGCGTGTTTTATGCACTTGGTTGTATCTTACTGCATGTTTTATGCATGTGCTTGTAAATTAAAAAGAGGGTTTGTTTAATTTATAATATTTGTGGCATGATTTGATGACTTTTATTAACATGCTTTTATGGTGAACAAAGAAAATTAAAGATTGATAAAGACATAAAGATAGAAGAAATTAGATTTCAATAATTAAATAGCAACTTTTTTATTTGTTTGCTTAACCACCTCCTAATACTTTTTGGAGATCAAAGGATCTGTAAACGTGAAGCCCAAGCAAGGAATTCAGTCCATTCGTGGGCCTGTGGGGAGATTAAAGATCTCACTCACAGGCCCATGACACAGACATGCAGGGTAGGGCAGATCTCACCTCTAACTGTGGGTCCGTGTGCCAAGTTCCAAGTTACAGTCATGGGTTGTCATGGCAATGCTCTCACTAATGCCAGAGCTCATCGGGAGCAATCTGCCAGCTGAAGGAGAGTACTCCAGTCCTCTGGACCATCAGAATGTCTCTCTGCCCTTTGGCCAAAGAAAACAAAAGAGAGAGGACAATATTTTTTTTTATTTATTTATGTATTTATTTATTTATTTGATTTATCAAATATACCTTATATAAAATTATTATTCACCCCTACACTCTGAAGCCCTTATCCCCCTAAACAATACAACTTCAAAACAGCCCATATATATGCCTATGACAACCCCTGGATACATGTATATGCACACTTCAGCACTATAAACAAAGAAATATTTACTCTGCATCCTCTTGCCATACAAACACTCTCTACAGCCCCAAGATGCACACACACACCCTACCACACCTGTAAATGCAGCCCCTATACACACATGCACTAGCTTATACATGCAACTTACAGTCCCTATACATATACACACCCTACAGCCCCTACACCAGTGATGGCGAACCTATGGCATGCGTGCCACAGGTGGCACGCTGGGCCCCCTCTGTGGGCACGCAGCTATAGGTCGCTGGAGGAGGGGGCCGCTGGCTGTCAGCATCAATGCAGAGTAGGCACCTGCCTGCCCGAAACGGCAGGCATCTACTCTGCTTCTGTGTCCAGGGGGAGGGGGAGGGATCGAGGAAACAGGAGAGCTGCTTCCTAGACATACAGTACTTACCACCCCTGGACCATCAGGGATGGCTGTGTCCCCCGCCCTCCTTCACCAAAGGTAAGAAGAAGGGAGGGGGGGATACAGATTTAATATATCTTTTTTTTATTAAATATATCTTTACCATCCCCACCCCCCCTTCCCCACACAGCACCCCTCCCACACACAGCACCCCTACATCCGCCTCCCCCCACACAACATCCCTACATCCCCTCCCCCGACACAGCACCCCTCCCCCACACAGCATCCCTCCCCACTCAGCACCTCTACCCCCACACACAGCACCCCTCCCCCCACACACAGCACCCCTAAACCCACCTCCCCCCACACAGCACCCCTACATCCCCCACTCCCCATACAGCTCCCCTCCTACAAACAGCACCCGTACCCCCTCGCATCCAGTAGCCCTACCCCCCACACACCACCCCTATGCCCCACACACACCGACCCTAACCCCACACACAGAGCACCTCTACCCCAACACAAAAACAGCACCCTTACCCCCCACACAGCACAGCACACCTACCCCCGCACACACACAGCACCCCACACACACAGCACCCCACACACACAGCACCCCTCACACAGACACACACACAGCAGTGTGTGTATTCAGCAGACTGTGTGTGTGTGTATTCAGCGGACTGTGTGTGTGTCTATTCAGCAGACTGTGTGTGTGTATTCAGCAGTCTGCGTGTGTGTGTATGTATGTATTCAGCAGTCTGTGTATTCAGTGAACTGTGTGTGTGTATTCAGCAATCTGTGGATGTATTCAGTAGACTGTGTGTATGTATTCAGCAGACTGTGTGTATTCAGCAGACCGTGTGTATGTATTCAGCAGTCTGTGTGTGTATGTATTCAGCAGTCTGTGTGTGTGTATTCAGCAGACTGTGTGTATGTATTCAGCAGTCTGTGTGTATGTATTCAGCAGTCTGTGTGTGTATGTGTATTCAGCAGTCTGTGTGTGTGTGTATTCAGCAGTCTGTGTGTGTGTATTCAGCAGTCTGTATGTGTATTCAGCAGTGTATGTATTCAGCAGTCTGTGTTTGTGTGCATATTCAGCAGTCTGTGTGTGTGTGCATATTCAACAGTCTGTCTGTATGTGTATTCAGCAGACTGTGTATGTATTCAGCGGTCTGTGTGTGTGTGTACTCAGCAGTCTGTGTGTGTGTGTATATTCACCAGTGTATGTATTCAGCAGACTGTGTATGAATTCAACAGTCTGTGTGAGTGTGTATTCAACAGACTGTGTGTATGTATTAAGCGGTCGGTGTGTGAATGTGTTCAGCGGTCGGTGTGTGAATGTGTTCCAGTCTGTGTTTATGTATTGCATTTGTTGGAGATACTAATAAATATACAGTAAATGTTATCTATTTATATCATTATTTAAAATGTGTATAGTTGAACTCTGTTGTTGTGTTGTTGTTATCTAAAAGTAATGTTTATTTTACCTTTGGAATCACTAACTACTGTAATTATCATTATAACATTTATCATGATACTTATTCTCATTATGGTCTATTTATGGTTTATTTTTTCCCTGTTTTTTTTTTTCCTTTTGTTCTTTTTTTGACAACAGAGGGTGTGTAGAAAGGATAAGATACTGTAATAATTTTTTGAGCTGTGATTTGCTCTATCTATTATAAAGGGTTATGAATACTACAAAGTACTCTGAAATGCTGAAGGAGGGGGGTGTGGCTAGCAGCCGAACCTAATGGCAGCACACTAAGATAGCTCCTGGGTTACACAGAGAGAATCGCCAGCAAAGGAGGCACAATCCACCATGGGGAACCACAAAAAGGCTCAGCCTAACACCCAGCTCACCGGGAAAACCCTGGCAAGTAAAACGGGCACCGTAACCCGTCTATTTAAAGAATATGCTGACCGCATGTCGGACTCCGGCGATCCCAATATGGCGCAGACGGCAGCAAATACAGACTCAAACCCGCCGAGCCCCACAACATCAGACACATCTCATACTTCCACAGACGTGGATATAAGATAAATACTAAGAAGTCTCCCATCAAAAACGGACTTAGCACAAATGCTAAGCAGACTAGAAACAACCTTCCACCAAACCCAAATGCATACCCTATCAGCCAAAATCTAAGCCCATGAGAGACAGCTTTCCATGTTGCAGTGCTCCCTGGATGATATTGACAACAGGGGCTGGAGAAATAACTTGCGCATAAGGGGCTTACGCGAAGCCGAGGGGGAAAACCTCTCCACCTCCCTCTCTACACTATTCAACCTTATCCTAAGCCGCAAAACTGACACCCCGGTTGTCCTAGACAGGGTGCACCGCTCACTAAAACCCAGACTGGGACGGGAGAGACACCAAGGGATGTCATATGCCGCATTCATTACTATGCACTCAAAGAAAAGATACTAAGAAAATTGAGAGACACCTCTTTCCCAATGCTTTTTCATGGCCATGAAATACAAATTTATCAGGATATCTCATGGCACACTCTGCAAGCAAGGAGAGTACTAAAACCTACAACAGATCAACTCTGCACACGCAACCTGAAATACAGATGGGGTTTTCCATTTGCCCTAATAGTCAGCTCCCGTGGATCCACTTACACGATTACAATGCACCAAGATATTATTCCGTTCACCAGAGCACTAAACCTAGCAGAAACGTCTATTATGGACTGGCTCTATCAACCTCATCAGCACAGCAAGGAGCAAGATGGAGATCCCCAGTGAAAAGGTAAAGAACGAATCCTATAGGAACTCCCCAGACTGGGACGGGAGAGACACCAAGGGATGTCATATGCCGCCAGGGGCGGACTGACAACTCATGGGGCCCCTGGGCAATAGGAGACCATGGGGCCCCCGTGTACCCACCAACTTGCAAGATACACAAATATACATCACGCCCACATACATGTGTTACAGGAAGGGTTGTAATGTGGGGGGGAAGAGGCTTCAGTGGGGGACAGGAGTCGTAGCATGTGGGACTAGGGCTGTAGTTGGGAGATAAGGGCTATAATGGGCAACAGCGGCTCTAATGCGGGGTGGGAATCGTTGTAGAGGGGGTATAGGGGTTTTAATTGGAGACTAGTGTGAGGTTGGGTGATTAGGGGCTGTCATGGGGGGATAGGAGCTGTAGTAAGGGGATAAGATTATAACAGGAGGATTATAACACATGCAAATGGAGTGCTATATTTGTTGCATATGCATATGGTGTGAAAAATGTAAAAAAAGAAAATCTATGGTGTCTGGAATACAAACATATTCCTGACACTATAGTTGTAAGAACACATTTTAGATCCCCAGCTTTTCTCTCGTTATAAAGTTATTTTACTCACTTTTTTCCACCTAAAGTAGAGCGGATACTAGTGCAAGATTTTTTTTAGGTCCACCTATCGTAAGGATGGAGAAAAAGGTAGATCCCCATCTTTCGTACAACTACCACAATACTTTGCCAGATGGGCATCTACCATTTGCCCATCCTTTCAGGTTTGTACTTAGCCCCCAGCATTGTTTGTATGTTTGAATATAAGCATGTTTTGAATGGAGTATATGTGTGTGAATGTAGGGATGTATTTGAGTGTAGTGTTGGAGTTTGAATGCTGAGATGTATACACATATACACTGCCATGTACACACACACACACACACACACACATATATATATATATACACACACACAGACTCACATTGACACATACAGATACAAGCATTGACATGTATAGATACACATGTGCAGACTCACAGATACAGACACACTAACACACGTACAGATATACAGACACACACATACAGATACACAGACACACATTAACGCACATAAAGATACACACATACAGATACACACAGACACACACTAATAAGCATACATATACACAGACACACACTAATATACAGACATGCACACTAACAGATACAAACACACGCTAACACACATACAGATACAGACACACACACAGATACAGACACATGCACATACAGATACAGATACACACTAACACACATACAGATACAGATACAGACACATACAGATACAGACACATACTAACACAAATACAGATACAAACGCACACTAACACACATAATGACACATATACAGATACACAGACACACATACAGACACATACTAACACACATACAGATACAGACACATACTAACACAAATACAGATACAGAGACACACTAACACACATACAGATAACATGCACACACAAATTACATTACATATATTAACCACCCCCCTGCTACATACCTTTTTGGTGCAGGAGGGTGGCTTCCCTGGTGTCAAGTGGCATCTGGCTGAGTGTGATGGGAGTTTGGAGGGGGAACCTGCTTACCAACTGCATTACACAGTGCAGGGGCCCACTTGCCCGCAGCATTACACAGTGCAGTGTACTCAGGTCGCAATGACCTGATTATTTCTGTAGCGACCCGTGCAGGCGGCGCACTTCGATGCGCGTGTATGACGTCACGGATGAGCACCGATGCACACAGGGCGGAAATAATCCTCGGCTCCCCCAGATCCTACCTCCACTTCTGGTAAGCAGTGAGAACGGTGCAGCTATCGAACGTTGCACTTGAGCGGTCGGCGCAAGTTTTTGTTTTGTCTGACAGTGTCGCAGACAGAAAGTGGTTGGTTTGCGGGCCCCCTACCTCGGCCGGGCCCTCGGACCATGTCCGAAGTGCCCGACCGCTCAGTCCGCCCCTGTATGCCGCATTCATTACTATGCACTCAAAGAAGAGATACTAAGAAAATTGAGAGACACCTCTTTCCCAATGCTTTTTCATGGCCATGAAATACAAATTTATCAGGATATCTCATGGCACACTCTGCAAGCAAGAAGAGTACTAAAACCTACAACAGATCAACTCTGCACACGCAACCTGAAATACAGATGGGGTTTTCCATTTGCCCTAATAGTCAGCTCCCGTGGATCCACTTACACGATTACAATGCACCAAGATATCATTCCGTTCACCAGAGCACTAAACCTAGCAGAAACGTCTATTATGGACTGGCTCTATCAACCTCGTCAGCACAGCATGGAGCAAGATGGAGATCCCCAGTGAAAAGGTAAAGAACAAATCCTATAGGAACTCCCCAGACTGGGACGGGAGAGACACCAAGGGATGTTATATGCCGCATTCATTACTATGCACTCAAATAAGAGATACTAAGAAAATTGAGAGACACCTCTTTCCCAATGCTTTTTCATGGCCATGAAATACAAATTTATCAGGATATCTCATGGCACACTCTGCAAGCAAGGAGAGTACTAAAACCTACAACAGATCAACTCTGCACACGCAACCTGAAATACAGATGGGGTTTTCCATTTGCCCTAATAGTCAGCTCCCGTGGATCCACTTACACGATTACAATGCACCAAGATATCATTCCGTTCACCAGAGCACTAAACCTAGCAGAAACATCTATTATGGACTGGTACGTGCCGGACCCGGCTCTATCAACCTTGTCAGCACAGCAAGGAGCAAGATGGAGATCCCCAGTGAAAAGGTAAAGAACGAATCCTATAGGAACTCCCCAGCGGGAAGAGAGAAGATCAGGGAACACCAGGGAGGACTAAAACAGACTCTCATGGACATTCCCAGATGTTTCATCTTACACTCCTTTTTCCCTGTGAACTTACCACATAAATGGTTCCAGAAAACCTACACAAAATGGACCATGTACTAATGTGGACTTTTGATGACCACATTGAACCAGTCGGGGCTTAACTCTGACACCCCCTGGTAAGGAAAGCCCGGCAAGACCCATCATCCAAGGTCATATACATTAATCTGCTACTCACACTTTCGATAAAAGTGACAGAACCGACAGGGATATTCTAACAGGGACGGGGACCATCTCAGACTGGTTCAGACTAAGAGCAAAGTACAGAACATAACTAAACTAAAACAAGCTAAACAATATACTCTGTACTTTCATAGGGGATGGGAAATTATTATTATATAGAAAAATATATATAAAAAAAAGTAAAAAATTTTTCATAACATCCACATCTGGGAATAGTCCAAACATAGCTATACCTCTCGTTCCCCCCCCCCCCATCCCCATATGCTACTGTTGCGCACAAACCTCCAAGATGCAAACACAAACTACCACACGATTATACTCCGTGAGCCCACCCAAAGCTCATAAAACTTAAGGCACTGAACTAACCCAGAGACAATAGGCAGCCGACAGCAATAAATTAAACGTGGGGTATCTCACCGACAACAAAGGCTACCCATTAGTCCTCTCACGCACACTACCACGCACGCACCCCTACCTCAATATTATCGGGGTTATTTAAAGCCAGCCCACTGTAGACTACGGGAATTCTCAGGGGCGGACCCCAGGTATTTTAAAATAGCTGAGTATCAACAACCCAGCACTCACAATACCTTAAAATCTAACAGCACAACCGACCAAACGTATTGTATATAGTTTTGTTTTGGTTATATTGTTATATCTAAATTACTTGTTACGGTGTTGACTCTCTACTTGCCCTTAACATTCAAGGAACTTGGTAAATCATCTGGTTATTTATTGCAAATATTGTATACTGTTTATGATTGTCTGAGGTGTAGACAGGTTCACCTGAGCGAACTTACTACCTAACCCCACCCACTCCCTTCTCCCGATACTCGACAATCACAACTATAACGGTTCTATCTCACAACGCCAGGGGACTAAATATACCCAGTAAATAGACACTTGGCCCTCACAGATTACCACAAACATAAGGCTGACATGGTGTTTATACAAGAGACACACTTCCGCAAAGATTCAGCCCCATCTCTCAGATCCAGACACTACACAAAGGGTTTTTTCGGTAATTACACTGAATCTAAATCTAGAGGGGAAGCAATCCTCCTCTCCCCTCAGTTACCATTCACATACAAAGAACACATGTCGGACGACAACGGGGGATATATATTCCTGAAAGGCCAAGTAGGCTTAACATCAACAACGTTCGCAAATATCTACCTCACTAACAAAAAAACAATTTCAGGCACTACGCAGGATAATCAAAACACTAGAAAGCTTTACAGAAGGCCTTCTGATCTTAGGGGGAGATTTCAACATCTCACTAGATGGGGCACTCGACACTACATCCCACACCCAATCATATCAGACGCCCACGAGAACGCTGATTCAGAAATTATTAGACTCACACCAACTGTACGACTGCTGGAGAATATCACATCCGACAGAACGAGATTATTCATGTTACTCGCATTCATCAGGCACATACTCACGAATCGACCTGTTTCTCCTGCCCCATAGATTTTTAAACCTGTGAACTCATGCAAATACAACTCTATTACATGGTCGGACCATGCCCCAATAACATTAACCATCACAATCCCATCCCTGCACCCCGCCAGGACACAATGGAAACTAAATGACACCCTGCTAAACCATCCGGAGATACAAACCCAAATTAGGAATTCTCTGACTCAATACTTTAAAATTAACGTACAACCAGACTCACCGTATCCTATCATATGGGAAGCACACAAAAGTTCAATCAGGAGCACGATTATCCAAGCAGCATCACGACTCAAAAACAAAGGGAATCCCATACTTTAACCCTCATCAGGGAGATCAGGGAACTAGAATATACACACAAAAAAGAACTAAAATTAGCTACATACAAGTCACTGGTGGAGAAAAGAACTGAACTAAACACTATTCTCAACGTCGGCACCAAACACGCACTAGCTAAAACTAGAAGCAACTATTACGCTCATGGAGGCAAATGGAGGCGCCTTTTGGTGCATGCCCTAAAAAAACAAAGGGAACACACGTTTATAGCAGCCATCCGCAACAAAGAGGGACAACTATTTCACTCAATGACCGACATTCTCACAGCTTTTAAAGACTATTACTCCTCTCTTTACAACTTGAGAAAAATACCGCCCTCTGCAACAGATATCCGCAATTTCCTCTCACAAAGGATACACTCCACTATTCCACAAAATATCTGTGCATCTCTAGACCAACCTATCTCAATAGAGGAATGCTTAGAAGCGATCAAACACCTCCCAGTAGGGAAAAGCCCAGGCCCAGACGGACTTACTGCCAAATACTACAAGACGTATGCCACCATACTTGCACCACACTTCCAAAACTCATTTAATTAATTGCTCAAAACTGACACCACCCCAAAAAAAAACTAAACGCAACGATTACACTACTACCTAAACCGGGGAAGGACTTGACTCAGTGTGGGAGCTACAGGCCGATCTCGCTGATAAACATAGATCTGAAACTCTTCACAAAAATATTAGCCAATAGACTACGTCCCCTACTACCAGGACTTATCCATGCAGATCAATCAGGCTTTATCGCGGGCAGAGAAGCCAAGCACAACACCACAAAATTACTAAACCTCATACACCAAGCCACCAGAGCGGGGCGCCCAAGTATACTCCTGTCAATCGATGCCGAAAAGGCGTTCAACAGGGTGGACTGGTCCCTGCTCTCCCACACCCTACAACATATGGGCTTTGGTCCACATTGGCAAAAATGGTTCGATGCAATTTACTCTAACCCCACAGCGAATATCCGCGTCAACGGGCAACTGTCTGAGCCAGTAAAAATAACTAATGGCACCAGACAGGGATGTCCCCTATCCCCTCTCTTGTTTGTTCTAGTCCTCGGGCCCTTCCTTCAAGGAATCAGGGACAATGGGCAAATCAGAGGAATTACAACAGGCACAGAAGAACACAAAATAGCAGCATTTGCTAACGACATGCTCTTTACAATCTCTGACCCCGTAACATTGATACCCCCTGATGACTGAGATGAACACGTACAGCTCTATCTCCAATTTCAAGGCAAATCTCAGTAAATTTGAGATCCTGACACTACATATCAGCCCCCAAGAAAAAACGTACATTAAAAAAAAACACCAATTATTTAGGAATACACCTAACTACAGACACAACCCATCTATTTGAAAGCAATTTCCCCAATCTAATGAAAGACATAGCCACAGACCTTAATGCATGGAATAAGCCACAATTTGGATGATTCTGTAGGTTAAGCATATTAAAAATGAACATCCTGCCCAGAATATTATATCTACTGCAAGTCCTTCCAATTACGTCACCCAAGGCATGATTCACACTAGTCCGAAAAACACTCACAGCATACATATGGTCATATAAAAATCAATGACTAGTGTACTCACTACTCACAAGACCCAGGGAGGAGGGAGGTGTGGGACTTCCAGACATAGAACGATACCACCAAGCAGTCCTCCTAACCAGAATTTATGATCGGACACTCCCACACTCCTCTATGTAATGGGTGACAATAGAAAATACGTTCTTCAGAGCACCCATATACACGATACCGTGGCACAAGTCAGGACAGGCATTCCTACGAAACAATCCCCACCTGACTATCACACTGACACTTCGTTTGTGGGCCAAACTAAGAACACAGCACATGATTTTCCCATACCCATCCTCACTGTACCCTATCATACATAACCCCTTGTTCAAACCAGGGGAAGATGGTAGGACGTTCAAACACTACCTGCAGTCAGATTATCTGCAACTGGGGGACCTCATGGATGACACGGGAGAACGGATAAAACCATTGCCAGTCACTACAGACAAACAAACTACAATGCAAACATTCCAAAATGGACAACCCACCCATTTTATCCGCACAGGTCCTTTAGCACACAAACCTTTCAGTATACCACCTGACACCTGGCGCCTCATATTCAAACAAATACATGGTTCTTCCCGAAACACAACAACTCAAGAGGGAAATTACAAAAGGTTAACCAGGTGGCACTACACACCATCGAAACTAAAATCACTTTTCCCTACAACCTCTAGCCACTGCTGGAGGTGCCATGATCCCGAAGGCCACACCACACACATTTGGTGGACATGTCCAGTTATCAGCAATTACTGGAAACGTCTACATAGCCTAATACAGACCACTCTATACATATACATCCCATTTACGCCAATATCTTTCCTGTTCCTGACATGCCCCCAAACAACAAACAAATTGAAAGCAGTCCTACTCACGCACTTATTATCTGCTGCAAACCAACTCATCCCTACTTTATGAAAGCAACCTGACCCACTCTCGATCCGGGAATGGACCCAAAGGGTCAAAATGATACGGGGCCTAGAAGAAACATGCTATTCCATAACAAATAAATACCAGGTTTCTACAGACATCTGGCAACCATGGTGTGATTATCTCAAAGATCAATCAACATAGATAACACGTCCCGGGCAACAACCAGCCCAAATGGGGCACCCTTAATCCTTTTACCCATTCACTCCCCCTTATCCACACTTCGACAGTTAGAACCCCTGCCTAACGGCATTGCAGAGATTTGTTCCTTCAGTTCATTACCATGTACTTGAATCTTTATTAGAGTCAAGCTGGGTAAACAGCCCCAAAACTATAACGAATGACAAGTCCTAAGAGCTTAAAACGTACGCAACCTTTTGTAAGAATTTATTTGTGTGAATTCTCTGTTAACAAATTTCCTTCACCTTCTGTAACACTTCATTGAAAAATGTTGTATGATTGCAAATTTTCAAATAAAAAATAAAAAAATAAATAAAAAATAAATGCTGAAGGAACTTTTGGGTAAATCTACCTGAATAAGAACTTTTAGAGGACATGTTCTTTTATTGTTTATATGTATTTGGCGGGTAATTAGGAATCAGGATAGGATTGATTGTATGTATTTTTTATTCATTTGCATTGAAGGGTACAGGGTGGAGAGATGTGATATAGACAACTTATACAAACGTGATTCCCTTTTTCTGGTGAAAGATATAAATTAAAAATCTCTTTGAGCATCTACTTTTTGAATGCGGTATTAGTCTTCATCCTATATTTTAATGTATTTATATTAAGAGAAAAGAGCTGTACATGACATGAAATAATTGAATACAATTTCTAGTGGAACAATGATAAATAAAATTCTAAAGAGGTTAAAGCTACTCTAATTGCATTGCATTTTTGTACAGGTTGATAAGTTTAAAGGACCACTCTAGGCACCCAGACCACTTCAGCTTAATGAAGTGGTCTGGGTGCCAGGTCCAGCTAGGGTTAACCCATTTTTTAATAAACATAGCAGTTTCAGCCCCTAATCCTCTAGTGGCTGTCTCATTGACAGCCACTAGGCGCGTGCTTCTCACTGTGATTTTCAGAGAACGCCAGCGTCCATAGGAAAGCATTGTAAATGCTTCCGACCGGCTGAGCTCTTGCGGCGCATTCAGCCGCGGGGAGAGGAGGAGGAGGAGGAGGAGAGCTCCCCGCCCAGCGCTGGAAAAAGGTACATTTTACCCCTTTTCCCCTTCCAGAGCCGGGCGGGAGGGGGTCCCTGAGGGTGGGGGCACCCTCAGGGCACTATAGTGCCAGGAAAACGAGTATGTTTTCCTGGCACTATAGTGGTCCTTTAATGTCCCAGTTTCAATTCATCATTTTAATAATGATCATTGGTATCATCATATAATTTGGCCTTGTCTAATCAATGCACTTAAGAATGTTTTCTTGAACAGAGTATTTGTTTTAATTTTCTCCTCACACTTTCCAGCTACAATCTCCCATTAAAGTGTTTTAAAAAGCGTAACCTGATTAACACAATTTTGCTATGATACCCAGGCAACAGTTGGGTGCTGCAACAGGTCTACTTTCCATAGCCGAAAGACCTAACAATGCAGTCTTGCAGATCGTTTATCAAAAAGAGTAAAATTAGTCTGAACTGGAGACCAGTCACTTAATAGACTATAAAAAAAAAAGATTAACTGAAATGGCTGTAAAATGAAGTTTTTCACTGAACTGGGTGTAAGAGGAGACATAGTAAAAGGAGATATTTAACTGAATTAGCTGTTTACTTCAATTTACTGTTTTCTCTCCAAAAGGAATGCAAGATTCATATGCAACTTTGGCACCAGAAATAGATCTATCTTACTAACATACATACATGTATCTTTAATTATAGGTGTACAGCTAAAACTATTTATGGTAATAACATTTTAAGTTATAAAAACAAAACAAAATGGTCATATTATTGAAATGTATTATTGAAATGTACTAGTAAATAGTAAGTCAAATTTTATCACAGATTAAAAAGTTTAAAAAATATAATATAGTTACGCCTCACTCCCCCAATGGTAAGCATATGGCTAAATCCCTGGTCAATCTATGTCTTTTCTAACTTGCACAATTTGTCTAAATGAAAGCTGACTGACTTGTATCATCATTTTGTAATTTAACCGGTTATCATTCTTAAAGCATGAAATATTTTTAATTAAATGACATGCAGCATAACACTAAACCATCTGGAAGCGTAAAATAATACATGGGAAAAAAATAAAAGGCACAATATTTTAGAGATGCTATGTCTTATTTCACATTCATTAACAGCACAAAAGATGGTCAAATTATTATAACAATGCAATTTTAAAATAAGTATATACCACTTTTTTAATTTCATGTTTTTAGATATACCCCCAATGAAGATATTTATAATTTAATCAATTAATTAATTACATACGTAATTTAATTGATTTTCATTTTGTTTTGTATTTAGGCAGTGAAGTGTCCCTTTAATTTTAAGAATTTTACTCTCCACAGGGTAAAGAGGTTGGTACATGAAGGCATTGCAGATGCTTTCCCACAAACCTAGTAGAAACCCTACCCATGAAACCCTTTATGAGTTTCCCCTATTTTTTAAATATTTATCATTCCACATATTACAGGATAGGGATAGGAAGTGATGGATATTGTGACTTTCTGACATTTCTACTTCTACTTTCAACCTCTCATCTGCCAGCAATGGGTAATGGGCATAGCAGGACCCTTTGCCTGGTGCCTTCTGTGTATTTCTTTTTTATTTTGTCATTTTCCATATTTCACAGACCAGGAGATGTGGTTAGGAAGATGGCAGGCACCATATTTGCTCAAAAATTGTAAGAAAGCACAAAACTACAAATATGAATAAACAAATTGCATGGGTGAAATGTGATAGATAATTCGATGGTTGTAGATACTGGTCTAAATACAGCCTTTCTCCTAACAGAGTACTTATTAAAAGCTGTCACTTTTGAAAAATCATCAGTCCAAACAAGTGGTTAATGTTTCAGTCCATGTGTAGGAACTAATAAGCACATAAATGTCCAATGGACTTAAAGTCCAACGGACACAAAAGGATCCCATTTGGATGTTAACAAAAAATAATAGTAGTTAATGTACAATTTCTTTAAAAATACTTAGGGACATACAAAACACAACAAAGAACCATTAAAAGAGTCAAAGTGGCTTGGCAGATAGGTAAGAGGAAACATTTTGGCTCTTTTAATGGTTCTTTTCTGTGTTTTGTATGTCCCTAAGTATTGTTAATAAAATTGTACATTAACTACTATTATATTTTGTTACCAACCGTAAGGGATCTTTTTGTGTCCGCTGGACGTCAAGTCCATTGGATATTTATGTGCTTATTTGTTAATAATATTGGAGGGTGACCCCCTTTTTCAGGGTCCCTAAACACACCACATAGTCCCATTTAGGGACTTTGTGTTTTTCCATGTGTAGGAACTTCCAACAGAACAAAAAAAAAGGTAAAGAGCAAAAGTATAAAAGATGAGTCAAGTGAAAACATGAAAACATGTATCCTGTGCCTTTAACTTCATGGTAAACTAATATATATGTTAAGCATTTCAATTCACTAATATGCCATTCATTCTTTCCCTAACTCTGGGTTTGCAAGCTTGATTGACACATTGAAAGTTTACTATGTTAACTGAAACGTTGATATGTTTTTGTTTTGTTTTGTAAATAATTAAATAATAGGTTTTTTTTCACCAATACTTAACAAAAGAAGACCTTAGAGGAGAGCTATTACTTGAAATTGGTTTATTTATTAAAGATTTTACTTTCCTTTTTTAATCTTTATCTTTTAGTATTAGACTACTTTTGGCATTATTCGAGAGAACAGAAAAGGACCATCCACTACATTTGTAGCGAGTCCTCAGGGGTTACTGGCAATCTATAAGGGGAATCCTAATTAAATACTTCGAAAATTTGAAAAAGAAATGGAGACACATTTAATGTGTCTCAATTTTTTTTTCTAATTTTTTACTTCTGGCATTATATCACCTTTTGCATTAAGTTCACACCTTAACACTTTTGCTAATTAGCCCTCTGAAAACATTTGTTCTGGATGTTCAATTTAGTCACCAGGTCAGTGGGATATGTATACCTATGTCAACAGGGGGAAAGAAAATACCGACGAGAGGAATACCCAGCTATTCTCACCTTAGTAAATAACACTGATAATTATGTGAATCACAATCTATGTTGTACAAATAAAATATTGCAATGTATGCGTAGCAAAAAAGTCTGTCTTGGGTGCCCACTGGATATATTGGTCCATGGATTAATACAACATCCAGAATCCAGAGCACTCACTCACTAAGAACCAGCTTCAAAGAATAGACAATTGAATATAAAAAAAAAAAAAAAAAAAAACCTGATGTAGAAGTAATTCGGATTTAGTAACAGTATATTACCATACATTGCATACTCCTGCCACAATGTGAGTGTACCCCATTTTAACATCCTATTGTCTGCCCTTGGGACATACTTGGAAAATCCACGCTACTGGAGGTTTCTATAGTGTTAGGTTGAATATGCACTGGAAAGTGAAGTCAGTTCTTGAATTTCATGTGCTGGAAGCAGGAAAATGGGCAAGATAAAGGAAAACTAAAATGCTGGCACTGTATAGTATATTATGTAATATATATATGTAATGCATTTCACGCTAGCCTTGATTAAGGCATGCATATATAATTGCTTTTCTCATTTCCGATACAAAATCTAAAGTTAAATAGCTGTTGGGTCATTGTTTAAAATGTTACGAATAATAACTCGATGAATTGCTATGCTCATTCACACAGCATATCAAATTAGATACTGTCAACTGGATAATGTTAATTAATTATAATTATAAAATACATTCCTTGCCAGGTATTTAAAGGTAATGAATTACACTGCATGTAGATATATTGTTAAAGCCATGCATACCCTTTATTTTCAGAGTGCATGCAATCATTCTGTGAAAAATAGACCGTGCCGATACAACCTCCTACACTGAGATTTCACATCTTTTTTTTTCCTTGACATAAAAATTACCAGCACTATATTCTGATTGTTCCAAGTAGTAATGATATCAAAAGATTGTTTTTCTGTAAAGATACATTTTGATTTCTCAAGGCTTCATGTTATAGTTGTAATTATCACCACAATCTCTTTGTAAACAAAGTCAAATGAGAAGCAATAAATAAAATAATAACTAGTAGCACATTTATCTAAGCAAGTCGATAATTTATAGAATTAATGCTAAAATGCCTTACAACTGTACTTTTCACTGAAACATAGTATGTTTATTGTACTTCCACAACTGTTGTAGATGAAGATGCATGTCATCTATTACCATATGCATGTCATCTACCTACGCATATCTCAAGTTGGACTTTGAAAAGTCCTTCTTAGGCACAAAAATATGTGCTGGATGAGATTTGGATGCCATGGGTAAAACTTAAACATGCATTTAAAAAAAAAAAAAAAAAACAATAGCCATGTACTCTACAGTTTCAACCTTGTGGGTCTCATCAGCAATGTGCTGGTTCTGGTTTAGAGGTTGAAATTTTTATATTTCCTGTGTGATCACTATTCCAACATTGTGTCGCAAAAGAGGGTCACCATTGTTCTGTAGATCCTGGATCAAAACTTTGGGCATGTCACAAGTTGCCACATCAGTTACAACTGAAAGGGATACTCTAAGTACCAAAACAACCTTAGTTGAATTAACTAAAAAATATATTTGTTTCTGTTTATGGGACTTACACAGCCAACATGAAAAAAATGTTCCATTATTAATCAGTTCAGTGCCATCACATTGTGTTTACTTTTGAAGTTCTTATCTGTTAATTGAACTGTAATCACGCACACAGTAGTCCTGTGTAGGCTGCAGCAGACTATTACCAGAGAAAGAACACAATAATAGACATTTACATATTAGATCTCTCTTTACAGGAAATGTGTAAGGAGACTGAAAGGACCAGTCTTAATGCTTATGCCTAATTTATCAATTTATATGTTGATTACAGGCTTTTTAGCTGTCTTGGTGAAATATTTTAAAATGTTTACATTAAGGGCTTCTCCATTGCATTCAAAACACATGCTAAACTGCACCCTGTGCTTTTGCTGAGCAGGTTTGCTTATCTACTCGTAACATACGGAATAATGTGAAATGTTAGAACTCCTTGGTTTTCAAAGTACACTTTGTCAACTATGATTGGCTAAATAATATGTCTATATATTCTCTCTTCTGTGAGTATCAAAATGAGAGACTTGTTTTAAATACACCGTGTTGTCCTGTGTTTTATTCTAACCAGCTTCTTCCCAGCGCTGCAGAGAGATAAGAGAAAAGAAACATGTTAATAAGTCTATGGCAGTTTGGGGGCTCTGGGACCCTGATGAATATCCAATCTTATAGAGATTGTGTAGGTCACATGCAGGGGAGGTGTGGCTTAGTCTACAGAAACATTTATTTAACTCCTAGATTGTATTGCATTGAGCAGTTAGAATGCAGCAGCACAATATATACATCAAAACAATCTATACATCCTTGAGAGAGTTGTGTATGCGAGATTGACAGACTTCCTTGAATCCAACTCTGCTTGACCCATTTCAATATGGATTCTGTGCTCGTCACTCTGTTGAAACAGCTGTGACCAAAGTATACAATGATCTTATTACTCCCATGGCCACTACTCTATCCTAATTCTCCTTGACCTTTCTTCTGCTTTTGACACTGTTGATCATCAACGGCTTCTTCTCATCCTCCGTAATCTAGATCTACAAGATACCATTCTCTCCTGGTGCTCTTCCTACCTCTCCCAGCACTCATTCAGTGTTTCTTTCTCTTGCTCTGCCTCTTCTCCCCAATCCTTCTCTGTTGGTGTTCTCCGAGGGTCTGTCCTTGGTACCCTATTGTTCTCAATCTATACTGCCTCTCTTGGTAAACTCATCAGTTCCTTCAACTTCCAGTACCATTTATCTGTCCTCCCCTGATTTATCACCACCTATCTTGACTCGTGTCTCTGACTGTTTTTGTGCTATTTCCAACTGGATGGCTGCTCATTTCCTTAAACTGAACCTGTCCAAAACAGAACATCTGGTCTTCCCTCCCTCCAGTGTTGCTACTCTGTGTCGCTCCAAGTCAATAGCACTACCATCCGCTCTACCTCTAAGGCTCGCTGCCTAGGTGTTCTCTTTGACACCGACCTCTCCTTAATGCCTCATGTCCAATCAATTGCCAAATCCTGCTGCTTCCATCTCAAAAACATTGTGCGCATCCGACCCTAATTAACTGATGATACGGCAAAGGTGCTTGTCCATGCCGCTGTCCTCTCTCACTTAGGTCCCCCATTGAAGGTGCTTTGGCAGTAGACAGGGGTCATCACAGTCTCTCTGTCCGGTCTATCCGGTAGTCACACACAGAAAACTGCAATGCAATGTGTGTTCTGACACCTTGCACTAGTATTAAAGGGACATTACAATCACCTAACACAAAATAAATATAAATCACTGTTTAGTAAACATACCACAAATACCCCTACCTTGTGGCACCCAGGACAGTCTGCCCCCACCCTCCCCCTGCCCCCTCTTAGTACATCACTGAAAGTCTGTGGTTAGTTAATACAATGGTAAACAATAATCTGTACACCAGTCAAGCCATAAGACTTGCTTTTCCCACAGAAATCACACATTTACAGTGATGTTATTACTGCATAGGTTTCTGGGTGGTCATATGCAAAAAAGTTTGACAAATAATCACACTTTTGCCATTTAAACATGAGGCAGAAATGGGATTCTTTGTTAAACTATACACACACACACACACACACACACACACACACACATATATATATATATATATATATATATATACTAACTTTATATGACTTACATAAACTCAGAAATTAGACTTATACTACTGGATGACCAAGAGCTCACTGCAATTTCCACTTAACTACTTACCAGGTTAACATCAATTTCTCCCCTCTCATTTTGTAGTATCCACCTTATCTTTTCCTAGTTGCTCTAAGAAGAGCACACTATAGTTAAGGTGACTAACAAAAGAGAATTACAACTATAAGAAAGGTTTGAACTGGGAATTCCAACAACCAGATCGATCGCCACTGTACTGTAACCCTATGATAACTATGTAAAGCTTGACAATAGTTTCATTTTTTTTTGTACTCCTAAGATTCCAAGGACTCTATCAAATATTTTGTACTCTGCCTTTGGGTTTTTACGTCCAAGATGCATTATCTTGCACTTACAAGTACAGATCCCTGAGGTACCCCACTGGTGACAAGTCCAAGCTTCAAATATATTCCATTAACTACAACCCTCTGTTGCCTGTCACTCAGCCACTGCCTTACCCATCCAACAATATTTGAATCCAAACTTAAAGATTGCAGTTTATTGATAAGCCTTCTATGTGCAACAGTGTCAAAAGCCTTACTGAAATCTAGGTAAGCAATGTCTACTGCACCACCCTGATCTATAATTTTAGTTACCCAATCAAAAAAATCAATAAGATTAGTTTGGCATGCGTTCCATGTGTTTTTAGATGTTCATCAATCCTATCCTTTAACATGGTTTCCTTCACTTTCCCCACTACTGAAGTAAGGCTTACTGGCCTATAGTTTTCCGACTCCTCCCTATTACCTTTCTTGTAAATGGGCACAACATTCGCTAACTTCCAATCTTCTGGGACTACTCCTGTTAACAATGATTGGTTAAATAAATCTGTTAATGGTTTTGCTAGTACACCACTAAGCTCTTTTAATAGCTTTGGGTGTATTCCATCAGGTCCCATTGACTTATTTGTCTTTACTTTTGACAGTTGAAATAGAACCTCTTCCTCTGTAAACTCACGTGTAATAAATGACTCATTTATGCTTTTTCTCAACTGAGGTCCCTTTCCTTCATTTTCATCTGTAAATACAGAACAAAAATATTCATTGAGGCAGTCAGCTAGACCTTTATCCTCTTCTACATACCTTCCTTCTTTTGTTTCTAATCTAACTAATCCTTGTTTTACTTTTCTTTTCTCATTTATGTATCTAAAAAATGTTTTATCCCCCTTTTTCCCTGACTGTGCTATTTTCTCTTCTGTGTGTGATTTGGAAGCTCTTATAACTTGCTTAGCCTCTTTCTGCCTAATCTTATAGATCATTTTACCTCCTCACTCTGGGTTTTTTTTTATAATTCCTTAATGCTAACTTTTTGTTTTTAACTATTTTGGCCACATCTGGGGAGTACCACAGTGGTTTCTTGAATTTTTTGCTTTTACTGACTAGCCTAATGCAATTTTCTGTTGCCTTCAATAGTGCAACTTTTAAATAATCCCATTTCTCTTGGACTCCATTTAAATTGCTCCAGTCTGATAATAACTCCTCTACCCATATTCTAATTTTAGAAAAGTCTGTTTTTCTAAAGTCTAAAACTTTTGTTTTTGTGTGGTGTGACTCAGTCACTGTTCTTATATTAAACCACACTGACTGATGATCACTGGATCCTAAACTTTCACCTACAGTAATATCTGATACCAAATCTCCATTTGTTAACACTAAATCTAGTATGGTCTCTTTACGAGTTGGCTCCTCAACAACTTGTTTTAGAGACAATCCCAGTAGGGAGTTTAGAATATGTGTGCTCCTGGCACAAGTAGCTAATTTTGTTTTCCAATTTACATCAGGAAGATTAAAGTCACCCATGATGATAACTTCCCCCTTCATTGTCATTTTAGCTATTTCCTCAACTAGTAGATTATCTAACTCTTCAATTTGTCCTGGGGGCCTATAAATCACACCTACACGAGTTACTGTGTGATTACCAAATTCTAACGTAGCCCAAATGGACTCTATGTTTGCCTCACTAACTTTTATTAGGCTAGATTTTATGCTATCCTTCACATACAAGGCCACCCCTCCCCCTTTCTTGCCTTCCCTATCTTTCCTATATAAAGTGTACCCTGGTATTGCTATGTCCCAGTCATTTTTCTCATTGTACCATGTCTCAGTAACAGCGACTAAATCTACACTATCTGTTGCCATTATTGCCACAAGTTCATGGATCTTATTCCCTAAACTGCGAACATTTGTAGACATGACTCTAAGCTTATCATTTTTTAACACACTTGCTACAAGCCCCTTCTGTCCTTGTTTTGGGGGACAATTGGATTGATGTTTTATACCCCTTTTGCCCCTCCCCCCTCCTAGTTTAAATACATCCTAGCAAAACCTCTGAACTGCTCACTGAGAACATTTGTTCCCTTTTGAGAAAGATGCAAACCATCTTTTTTGTACAGCCTATCTCCATTCCAAACAGAGCTACCATGAGAAATAAAGCCAAATCCTTGCTCCTGACACCATTCACCAAGCCACAAATTAAAGTCCCTAATACGCATCCGCCTCTCGTTCTGAGTGTTATGCACAGGCAGAACTTCAGAGAATGACAGTGTGGAAGCAACCTGCCGTATATCATTGGCAAAAACACTAAAAACTTCCTTAACCTCTGAAACCTCATTGCAAGCCAAGTCATTTGTCCCTAGATGGACAAGTACATCCAATTCCCCTTCCTGCTTTGCTTGCTTAACAATATTACAGATACGTCTCCTGTCTCTGTGAGCAGTAGCTCCGGGAAGACACCTCACAAGACCACCATTGTCCATCTCCACACCTCTTATAATGGAATCCCCCAACAACAACTGCTTTCCATTAGGCCTCACCATAGTCTCCAAGCCGGTCTCCACAACACCACTAGTCTCATTGCCTCTCTCCACAACACCACTAGCCTCAGTGCCTCTCTCCACAACACCACTAGCCTCAGTGCCTCTCTCCACAATACGACTAGTCTCACTGCCTCTCTCCACAACACCACTAGCCTCAGTGCCTCTCTCCACAACACCACTAGCCTCAGTGCCTCTCTCCACAACACCATTACACTCTGAAAGTGCAGAAAATTAATTATGAAGAGCAACAGACTGTGCAAAATGCCTTTTATCCACAACTCTAAGTCTACCAGATTCTACAGTAATCCATCTGCCATTCCTAGTATGTCTCTGCGGCAGTGGCTTTGCAGCAGTTCCAGTCTGAGTTTGTTCACCAGATAATTTACAAATCTCAGACTTCAAAAATACAATCTCCTGCCGCAAGATAGAGAACTGTCTACAGATTAGACAACAACCAAACCTCCAAAAAGTGGAACGTGAAACAAATGCATAGCAATTGTTACACTGAACTAAGTCTGCCATTCCAATTAGGAGAATAATTTAAATCTAACAAATCTTAACTTTGTATTTATCCTCCTGATTACCTCAGATTACCTCCAGTTTATCTCCAGAATATCTCCAACTACACACTTAGAAACAGCACTCTCCAGAACATCTCCAACTACACACTTAGAAACAGCACTCTCCAGAATATCTCCAACTACACACTTAGAAACAGCACTTAGAAGTAGCAACCAAGCTATATTAGACAAGCTAATGACAACAAGCCTTATATAGCTCCTAAAATCACCACCCACTAGGAATGTTTAACACCTGGATAGGCCTCTGCTTATTTGCAAACAATAGCTAATTAACCAGCAATCAATAACAATTAACTAGCTTAATCAAATCAAATGCCTTATAATTACCAACAGGAATTCAAACCTTGTGCAATCAGTAACCTTTTCCTACAGATGAATCTTACCTGTACCAGTAGAAAAGAAAGCTCTTAGCACAACTCTTAGACAGTTGAAGCTTCTGTAAAACTCTCCAGAATATCTCCAACTACACACTTAGAAACAGCACTTTGAAGTAGTTGATTCGAATGTTCTCCAGGCGAACAGACAGCATACCAGTAAATCCACCAAGTAATCAGACGTATACACAAACATAAGCCTGAACTAGATGAAGGGTACAACAGGAATAGTTTTATTCAAGCCAACTGGCCGGCTTTCATGGAATTCCAGAGTACATTGTACACTCCCACAGAAATTTCTGCAATATGCCCACAGGATTCCTGAGTCACAATGACTCGGCATCAAATTACAGAATAATACTTAAAAAACATATAGGAACCCCCATATATGTTATATCCCTGGATAGCTTGGATCTGAGCTCCCAAGTTGGCCAAAAAGCGCTCAAATATCATGAACACAGCCGAATCACCACCGGGGTAAACATTTGGCTGACCCAAAACAGTTCCACAGTTTCAGGGGTAGCGGTTGGTCCATTTCGGGAGTTCCAAACTGAACTAATCCACAAACGGTTCCCCTGACTCATGGGTAGTGTTTGTTCACCTAGTTTGTGTGAACAAACCTGCCGAACAGCGCTCTCCTGGCTGGACGGTGAAAATAAGCAGGCATTTGGGAAGTTGAGTGTCTGATTTGGCGTTCCAGACACTAGATGACCAAGTCCTGCTGCCTCTTTTCGTGCAACAAGATGGCTGCCATTTTCTCCAGCATGAGGCGTTCGGCCATACGAATAGCGTCCACACAGGTTGAGTACTTAAATTTGCAGTTTTCTTTATTGTTAATGAGCCAGGGGGTGGTCAGTGTTTGGTAGTTTTATCTACTGAACGAGAAAAAATAGAGTTTGTGAACAGAAGGGTGTAATTTATTCACATTACTAATACTATATATATTGCTGAATTGTTTTTATTTAATACTTTTTCTTGTTCAGTTGAATTGCATTTAGATCTTGAAAAAAAAATTGATGTTGAGCAGAATTCAAAGAGAGCACTTCTGTTTATCCTGCACTAGTCATATTCTTGTTTATGAACACTGAAATGATTATAATAATTCCATAGTATCAATCAGTCTATAAATCTAATTATCTCCTCGACATGCTTTATTTATACGTCTAAGACATGATGCAAATGTAAATAAAAAAGATGAATGGTAGAAAACTATAGAAATTTGTCTCTGTGAATTCAGTGGAAAGTGTAATCATTGATTTAATCTTTGACTGTTATGAATAGCTTTGAATCAGAACTTTAATTTAACTGTAAGTTTTATCAATAGAATAAAGTGGAAATCATTTTATTGAAATATGGATAAATATACTTTTCTATGCATTTCAGCTTGAACAAGGACTATAGCCACATGCTTGAGAAATCTTCACTCAAAGTGTGGCTAATCTACTAATTTTAATTTTGACATATTTCAGTTTTCATTATTAAAATGCCTGCTAATGTCAGTTACCCATTATGGATTGGAAAAATTCAAGTTCACCATTTTGATGCAGTATTCATATTCTATTATATTATTAAGGATCATTAAATATAATTAATGGACTCATGCATTAATATTGGTACTTCCAAAGCACTGTTTTCCTCCTAAACTTTAGCTCACTAACCCAGCCACAAGCTCAGATATTGATCCCTTAAGCTGTCTAAGCTTCGCCATCCCGTAGAAACAAGGCACTAGTCAGCCCCTCCTGAGACCAAAACATACTGGGTCGACAAAATTTAGTTCATGTCACTGTTCGTTTTCCACCTGAACAATAATTATTCAGGAAAGTCATTTGAACAGCCAGAACAGCAGGAAAAAAGGGACTATGATTTCTCCTGAACAAAATGATATATAATAGGCGTGTGTGCACTTAACATGAAAGAAGTGGATTATGGTTGAACAGACATATAGCGCAAATTCCAGGTTTTGTTTTTAATTTGTTTTGATCAGAACATGTACAATTGCCCGCATCCTTAAGAGGTTCATTTGTTAAAAGTGCACATATTCATCTTTATTGAATGTTATGTTTTGCAGAACTTGAATCCATATAAGTTAAAAAAATGCATCATATATCTTACATTTATTTTATTAACTGGAAATCATAGAGCTCAGGGGATGAAACATTATTTATTGTGAAAATGTATGAAAACTGTGATACTATCTTGGTCTTATGGAAGTGTAAAAAGTTTGAAACCATCATTTATATGAATGATTTTTACACAGCTTAGAGCATGCTTTGCTGTGGAAGCACAATTCAAATAGTAAAACCAGTCAATAGTTACTTTTATATATAATCTTCCTGAGCCAATATTAGTACATTTTATTAGTGTTATTTATCAGTTCTGCTGCATGAAATATAACTTTAATTGATATAAATATTAGACACTTTAACCACTTAACCCCTTAAGGACACATGACATGTGTGACATGTCATGATTCCCTTTTATTCCAGAAGTTTGGTCCTTAAGGAGTTAAAGGCAAATAAATTTGATCTTAAGGTGTTTAAGAAATTTAACAAAAAATACAGTATTTTGAGAAAATACTCGTTTCGGTTTGAGCAGTGTTAGGCAACATTTGCACTCCAGATGTTGTGAACTTCATCTCCCAGAATGTGCTTACAGCTTTTATGCTGGCAATGCATTAAGGGAAAAGTAGTGCCCAACATCTGGAGTGCCAAAGGTTGCCTATCCCATGGCTAGAGTATACCTTGCAATCCTGTCTCCTCTCCCCCCAAAAGTAGAAAAAAATAAAGTATAAACTTAACCCCTACTCCAACAGCAAGGCCAGATCCATCATTTATCTTGATTTCCACAGTGAACCCGGAGCTGTTTACTGATGCTTCAGGCAGTTTAGGCTATGGGGCATATTTCTCAGGCAGGTGGTGTGTGGAGCAATGGCTGGCTGAGTGGACAGTGAGCCCGCTCATTCGTAACCTGGTGTTTCTGGAACTCTTTCCTCTGGTGGTGGCACTCTTGCTACGGAGTGATCTACTTAAGGGTAGGAAGGTTGTCTTCTATTCTGACAATATGTCTATGGTGCACGTGGTAAACCATCTATCAGCCTCCTAAGGGCCAGTGGTGCCCTTATTGTGTAGGTTTGTTTTGCTGTTTATGTCTGCACACGGCATGTCCCGGGATATTTGAATGTGGTAGCTGACGCTTTGTCTCGTTTTCAGTGGTCCTGGTTTTGTATGGCGGTGCCTGAGGGCAGGTCGAGGCATGCCCGGATGAGATGTGGGTGCTCGGAACAGCTTGCTTAGGGGACTTGTGAGAGTTCCTTGGCTTCCCACACATGGACGGCATACTGTAAGGTTTGGGAGCTGTGGGAAGAGCCCTGGGTTGGCTTGGAGGTAGCTGGGGAATCTCGTTTGAACACTGTACTGTGGTTTACATTTTGGCTATTGGTAAGAGGGGTTTCCATGGCAGTTATGGATAGGTACATGGCTGCGCTGGCTTTCTGGTTTAAGCTTCCTGGTTGGGAGGATCTAACAAAACATTTCGTGAAGCAGCAGTCGCTGAAGGGGTTTAGGAGGGGTCGCAAAGCGCCAGATACTCTGCGGCCGGTGTCCATAGGTGTCCGGTAGGAGCTGCTTCGGGTTCTGCCGGATGTGTGCTTTGATGGTTACTAGTCCGTTTTATTTTGCACGGCATTCACATTGGCCTTTTTTGGTGCTTTCCAGATTGGGGAGCTCATGAGCGTTAACCGGGCCATGGGCCTTTGGATGGACGACGTCCGTCTGCAAGGGGATCAGCTAGTAGTTCATTTGGCCCGATCTAACACTGACGTATGGGGGTTGGGGAAGGATGTTGTGCTGCATGCTCTCCCGGGGTTACCGTTGTGCCTGGATTCCACGATGTCACGGCATCTGGCGCAGCGGCCTCCAGAGGTGGGTTCGTTTTTGATGCATCGGGATGGTCCTCTCTCTCCCATTTTCAGTTCCTCGAGGTTTTTCAGGTGATGCTGGGCCAGCTAGGATTGCAACTTGGCCAGTTTGGGACTCATTCCATCCACATCAGGGCAGCCATGGAGGCCACATGGTTGGGGCTGGGTGAGGAGCTTGTTAAAAAGATAGGGCAGTGGGAATCAGTTTGGTTCCAATCCTATGTACGCCTGGGGCAGCTAGTAGGAGGTGGTGAGGGGTTTCAAGGTGTGTCCCCCATTTTATTGATTGTGTCCCCTTGTCTCCATTGGTCATGTGGCCTGGATCGTGGGCGATGGGCGATGAGGAGGTGCCTGGGCAAGGTGAATAGTATGATGACCAGATTTGTTAGGAAGACTGGGGTGGTGGTGACCCGGCACTTGGAGGTGGGGGCAATGACTTTAATTATTTATGTTCTGATGTTATGTTATAATTTATACATTTAATAAAGCTGTGGACTTGTTGACCCAAATAAGATTGGTGTTCATGTTTTATTGGGTAAGATAATAAGGTGCGTCTTTTATTCCACCAGCCCATATGGCGACGATGTGCCTGCCATGTAGCCCAAAAAAAGAGCGCAGCTTAGTGGATAAGGCCCTTGACAGAGCTAGGAGGCAGGCTTAGGTGGAAAGTGTGTTGTAATTGGGCAATTTAACTAGTGTGCTGATACAGTATACATATGAAGCCATTTTAGATTTCCTCAGTTTAATTTACTCACTGGGCTGAACTTGTCCCTCCCGTTCTCCCTAAGGGGTTTGGGGGTTTGCAAGGATTATTCCCCACTTTGTCACAGTGGAGGGGTTAGTGAGCTAAGGTTTAGGGGGAAAACAGGCTCTTGGTTAAGTACAGGGTAGTTATTATGTTAGTTAGGAAGGGGTTAATACTGTTCATGTTTCAGATTGGTAGGTTTCGAGCTTGTCGGTAGCTCAGAACCTGGTGGGGAAGGGTAACCTGGGTATACCCCTGCCATGGTAATCTAAATAAATACGGCACTTTATGTATTATGGTTATGACATTGTTATAATTGATGTTTATTGATGAAAATATGGGTCATAGCCTTTTCTATGACAGAGGAATATGTTATGTTATAGGTGGGGTGTGGGGGCAATGACTTTAATTATTTATGTTCTCACTTTATGTTATAATTTATATATTTAATAAAGCTGTGGACTTATTGGCCCAAATAAGATTGGTGTTCATGTTTTATTGGGTAAGATAATAAGGTGGATCTTTTATTTCATCAGCCCATATGGCGACGATAAGGCTTTTTCTTTGTAACTCTACCTAGCATCCCGGAGATTCCTCTTCACTGTTAATGCTGAGACTGGTGTTTTGTAGGTCCTATTTAATGAAGCTGCCAGTTGAGGGCCTGTGATGCATCTATTGCTAAAACTAGACACTCTAATGTATTTGTACTCTTGCTCAGTTGTGTACCATGGCCTCCCACTCCTCTTTGTATTCTGGTTACAGTCTGTTTGCATTGTTCTGTGAAGGTAGTAGTACACAGCATTGTAAAAGATATTCAGTTTCCTGACAATTTCTCACATTGAATGACTTTAATTTCTCAGAACATGAATAGACTGTGCTTTGTTTCTGGCCATCTTGAGCCTGTAAATGAACCCACAATTGCTATGCCAGATAATGTATTAGTCTAATTAAAGATTTCATTGCTTCTATAATTAGCACAGCAAGTTTCAGATATACTAACATTATTGCAAAAGTGTTTTCTAATGATCAATTGGCCTTTTTTTTTTCAAATATGTCTTTTTATTGTTTTCATCATTTCGAGGTTAGTCAACATGCACATACATATACAATGCAGAACATGGCTCCAGATACATAGTTACACAACTGATTTGCAAACACATTGAATTGATAACAAACAAACACAAAAAATCTTCCAGACTTCCCGGAATTTTGGTGAACTAAATCTGAGGGGTTACTTGATGAAAAAGTGTGTCTCCTGTAGGCAGATCACTGCCCCCTCATTCTGTTCATATCTCTGATCGCTGCCATTTGTGTGTTGTATTAAAGGACCACTATAGTGCCATGTTTTCCTGTCACTATAGGGCTCCCTCAGCGCTGTGGAACTCTCCCCCGTCCCCCGACGTCAGCTTTGAATGCGCATGCGCAGCAAGAGCCGCGCGCGCATTCCAACAGTCCATAGGAAAGCATTTCTCGAAGCTTTCCTGTGGACGTCAGCGTCTTCTCACTGTGATTTTCACAGTGAGAAGCAGGCAAGCACCTTTAGTGGCTGTAAGTGAGACTGTCACTAGTGGCTGGATTAACCCTAGTGTAAACATAGCAGTTTCTCTGAAACTGTTATGTTTCTCTGAAACTGCTATGTTTACAGCTGCAGGGTTAACACTAGATGGACCTGGCACTCAGACCACTTCATTGAGCTGAAGTGGTCTGGGTGCCTATAGTGGTCCTTTAAGCCTTTTAGTATTTAATGTCAATATCTTTAAAGTAGCTGTAACAGCACCCCGAGTAGGTGAAGGGATTAATGCCGCCAAAGCTGTTCTTTTTCCCAAATACCAAGTCAGCTACCGAACACTCCTAAGCGCCGAACAGGAATCATACGAATTATCCACCCAAATATGAGACGAGGCTCTGTATTGAGGGTCAAGCAGGATCTGTTTAATGGTGGCTACATGTCAGCTTTTTATGCAGGTCTTCCAGCAAGGGACACTCCCATAGCGACCTTGTGGAAGACTGAGACAGTTTTTACAGTAACCAATCACATACAAGTACAGTATGGAAACACTCCCACATCAACAGTGCAACTCCTCCTCTCTATCCTGAAAATAATTGGGTTAAGTGCTTGAAGTAACTCAATTGCCTCCATGCATAGAGAATATTCCCATTTTACAGTAATGGAAAAACACATTAAAATACATGTTTCCCAATATACTGCACATAACCCTCACACTCAACAAATCCCCAGATAGCCTACATCTGAGCACTCAATATAACTGAACAGCGCTCAGATCCCATAGATGTAGTTCAATCGCCATGGAGTTAAAGTCTTGTACATGGTGCGTTCGACTAAACTAATGAGCCCCATGGGTCTGCTATCTGGTACAGTTCCGTTCGTGTATTGTCAATTTACCGAACAGCATGGCGTTTGAATGAATTTGGAACAAAGGGATGGATTGTCGGTGATTTCAGCGGTGTTCATGGGAAGCAGTGTCCGAAATCAGTTCCATGGGTTTGTCGACGAACACCGCTGGGCGTTCGACTGTCCAAGATGGCAGTGTTCGTTCCCGACCGTTCGGGAGTTGGAAGTGTCTGCGGTTAAGCACAATGTTAATGAGGGCAGAAAGGTTAACGAGAAGCACACTTCCCTGCTGGGTGGCCTGCCATTCGATAGTTTGTTCGTCTTTTGATGAATGCAAGCAAGAAACATACGAACAACCAGCAACCACCGAACAGACGAATTAGGTTTTAAATAATAACCCAAAGGCAGAGAGGTCTGCCACAGTAGCCATCATCACTTATTTTGTAGATTTATGTTGATATTATCCCGGCTGCTAATGTTCTGTCTCCCTATAGTTCTATTTGCCTCACGACTAAGAGAATTAGTCAAGTACCATAGGAACATAGGAAATTTTAATGGACAAAAAATGTGCTTTAAAAAAATAAATAAAAAAATTCTAAGTTCTAAGTGACCCCAAACACTTGAACAGTAGTGCACATTAATATAGGAAACTATGTTTTGGACATCCAACTTAATTATTAAGATAAAACTTGCAAACAAGAGAGACTTCACAGTTCTTATGAGTATTTCTTCGGAAATGAGAAATACATTAAAGCATTGCAGTTAATAAGAGCTAATGTGTTATGAGATAGGAATTAATATTAAAATAATGCCTAAGAGAAATATAATCTCATTAGATAATTTTAAAATAATTATCTGCTCTTTCTCTTCTCTAGGACATTGTTTACTTGATGTATTTTCATTTTCTGAAATGTATTTTCAATATTTATAATTTCTTTTCTTTTGTTTATGTATTTAATTGATTGATTTTTAATTGATTCATGCAAAAAAAAATTAATTCATTTATGAAAAAACAACATTCCCCAATATGTACTTTATGTAAAAAGAAAGGAGGAAGTTGCAGCCTTTATTATAAATTCTTCATTTTGTACACTAGGACAATCATTTCAGTTGACTATACTGCAACAAGAGTAAATATATAAATTAGCTGGCAAAAGCATGTGTTAATGCCCAGATTTTTTGCAAAAGGAAACATGAAAAAGCAAGGAAATTCGAAATGTAATCTGTTGAATTCTGACTCCTTTGGCAAATCTTCATTTTTATTGAAGGTCATAATTGGTACAGAGAAAACAACATAATAATGGTGTTGCATTGCATTGTATAACAGGTAGAAAGTAGAAAAAAATAGGAGATATGGAGAATTTGATCCATATTTCCTAGGCACTATTTAACACTATAAAACATAACATCACTTACTAGGTTGTACATAATGACCCCTCAAAAATATATAAAATTAGAGTTAGCCTAAATGACAAAAATTGAAGATTATGTTAGCTTTAGTGTACTAATTATCTTAATTTTTTTTATAATGACAGCAGGCGAATATTTTGCTTATCTTTCTTTATTAACTCCAGCAAAGACCAGTAAAGAGAAAACTGAGAACCAATCAAATACAAGCAATAGATATAAGAGGCGTGTGTAACTCAATCACTTCCTCTTCAACTGCAACATCACAAGTGCATGAGTCCACTTTAACTGAAGAAATTATGTAATCAAATCCAAATAATGAATATGCAAACTAACATCCCATTAACTGGGTTGTCCACTTTAACAGGCATGTCCAATCATGCTGAAAGAGAGTATAAAAAGTTTTAGTCTACGGAATGGGTTGCATGAAGCATATACCTTGACTTTCCTGAATTATAAATTAACCATAACAATAGCATACGATCTAAAATCATCCCCAATGAACATAACTAACCGTGCATAGCAATGTCCCACCCAATACACATCAAAACCCAAATGGAAGAGTGAAGCATAACAAATGAATTGTAGTATACATGTAAACCTACCAGGCATATATAGAAGAAACCATACAACGAAGGATACATTTAGAGAAACTGGCAGATACAAGGGGGTGAGGGGGATATTCACCTCCTGTCATTATTAAAATTAAGATTATTAGTAAACTAATGCTAACATTATCATCAATTTTACCACATGACTTCATATTTTACAATTTCAACACTGAGATAGAAGAGAAAAAGCATGGTAAGAAGGAGGTCGGAAATAGAACGTCCAGAATGTAGATACGCGCATCCAATCTGATGCACGTAGGATTTCCGGAAGCGAGGCACCCGCCACCAAAGCTGAGGTTGCCGCAACTCCACGCACCGAGTTCACCCCGAAAGTCGGATCCTTTACTGCCAGAGACAATAGCCAACAAATCCATCTGGCCAAGGTCGTTACCGAAACTGGGCTAAAAGGCCAAATGTAGGAAACAAGAAGTTGGCGAGAAGAAGAGCACAGAAGTGATGCAGTAGCCTCCACATAAGAGCGAAGGCTTTAAAGGTAACCCCTTCTGGGCAGAAAACAAAAGCATCAGCATTAAAAGACTGAATGTCCGAGACCCGTCAAAAGGAGACCAAACAGAAAAGAAACATAACTTTGGCCACAAGTTGCAATAGTTCCCTGTGCCCAGGAGTCCCATAGAAGGTCCTTAGCATCCTGCGATTGGTCTCTGAGGAAAGTGGCCTTCCATAAAGAGTGGGTGTGGTTGTCCCATCGGATTCCTGAATATCATCTGGTCGGAAGGCAAGAGGAGAGGGTCCTCGGATGATAAATCTGAAGAAGGATGAATAAGCGTGAATACGCCCACTAGTAGTTCCAGGCAGCTGATGTGCATGGAAAGTTCCTCAGAGGTCCAGATGCCTCCTGTGGAGACTTTGTTATCTGTAGCCCCCCAGCCTATCCGACTGGCATCTGACTCTAACACAAAGTCCGATTGGCTTCCAAATATGGCTCGACCATTCCAGGCTTGCATGCAATTCAGCCACCTTTGGAGTTCCATCCGTACCTCGTCTGACATCGGGACTGGTTGGTCGTACATTGGATTCTGGCGTAGGAAGCGCTCCTTAAGTCGTTGCATGGCTTGGTAGTGTAGGGGACCTAAAAATATCACTTGGATGGGGTAGGATAGGAGCCCTACTATCCTTGCGAGCAGGCGAATTCTAGAAGGGTGAACTAGTCATTGTCCCGAAGCAAGTCTTAAAGGAGGTGAATGCCCTCCATCTTGAAGTGTCTGTAGACAACGTTGGTGTTTAATTGTTGTAGATTGATGACTGGACGGAATTCTCAATTTTTTTGACAAGGAAGATGTTGCTGAAAAATCCGCACATGTCCTCGGTAGCGGTCCGAGCACCTGGAGTAGTGGAACCACTGGCGGTTTCCTATCTCTTGGTAGAAAGACTGAGTCCGAGTTGTGTGGGGGCCTGATGGCCAGAATCGGCTGGCGGCACGGCCCCGTTGACAACCAGCCCTGACAAAAACACCTCTGCCGTGAGATCCATGAAAGGCTCTCCGCATAGATGACTGTGCCTTGTTAAGCGAGGTAAAGATGTTCACCCACTTACTGAGCTCCTTTAGGAAGGTCTCACCAAATATCTTGGCCGGTGCCAGGGGTCCTAGTTCCTTGTCCCCCAATTCCACCAGTTTTTATTCTATGCGAAAAAGTGCTGCACGTCGTCTCTCAGATGAGAGGGCCACATTGGTGTTACCCAAGGAGCAGAAGCACCGTTGTGCCCACTTCCTGATGTCTCACGCCCATTCATGCTCCATGTCGGTGTAAAAACTGTCTGCCCTAGCCAGTGGTCTGATGGCATCGGGAAGCTTGTCCTGAGCCCCTTTAAAACTACGCTCCACTCTATTGTGTGGGCCATAAACATGAGCATCAACTGGTCAAAGTCCGGAGTGAAGGCCACCTTATCCAGCAGCGTGACTTCATATGCTTCCGGACCTCCTTGTACAAGGGTTTCCTGAGCCAGGAATGTATAAATCTGGCGAAGTGGTCTGGAGGTGCCCATTCCTTAGAGTAGGGGTGTCGGATTCCCTTGGGGTCGAACATCTGGAGGCCAGAGGCGTCCAGGAATGCTTTGGAGTTGTCCTGTGCCATGGGTGCGTCGCTGGTTGTGGCAACTGCACTCTGGTGCTCACCCAGAAACGTATCCCGTAGGAAGGTTGGATCAAACCTGGACTCAGAGTACCAAGCGTCGTCTTTTGGGTCAGATGCACCTGCTTGCCACTCGTCCAGCACAGATAGTGCTTGTGGCTATTCTTGTTCCTCATCCAAGGAAGAGAGCCATGCCAGCCTGCGGATTATGCATTAGGAGGTCTCCTTGCGCTTGGAAGGAGCCTTGCCCTTGGCCTTTTGGCTCTTAGAGCTCTCGCTCTTCCAGTGGCATTTAGGTGGTCTGGTGCGCTCCCTGGAGGGTTCTAGAGAAAGCCTTCTCCCTAGAAGCCACGACTGTTGTGGCAATTATGACCTGCAAGTTGGATGGAGTCTGTGAATCTTCCATTGCTGTGATGGGTGTATGGGGCTCACCCAAGGACAGTTAGCATGAGGGCAGGTGGAACTGGCACTGAGGGCAGTAAAGGCCTGGGGACCAGGAAGGATGGTATAGCAGCAGGCATTAGGTAAGCCTGAGTAACAGTCTTGTCTGACAGCTAGGGCAGACAAAGCAGGCATGTAGAATCACTGGGGCTCACCCAGGAGGTCAGGAACCTGCATGGACAGGCCTATTCGACAGCACAGATAGGGGCTCCCTTAGCCGGAATAAAGGATAATATAAAATAAACGTGTCAGCATTATACTGAAAGGATCCGAAATTGTATACTGGATAATCCACATGCAGTCTATGAAAAAGAAACAACTGTATATGCACTATTGCATTTGGTAATAAAAAACCTTAAACATTATCTGCAACATATATATTCCAGCATGTACTATTTCAAAAACGATATAAATACTGTAATGTCTAAGAGTCCTTGGGTAGTAACACATAGGGTCAATCTTGCCACACAGATAGGATCCACAGTCTTAGGATACACTGTATACCACAGTACCTTAAAATGATATGAAAAATATCCACATAGCGTAACACTGTATTTATTGGCAAAATATAAACAACCTCTCCCCCACAAGGAACCCTTACATTTACATGTGGTGGTACTTGTTTCAAGTGTGGGTATATGAGAGTTAGTAAAAGCTTTACCGCTCTGTTCTCCTGATCATATAGGTCCTGGCTGAGTCTCCTTGCTGAAGTGCTTGTGCTGGAAGAACGCCACAGCTTGGAGCCGGTGCTTAGGATCACTGCTTGTTCACCACTCGGAATCAAATGCTTCTCATGCTTCAATGCCTTTTGTTCGTGTATAAGGGATAATCTTACTGGATTAACCAATCCCCAAGTGCAGAGCACTAACCTGACGACTGGTCCCACACTGTGTTGAATAAGTACAAGGAGAAGAGGTAACTGCTGCAGCAGAACAAGCTGAACCACAGTGGGACATACAGCAAACTGCGACTCCAAAATGGCCGGTGAAAGGCCCGCCAATGGCAAGCCACGAGAAGCCAGGTACCCCCCCAATCATTTTTGAGGATTTGCGTGAGAAACAGTGTGAACGGGGAAAACTACCAACGCACATGTTCGACAGCCGAAAGACTGCACGCTTGCAAATTGCAAAAATCAGCTGTTAGCGTGAGAGCAGGCGTTATTTCCACAAACGATCGTGGACAAAGTACCGAACATGCACACGTTAATTTCACGCATTCGAACACCCAGACAACCACTCGGTCCGCGAGCGTTCGCACTTAAGGGAACGTTCGTGAGGTAGTGGCCATTCGCAGAAGGTGCCGAACGCAGCTAGGGCTCCAGGGCGTGCAGTAAAGTGCCGTGAGCGGGGAGAACAAGCCAGCTGAGGGAGGGGGGAGCTCATGAAAAAAATGGAGCCCCAGAAAGAGTAAAGGGAGAAGGCGACCCCTCCAGGCGACCCCCCAGGGCTCCAAAAGAAGAGGGGCAGTAGAATGGGGAGAAAAAAATACCCCAAGATTAAGGAAATAAGAAGAGCTCACCAGACGGAGGGAGCATAGAGGAAAAAATGGGGAACCAGAGGGCTATGTACCCCAGAAATTGATAAAGAGTACAAGAAGCAGTACATACAAGAAAGAAACACTGTAATAAATAACTGAACAAAGATAGAGAGAGGATAACCAAAACTCTGTACTTAAGTTTTGATGGAGCAGCAAAGAAAGAGGAAGTGCTTCAGTTATACACACCTCTTATATCTCTTGCTTGTATTTGATTGGTTCTCAGTTTTTTCTTTATTTGTCTTTGCTGCTATATGGAGTTTGTAAAGAAAGAAAAGCAAAATATGAAGCCTCCTGTAATGTGGTAAAATTGTAAATGCAAATTGTAAGAAGAAAAGAATAGGATATAGGAAGGATTAAAAAAAAGGAAACTGGAGTGGCTAGAGGGATGCAAATGGAAGGGTGTGCCAGAGATGAGTCCTCATTTGGTGTTCGATAGGTGGTCATCATCAATAACATCACAGATGACATTACACATTTGGCATAATTGATGATATAATAAGATATAATCAGAAAAACGATATTTTGTTTAAACCATTTTTGAAGGTCAAAAGCAGTACAGAAAGAAATGACAGAATAGAAAAGGATTGGGGCTTAGGATGGAGATAGTTGTCATAGTTTGGTTGGGATGGGGGGGCTGACAACAGCAGCAACCACCATAAGTAGGAACCCAATATGCAAAAAAAAACACAATAAAAAAACAATATAAAAAAGCAAAATAAGTATATTTATTACAAGAACCCAAATGAATAACACAAAACAAAGCAAGAAAACAGGAAAGCTCAATACAAGGAAATGGGCAGGATTCTGGTGCTCAGGCCTTCTGGATACAAGCAGAATGGGCTCTTGGACTCTGCATTTTTAGATTTAAGCAGCAAGCATCTAGGACTCAGGCCTACTGTATACTGGCAGATCACAGCAAGATACAGGAAGTAAGGCCTCTGGGATCAGGATACAGGGATCAAACCTAAAACAAATCCAATGAACTTGTCGTCTAAAAAGTGTAATGCTAGACTAAATTGTGAGAACATAATTAAAAGGTAGAGCCAGCTGGTGGCAGAATCAGATCTCTTTAGTCTCAGTTTAAAATCATGTAACAGCACCACAGCAAGGTTGTGGCTCTGTGAGGTATACATAGTATCCTGACAATTGCAGATTAGAAAAGAATAGGAACTGGGAATGGATATAAGAAGGATTAAAAAAAAGGAAGGAAACTGGGGAATATAGAAGAATACAAAGGGAAAGGTGCGTTAGAGGCAGTGTTGGATACATAGACATTTCAGGAATGCCAAATTGTGCTATATTCAGGGAGGGAATCTTGATGTCTAGCTATAATGTCCTCCTTGCAGCCAACATAGCTTACATTTTAAAGCAAACAATCGAGACTAGGAAACTTGTGAATTCTAACTTTTCACATTACAAATCCAATTTGCATATGTTATTTATTTTCATGTTTTTAGGGAATTTTAGATTTTTGGGTTTACCATTCAAAAGGGTGACTTTGGGTTTCAGTACTATTGAAATATCCCAAGCATCACATAGGACTCACAACACCACAGCATAAAAAAGGTTTAATCAAGTCACACTCCCAACAAATGTGGTAATACATTCCAACTTCATGGAGCAAAGGATACCTGGTCTGATGAATCATGTTAAATTAGGTTGATGTCTGGTTGTGTGTTCTTTGATTAACTGGAGAAGAAGGGAGCAGGATTCGCTATGGGAACAAGGCTAGCCAGTGGAGGCAGTTTTATGCTCTGGGAAATGTTCTGCTGAGCGTCCTGGAAGTTACTTTGACACATACCTCCTACCTAGAGATTGTTGCAGATCATGCACACCCCTTCATGACAATGGTGTTCCTTGATGGCAGTGGCCTCTTTCAGCAGGGTAATGCACCCTACCATAGTGCAAAAACATTCAAGAATGGTTTGAGGAACATAGCAACAATTTCAAGGTTGCTATGTTCCAAATTCCCTGATCTCAATCTGATTGTGCATTTGTGGGATGTACTAGATCAACAAATCCATCTCTCAACTTGCAGGACCTACTGATAATATCTTTGTGCCAGAGGTCTTGTGGAGTCCATGCCTTAATGCATCAAAACTGTTTTGGCAGCACAAAAGGTAGGTGGTTTTAACACAATAACACAATATTAGGCAGGTGGTTTTACTGTTGCGGCTGACCAGTGTATACCATATAAATGCTTATTTCATACTCCCATCTGGTTGATTTTGACACTCTTAGCCAATCACAGTTGTCTATTGCTGCTCAGGTTAATGCTTCCTCATTACCCAAGCAGCACAGAGCGGATTAGTTGCGTGTGACCCTTGTTTAGAATTACAACATTAAAAGCTACTTAAAGCTGAATGGAAGGACATTGCAGGGAACTGCAGACACTATATCAACTTCAATGAGATAAAGAAGTTACAGTGCCAACAATGAAAAAAAAAAGCTCATTATTACTCTTTCTCAAACCTTCTCCAATGTCATCCAAGTTTTTAACACAGATTTTCTCTCTAACAAAACTTCTTTCATTTTCCATATAAACATCCAAGAATGAAAATACTGATTCTAAAATATAGAGAAAAGACCTAAAAGGACACAGTAAATTTGTGGTTACATACTACATTGCTTTTGCACATCATGTTAGTGTCTTACTCTATGACCTGTTTGTCTTTCTAGTGATTTCTTTTCCTGTTCCTTACCAATCTGTGAAATTACCCTTAGGTCCTATATAGCTTTATATTCTGAAAGTGACCTTTTAGGCACTCTAGCTCTACTGCTTTTAACCTTTAGTAAATTGACAATTTTCTCTTCTCAATAATTTTATAGCTATCATTCCTTTTAAAGCAGTGACATTTTCTCTCAATAAATTAAAACATAAAACTTGAAATGAAAAAAGATACTCAGTGCCTGACAATGTGTCATGTTTTTCTGGAAATCTAATGTCCTGGTTATCAATGTTCACCTGATCTATAATCTCCTATTAACCTGCATGAAGAAAACAATGATCATTTACATTTAGTAATATCTCTGTGCTCTCAATGCACAGACATGTGTCTTGTTTATGTGTATTGAAATAGAAATTTACCAAGGTGTATGTAGTGAGATTGATGATTGAGTATTTATAAACCTTGTATGAGACCTGAGTGGCTAACTGAAAGGGCAACCTGCTGAGTTTTGCACTTTTACACTGCTTTTATTGTAACTGTTTTTTGTTTATCAAGTGTATTGACAATGACGCTAATACTAAGCATAACCTCAATTCTAACCTAACCCTAAAACTAACCTTAATTCATATCCTAATAGTAATCCTTATTCCAGACTGAACCTTACTTCTATCCCTAGTGAAAAATCCCTAATCCTTCTCCTAACCGTTTTTTACCCCTAACCTTAAACTAGGATATTATTATAATTTCATAATTGCAAAAAACTGATGGCAATCAGGCTCTTGCAATGATAACCCTGCCTCAATGTGACATTCTGGTGCCATTCTCAAGTTGGTGAGATGAAGAGATCAGTTACCTTCAGTACATGTATGTTGACTGAAGAGCTTGGCAATGTCCTGCAATGTTAGTAAAGTTAGGGTTAACCTGAGGTTTAGGCTGGGAGCTAAAGCACCATGATTTAGGAAATGTAAGCTCAACAGGAGGATAAAATTAGGTCTAGACATTGATTTCATCCAGGGGAGGCAAATTTCATCACTTAAGATGTTGTGGACTACATCTTCAACAATGTGCTTACAGTCATAATGCTGGAAAAGCATCAATGAAGATGTAGTCCACAACATTTGGAGTGTCCAAGGTTGGTTACCCCTGATCTTATTGCAGCTTGGGCCAGCACCAACTCTATCTCTATCCAACAAATCTATCTATCTTTGTTTTTTTTATTATTATTTTGTTTGTTAAATATAGGGATAAGTAAAAATAACTTGAAAATCATGGAAAGTGACAGTTTCCCTTTAAAGCCAAATTTCCTAACCTCTTGTTCTGTTGTTCTGTAGAGCACACTCCAACCCTCACCTTAAACCTCACTGTAACTCTACTGTTACTTACCTTACAATGAAGTCAGTCAAAGGTTCTTAAAGGTCAGGTAACTGACTTCTGGGCATCTAACTTGAGCACAGAATTATCGTGCATAAAGCCCCCTAGTGTTCCCAGTGCAAAACAAACCATGCTAGGGTTAGCATGTACCCATAACATGCATTTGATGGTTCTTTTATGGTTTCTCCATTTTCCTGAATATTACAATGTAGTAATAAGGTTTTGTTCTGTGAATCTTCCTTTCCTGTGTTAGTGGATAAAGGTCTATAATTCTGAACCCATTTGCAGAGATATTTAGAGTAAGAAATGAATCCTAGGAGAGAATTTGAAGGTGGAGGTAAAATTAATTTCTGTAATAAGGAATGTAAGTAAAGCTTGATGGACTAAATTTCTTTTTGTATAGTGTTACAATACAAAATGAGGGTAAAATGTGTAGTCTTAAAGAGATCCTTTAGTGTCAGGAAAACAAAGCCTTTTTTTCTGACACAATAGATTTCTAAGGTGCCCCCCTCCCTCACACTCCCCTTCCCTTAGCATTGAAGGGGTTAAAACCCCTTCAGTCACTTACCTGAAGGACATCGGCACTGGGACAGGCTCCGCCAACGTCCCTCCCCTGCCAACGGGAGACCTAAGGTGCATGCGTGGCAATGGCTGTGCTCACATTAGGATTTCCCCATAGTAAAATAAAATAAAAAATAGAGAAAGAAAAAAAAAAAGAAAAAAAGGAAAAAATAATAATAAATAAATAAAAATATGGGTCTGTAGAAATAGATGAGCTCTTGAACTACCGGTTGAGGATTATAAGTACAATTATGTAATATTTACTCTTGTTAAGCTCTTAACCCAGTTCCCCCTCCCACCCCCAGTGGAGATTGTAGTATTTAGGGTCATTAAATCAATCGGGGCACTCTATGTATGTCCAATCTCACCATGATGCTGGAAAATTTATTGTGATGTATTGTAAATACTTAGTTTTGTTTTTGTTTTGTTAATGTTTTTTTTTTCTTATTGTGAGATTTTTTTTAATAATAATTACTATTGGTCACAGAACCAAGGGCTCACATTTCTACCACTTAAAAAGAAACGAGGAATGCAGTGTAAACTAGATACAATGGAGGGCTTTTCCTGATTTATTTAAATGGCTTTACTACAAAATTTTACTGAATTATCCCTAAATGCTAATGGCCTTAACATTCCGCAGAAACACAGATATGCATTTCATCAACTGAGGCATCAATTGCCTGTTTTCAGGAAACCCATTTTTCAAGTACTAACCTACCAAAATTTTATTCTACTAAATATCCACTTAGTATTCGAAAGTTCACGACAAGTATTCGCAAACTGATATGTGTCTTGTAGATAGAAATTCCTTAGATACATTAGTGGATGTTAATATCTTGCCTATAACCTGGTCTGATCACTCTCCAAAAATGATTAAATTTTCTACTCTTTATCCGACAAGAGGTAGAGGCTTATGGCGCTTAAATGAGTCATTATTGGCGACTGACCAGTACAGAGAGGAAATCAGAACTAAAATTAATTTCTTTGAGGATAATCCTTATCAGTTAACGAATGTCTTTACTACGTGGCTTGCTCATAAGACAGTGATACAGGGATTTTAATTAAAACAAGGTTCCTATCTAAAACATAAAATCATAGATAAAAGCAATAATTTGATGGCTAATCTAAAAAGAGCAGAGGATCAACATAAATTACAACCGAATGCCATGAGTATGCAATCACTCCAGAAGTTAAGATTAGAGGTTGAAGGTCAACAACTTCAACAAGTGGAAAGGAAATTAAAATGCGATTACTATAGACAGGGGAATAGAGCAGGTAGACACTTGTATTCACAATTAAAACACAAGGCTTTGCAGATTAAAATAGACTATATACTTACAGAAGCTAAAATTAAACAGACCAATCCTAAAATGATTGTCACTGAGTTGCCACTCATGTATGCCACTATGCAGAGCTTGCAATACTGCACACGTGACCTGTCTCTAGCGAATTTGAGTCAGAGGGGTATAAAAAGAGTAATATAGTTAATAGGAAAAGATGGGATTTGTCAATTTGCAGATTTACAGTTTTCATTAGCATTACCAACTAAAGAATTGTTCACATACCTTCGTATAAAACATATTTTAGAGAAGGACAAATTAGTAGGAGTGGAGGTAAATAAGCTTCAGGATTTTGACAATTTATGCCTTGGAATTGGAATCTTAACAAAACCTTTGTCCTCATGCTACAAAAAGTTACTGACAATTAAGCAACCTGTTAAATTAAGGTATACAGTAAAAAGGAAATAAGAACTTTGATGTGAGTTGGAATCAAGTATATGGCATACGGCAATATTGGGGGTACAAAGGGCCACCCATTGGTTAGATCACATAGAATCAGCTTACAATCTGTGGGTGAGGTGGTATTTAACACCCCAATGTCTTGCACACATATATTTTGGGGCTACCCCCAAGTGCTGGTGATTTTTTGTGAAGACAGGCACCTTAACTCATAGTTTTTGGCATTGTTCAGCATTAAAAACTTTTGGTTGCAGGTGCAGGTGCTCATTGAGCATACTACGACATTGTTGCTCCCCCTTAGTCCAGAGATTTATTTGCATCACATGTTGCCTATAACCATTCCGAAACATGCTGCTACATTAGCTGTACACATCTCATTGGCAGCAAAGACATGCATAGCGAGACTTTGGAAATCTCCTAATATTCCCTTATTAGGTTAGTTACAGAGTAAAAAATGTACCCAGAAATATGAGAAAATGGCACATCAAATTATGGGTATGATGGGCAAATTTACCAAAGCATGGGGACGATGGCAAGAATAATTAATGTTGGAGTGCTGCAAGGATACAGGATAGGTGGATCTAGAACATCTTAAGAAATTGTATTTAGAACATCTCATGGAATTGTATTATTTATTTTATTTATTTTGGTGTATGTTTGTTCATGTTTACTTTTTGTATTATATTTCAAAAAAGAATAACAATTGTATAGATGTTACATTGTATGCTGGAATTGATAATTAGAGCTGGGGGTACTGCTGTGATTTTCTTTTTTTTTTCTTTGAAAGAAACTCTTTGATGTAACAATTGAGATTTGTTTACAATATAAAAGAATAAACACATTTTTTTTTAGTTTTTTTATTGGTTGTACATTCATAGTCTGCAAATTAAATTTTTACATTAAAAGTTTACAAAAAAAAAGGATTTCCCCACAGGAAAGCATTATTCAATGTTTTCCTATGGGCAAAAATCTGACTCTGATGCAGAGCATAAAGACGTCCAGTGTCAGATAATGGACCAAAGGTCACTGAGGGAAGATTTAATGCTGGAATGTAAACATTGCAGTTCTCTGGAATTGCTATGTTTTACATTGCAGCACTAAGTGCAAAAGGGAAACAGCACCCAGACCACTTCATTGAGCTGAAGTGGTCTGGGTGCCTACAGTGTCCCTTTAAGAGTGAATAAGTAAAAAACTGCAACTTGAAGGAGTTTGCTTTAACTGACTTGGAAAATAATTGTTTAAATAGGGTGAAATACATGACTTGAACAAAAACCTCTAACTTGGCAATTCAATTAAAATACTCATACTGTTAAAGTCTGGTATTGTAATGAAAAGTAACCTATTATGCAAGCATAGCAATTTGGCTATCCACAAAGTACACACATCATTACCAAAAACCTTGCTTGCAAAAACAGCTACCTATCTAAAATTAGACATCTGTAATAAAAAGTACATTGAAAACTGCAATTTTATCCTGTACATAAGTCTTGTAGATTGCCTAGAGTCATTGCCCCTTATTCCCTACTTTCTGACTACTTCCTGGCTGTGAATGTACTCTTGTACAAAAAAAGTATCTGGGGCTCCAGTACAGTTTGGAATGAGAAAGAATGAAAGAGGTCACATTCATGCCCTCTGTACAAACATGTTGCTCATTATGATGGCTTGAACCCATATTTTGTTAGATACCTTAGTAGAGATGACAGATTGCAAATTTTTAGACTTTTGTGAAAAGGAAGAGGTAGACACAAGATATTGTCTGAGTAAATGATCTGTGATGTTATAAGCTGATTTGCAATGTTCTAAAGGACCATTACATGCACTCAGGCAACTTAATCTCAATTAAGTGGTCTGGGTTCAATGGTCTTTGCAATTGTAGAGGGTGGGAGGAATGTATTAAGTCTCAGGACCAAAGGGCATGTACCTGATTCTTAAATGATTAGAAGGAGAGGTGTGTACTCCTGGCTGGAGATTTAAAAATTAACTTTTATTAGAATGAAAGGATAAAAATATATTGTGGTGTACTCGATATGCGATCAATGTTTTTATTATCTCAAAAAAGACTGAACCTAAGGTGAATGAACTCTCTCACTCTTAGATAGAAAATAGAAAACGAATGGAGGAAAGTTGTCTCCTATAGTGCTCCCAAAAATATATACAAGTGCTCACTAAACCAATAGCAAGACAAAGGAAAAAAAAAAAAAAATAATAATAATAATAATAATTATGCCAAACTAAAAATAAGAATACCAAAAAATAAAGTGAAAATAAGTAAAAAATATACTCCTAAATAAAGTATATACAGGAGGTTTTCCAAATTTCAGTTGACAATCTAAGCATAGGAAGGTTCGACAAGTAACAAATGCTCTGAAAAGTGTGTATACTCACTTTATGTCAAAATTTGCAATTAGGGGTTAGATAATGCTGTCTCTTGAAAAGCACCCAGAGCGATCCTTTAGCAGTCTGCCTAGTTTGACATGCCTCTGTAGTGAGTGACCGATCGTATGATACCCTTGTTGTAATCTCAGCATACAATGTTGCGAAAATCATCAAAGTCAAATGCGATCAGGACATAGATTGGTATTTCTGCTACAAAGTAATTTTTAACTCTAATAGAGAAGATGCATATAACTGAGAGAAGGAGACAGAGTGGTTTCCGTGTGCATGATGTAACGTCTAAACTGTGCCTTCGTGGGCACCTAAAAATAATAATGGTTTCTGTCTAGCTATCTACATGCAGTGGCAGAATGACCCACTCTGTGAAACCTGCAGGTAAATATCGTTTATCATGAAAGTTTCTTTGATCAGCTAAGTATCGTGTCTGCAGATTAGGAATGAGCCACGATGCTTATTTTGCCGGTTTGGTGGCTCTTCCCCCTGAATCAGTGGTCTTGTAGTTTTAACCCTGCAGTGCAAAACATTGAAGTTTTGTAGAGTTGCTTCTGCAGCTACAACTGATTGAAATCTTATTATATGACCAAATTATGTTCATAGGAAAGCATTAAATTCAATACCTATTAGAAGCATTTGATTGGAGGTACACATTGCATTTACTAAGCATCTTTACCTTGTCCCCAGTGCTCCTCTATGAGAAGCATTGGGTTGGACATCCATTGTGGAAGGGATGTCTCCACAATGATGAAGGAGTTTCAAAGCAGGATAAAGTATATAAGTAAAAACATTTCAAATATTGTTTTTTACTTTTCAAAAGAGGGGGGTCCCTGCATCAGGATCTACACTTGTTTCAAGTGCCTCTGGTGTTAGTTGCTACAGTAGAAAGTTAAACCTGGTCTCAGACTAGAATAAATAACCCAGGATAAGAGAGTGGGACTTTTCTTTCCTTTGTTAATGAACACCACAGTTCTCAAAATAAGGATTGTAACGGATCACCTGGCACCTCGACTGGGTACCTCCATTGATGGATGCTCCTAGCGCTTCCTGAGGGCTCCAAGCACTCCAGCCAACACCATAACCACCGTAGACTCCTCCAGAGAGCAAGGCAGGGACAATCTATTACAAGAGCTTAGCAGTGAATATAGCAAGGGAGTATGACAAGCATAGCAATCCTTTGTAGCAGATTCCCCCAGTAAGAGACGGCACTCCAAAATGAGGGTGAAGTAGAACTGACAGTACTAGCACATACAGCCTCTTTTATTCACAATCCACAAACTTAGTACTGCCCACAGGGTTTTACAGAACAACCAATAACACACGTACATTACAGAAAACACTCCCAGCAATTATACACAAAATCCTCCCCTCTGCCTGTGATATAATTATGGTACACAATGGTTAACATACTTATCACAAGCAGGAAAAATACAGTTTTATTACATGTGCTATAATTTTAAAAATATACATCCAATCTTCATATTATTAATCAGCACATTTCAAATATAAACATACCCAAAAATCATTTGAATCCGTTCAGCCGTTCGGGAGATAGATATAAGTCGAGTTAGACCGACCGCAAGCACATTTTCATGCCCAAAACAGTTCCAGAGAATCAGGCTGTGTGGTCGGTCTATTTCCCATGTTAAAGTCAGTTCAAACAGATGAACGACAACCATTCGAATTGTCGAACTGTCGAATGAACTGTCGAATGAACTGTCGAATGGCGTTTGAACTGTTGAATGCATTGAAGTCTGGAGAAGGTAAAACTTCAGCTGAATTAAAGATGGCTGCCGCCACGTGTTCGTTTGTCGAATGGCGGCCACTTCGACTACTACGGCTGCATCCAAAGTGCCAATTTAAAGCTGCAGAACTGCTCCAATACAATTTAAAGGGGCAACAAGTCTTTTAAAATCCAATCTGCTAAAATAGTCTTTAACAGGGCCATAGTCTTAAAGGGACATTGTTCCCAAAAGTCCCAGTATGTCCCCAGATGGTTCTTAAAGGGCCAGCAGCAGCATAATAAAATACAATATGCCCAAATACTGTATTAAAAGGGCCAAATCTCCCAGGGGCCATAGTCAGCAGGCAGGAGGCGGGCAAACAGGCTTCTCCAATGCCCAGTGGCGAGGTTGGTTTCGCCACAAGGATTTTCTTTTTTTCCAGCAGTTACAAAAAACAAAACAAAAATAACACTTTTAACAACTTAATAATACAAACATGTTCGGGCTTGCGTGAGCTGGTTCCCCCCAAGGTTTCTGTCATGTGGTGGCTCAGAAATCTGAATTGTTTATCACTTGATAGGTCAAAATTTGGCAGAATTGCAGCTTGGTCCAAAACGAATCTCAAACCTACTCTGAAATTATTAGCATTAATGTAATAGTTCTGAAAATGTTGCTTTGAATATAATTGCATTATTTTAGAACTCTATGATGTTTAGTTTGTATGCATTATGAATGAAATCTGCAGTCCTGAAGCAATGTGTTTAATTATAAATGCCAATGTATGCAGCATTCTTTGACTGGATTTTCAAATCATGATAGGTTACTTAAAGAATTAGACACTTTTTAAAGACTGTAATGTATGGTAGTAATAAAAGAAACTGCAGATTTAACAAAGGGTAAACAAACTGCAAGAATGCATTTAAAAGCATTAATGTCTGTAAACTACAAATTGATTCAGAGTCTTGTTGGAACACAGTTCTGATCAAATGTCATTTTAAAAAGGATTTGACAGTGTAAAGATTAGCAACTTTAGATATACAGAGGGCCCAGCAGTTTCAAAGATAACACCATAAAAAAAGATTGTAGACACATTCGAGAACTGTTGGCATCGGTTTGGAGAGAATAAATGTGTAATATGGAGAATACGCTGCAATATTGTAAGGTTATATATTAATCCCTTAAGGACACATGATGGAAATATTCTGTCATGATTCCCTTTTATTCCAGAAGTTGTGTCATTAAGGGGTTAAGGAAGAAAGGTATGATACTTTTGAAATATTTGAAGGATCACTTTGTTATAGATGATTATTTAGTAGGTAGACAAGAAGTTACATCTAGCACAAGTAGACAATACATAAAAAGAATCCTAGTTATTAGCTGGCGTTAATACCGGAGCTGGGTCCCTGAATGTGGGTCCCTATAGCCATGTTTAGTTTTTTTTTTTCAATGTCTAGTTTTTATTGTAATTTTGTTATGCGACATATAAAACAAAGGTAACATTGGGATACAGAAAGAAGAAAAAGGGGTAGGGGTGAGCAGTAAATATCAACTTAAGTGCTACGCAGAGCACCAGATCGATTGATAATGTCTCATAGTTTACATTGATCTCAATTTAACCTTTAACAAAACTGTACATGATACCATTTAGGGAGTATATGCCCCGGTAAAATTTTAATAGTCGTCAACCTAGTTTGTTATGTTCATGTTGTTTGTGTGTGTAGGGTTTTGAAGGTCAGCCGGTGAGCTGTCCAGCTGGTCCATTCTCTCGTGTGTAGTTCCACCCTGCCCCTACTTCTACTTGCCATGCATTCGTATTCATAAGTGGAATCTACCGTATTCCATATTTCTGATATTGATGGCATATTTGCTACCTTCCAGTGGCTTGCTATACTGATTTTTGCTGCCACTAGTACGTGTATAGCAACTACTCTTTGGTTAGCCAAGAAGAGGGCTGGAGAGAGGTGTAGGAAGTAGCATTCCGCTGTAAACAGAACAGGAGTTGGCATGATTCATTGGAGAATATTCTAGACTTGCTGCTAATAAGGTATTAAAATGGGGCAGTCCCAAAATACGTGCTTAAGTGATCCCATGTGTGTTCCACATCTCCAGCATAGAGATGAGGCGGTTTGGTACATATGGGCCAGTCTAACTGGGACTAAGAACCACCTCATCAGGATCTTGCAGTATGCTTCCCAGTGAGACAAACTTTGTGAGGAGGTTTTGGTAAATTGTATAGCTTGATGCCAAATAGGTAGAGGCATGGAGATGTTCAACTCCTCCTCCCATTGGTTTATATAGCTGTGGCGAAAGAGAGGGTCTGCGTCATTTATGGAGTTGTAACACAGAGAGAGTGGCTTCGCTTTTGTGCCTTTGCCTATGCTGTGTAGTCCGAATTTAGTTAGTTGCAATTGCTCACATCCTTGTACATTATATGTTTGTAAGATGTGTTTCACTCTTATGTATGTGAATATGTCCCTAGGTAGTAGGTTAAATTCTAATTGTAAATCTAGAAATGGTTTAAGATTTTGTGCTGCATAAAGTTGGTAGATATGTTGTATCCCTTTGTGCATCCAGTTTTTAATAGGATTGTGCTCTGATAAGGAGTTGAGAACTTCATTAGGGGAAATAAATGGAAGGTTTGCTGTTGCTGTAAGTGGGCTAGCCCACCTTGCCCAACCTAGGGTCATTAGTCTTGTGCTAGGTAGATAGCCTTTCTTCTGTGACTCCCCCACTTTTCCTATCCAGAGCATGTGATCTGTTGCAGCTGGGTGGATGCAAGCATCTTCCAACTTTTTCCATATGGGGGGAGTACATATTGACAGGAGTCCCAGACCCTGTAGTAGGTTTTTATATTAGGGATCCCCAATCCGCCCTTCATCGGCCTTTGCCAAGTTAAACGTCTCGCTATCCTTGTTTTTTTTTTTCCATATATAGTTGTTGAATACGTTTTGGAATCTCTTTATGAGTTTATCTGGTAGCGTTACCGGTATTGTGCGGAAAAGATACAGCATATAAGGCAGTGCCATCATCTTGGTTGTGTGAATCCTGCCCAGCCATGACACCTCCAGCCCCTGCCATGAGTCTAATTGGGCTTGTATTTTGTGGCGTACTGTTTGGTGGTTTTCTTGCACCAGTTGGGCTTCTGATTTAGTTAAGTTAATGCCCAGATATTTTATGTAATTCTCCAGTCAAATGGATGATTTACTTTTAGTGTTTGTGTTGCAGAGGTGGGAATTCCTATGGGTAGTTCCTGGGTTTTTGTCAGGTTATTTTTATAGTAGGAAACTGCCCCATATTGAGTTAGTAAGTCCATTACGTGAGGGATTGATGTGTGTGGTTCTGTGACATACAGTAGAATGTCATTTGCAAATAGTGCAATCTTTTGGGTTCCTGCTAGGGTATTGAGTCCTTTATGCGGTGGATGAGGGATTCTAAGCATAGTCTGAACAGGATGGGGGAAAGTGGACATCCTTGAAGGGTGCCGTTACTAATGGTGAAAGGATCTGATAGGAACCCGGAGTTGAACACTCTAGCTGCAGGGCTTTGATACAATGCCAAGTTGCCAGTTAATGTAGAGGCAGAAAAGCCCAGTTTGGTGAGAGTTATTTTCATATATTCCCAATGCAGCCGATCGAATGCCTTTTTGGCGTTGAGCGCTACGATAACTCCCTTCTGATTGCTTTTTTTGGCCCCTGCTTGTCTTCCAGGGACAAAGCTTGCTTGTTCTTCTGACACTAAATCTGTGAGGAAGGGTTTAAGTCTAGATGCCCATAGTTTTGCATATAGTTTAACATCAGCGTTTAATAGGGAAATGGGTCTAAGGTTCCCACAGGCGGTAGGCTGTTTGCCTGGTTTTGGGAGTATTACTACGTGGGCTTCCAGCATCTCTTTGGGCATGGTACCAGAGACCTTTATGTCATTTAAAAGTAAGGTAAGATATGGGACCAATGTGGATTTTAGTTGGTGGAAGGAGTAGTTGGACAGCCCACCTGGTCCTGGAGCTTTGTGCTTTGGAATGGATTGAATAGCTTTTGTGACCTCATCTACTGTAAATGGTTTGTCAAGAATCATACTTTGAGCTTGGGTTAGTCGGGGAAGTGATGGTGTGCCGTCTAAGAAGGAATGAATATCCATGGTATTTGGTTGGGCTGTAAATTTGTCGTCTTTAAGATTATATAAATTGTGGTAGTATTGTGCCAATTCATTTACTATATCTTCTGGATTGTATAGTTTGGCTTTGGAGTGGGAATGAATATATGGGATTTTTGATTGGAGATGTTTAGCTTTGAGTTTGTTTGCTAAGAGTTTACCGGCTTTATTGCCTTGAGTGTAGTATGTGAGTTTTAATGCCCTCATCCAGTGTTCGGTGGTTAACAAGGATAGGGACTGTAGTTCGTTTTGTATTTCGCTTATCTTCTTAGATATTGCTTTGGAGGGATTCAATTTATTTTGGGTGTCTAAAGTCCTAAGGTCTTGTATTATTTTGTTATGTGCAACTGCGGTTATTTTTTTCAGTTTTGACTCCCCCCCGAATAAGAACCCCTCGCATCACTGCCTTATGTGCCACCCATACTAATTGGGATGTCATCTGACGTATTAACCTGGAAGTAGGAGACAGTCATTTGTGACTGGTTGTAACACTCGTGCTACGTCTGGTAAGCCTTCATTAAGCCTCTGTGACGAGACCAATCTCGCCACTGTGCATTGGAGGAGCCTGGTTGCCTGCCTGCTGCCTTTTGACTATGGACCGGCATTTAAATACTTTATTTTCCTATGCAGAAAGGTCATGCTTTCTGCCCTGGCGTTCGGTAGCTTCTCGGATTTACTGAATGAACTCATAGAACCCAGATAGCTATGTCATGGAGCCTATTTGCGTAATAAAAGACTTTGGCTCCATGGCAATTGAACTGCATGTGTGTGTGGTCTGAGCGCCATTCAGTATTAATGTGCGCTCAGACCTAAGCTATCTGGGCATATGTTGCATGTCTGTATTTTGTCATAAATGTAACTTTGTGTATTTTATTGTATTTTACTGTCTTTTTACTGCCATGTGCTTAATGGAGTTTTGCCTCTGTCCTTGGAGATAATTGGATTACTTCCCAATTATCTCCAGGATAGAAGACTCCGTGGAACTGGTTTTGGGCAGAAAAGCCATGCTTCCTTTGGTCACAAAGGACTATGATCTATCTTTTGAACCACTGGACCAATTTGTATGATTTTGACATATGTTTGTATTTGGAGTATGCTGATTCTGAAAATGTTAGTTTATGTGAATGTGATGCATACTTTTCAAGTTATGAATAATGTGGAAAAATTGCATTTCTCTGCTTGTAATAATTACATTACCCATTGTGTAAGGTAATTGTATCACAGGCAGAGGGGAGGATTTTGTGTGGGAGTGTCTGAGTGTATTGTATGTTTTTATTGGTTGTGTTCCAAAACCCTGTGGGTGGTACTAATGTGTATATAAGAACAAAAAACCCACAGCTCTGGCTGTTACTGCTTGACCCTCAAAACAGAGCCTTGTCTTGTTCTTGGGGGGATTTATTGTATGCTGTTCCAGTTCGACTGCAAGGAAAACCTATTCATATGATTTTTCCTATTCGGCTGTTTACAGCATTCGTATGGTTTCCTATTCAGCGGATTGGTGTTCTGCAGTAGCTGTGCCTGTGTCTCTGGAAGGGAAGATCTTCTAAACGGTGGTTTAACCCTTTTATGCTGAGGGTGCCGTTACAGCCTCCATTTCCCCCTGCCTCTGGAGGGATAAAGTGCCGCTAGAGTGATTGTAACTGGCGCATGGTCTGACCTCGTTCCTATGGACACCTCCCTCACATTTGGAAGTGTAGTGGGGTCAACCACACACAGGTCTATACGAGAGTACGTCAAATGAACTGGGGAAAATAACGTATAGTCCTTTTCTCTTGAGTATTTAGAGTGCCAGGAGTCATACAGATTGTTTTCAAAGAGCAGGGTGGAAAAAAGGGAGCTTTTAGAGTTTGCTTGTGTTGTGGGGTGTTTGTTCGATTTTCTACGAATATCAAGTTCAGGATTAAGAATGCAATTAAAGTCGCCACATATGATAACGTGCCCTTGTTTCATTGTATTAATTTTTTTCAGGGATTGGCGGATAAATGTTATTTGGTCTTCATTGGGGGCATAAAGGGAAGCTATAGTGACCAAAAAGCCATTTAGTGATCCCACCAGCACCAGAAGTCTGCCCACTTTGTCTGTGTAGCGTGATGTTTCTTTAAAAACCCAGTCTGTGTGGAAGAAAATGGAGACCCCCTTAGATTTATTTGGGGAGTACGCGTGAAAGGCCTGGGGATATTTCCTGTTGTTTATTTGGGGGGTTTATGAGAACTAAAGTGAAAACACACTATTGCCGCTTCAGATTTCACCATTTCTTGAGTTGCCAAGCGACGTTTATGTGGGCTGTTCAGACCCTTCACATTAAGGGATAGAATTTTAAATACAGAAGCCATAAGATTTCCGTTCTGTCTGTGCAGTAAAAGTTGTTTTGTGATTGGTACTCATTAACTTATTCATATATTGGCTGTATGGGAGTTGTGGTGACATCAGACCCGTAGATTGTGGGTATATCGTCACTATGGTGATCAGGTCTCGGTCAATTTTTGTGATCTTGTGCTCATGAGGGGGATGTGGGATAAGGTATAGGGAAACAAAAAAAACGTAACTACATAGATAAGAACATAGGTATACAACACCATTGCGTGAATCGCAAAGTATGCGACCTGGGAGTGGGTCGTCAGGATCAGGGATTTGATGACACACACCGCTGACCGCGTTCGACTGGATTAAAATGGCCGCCGCTATGTGTTCGATTGTCTAATGGCGGCCACTTCAACTACTTCGGCACTTCGGCTGTATCCGAAGTGCCATATCAAAAAAATATATATGTCATAACACATATATTTAATACATACATACACTGCTTCGTACATCATATATCATCCTCTAGAGAAGGGCACTGCCCAATACATGCATACACAAACACAGCCTAATACACACACACACACTGTCCAATACACACACACACTCACTCACTCACACACTGCATAATACACCCACGCACACACACAGCCTAATACACACACACACTGCCTAATACATCACACTGTCTAAAACACACATACACACACACACTGTCTAATACACACACACTGCCTAATACGTACACACAAACACTCTAATACACACACACTTTGCCTAATACATACACACACTGTCTAATACACACACACACTGCTTAATACATACACACACTGTCTAATATACACATACACACACACTTCGTACATCATATACTGTCCTCTAGAGACAGACAATGCCTAATACATGCATACAAACATTCACACACTGCCTAATACACACACCCAGCCCAACACACACACACTGCCTAATACATACACACACTGTCTAATACACACACACACACTGTCTAATACATACGCACACTGTCAAATACACACACACTGCCAAATACATACACACAATGTCTAATACACACATACACACACAAACACACACTGCCTAATACATACACACTGTCTAATACACACACACACAGCCTAATACATACACACACACACTGTCTAATACACACATACACACACACACATACACACAGACACTGCCTAATACATACATATATACACACACAAACACACACACACAGATAGACAATTCCAAATACATATGCACAGAGCAAGCTGCCCACCTTCCTTCAATTACTCAGGTGGGGGCACTAGAAGCAGCACAATATCAGTGTGAAACCTGCTCTGGTGTCATGTTTCCAGTCTTTTCATGGTCATATCCAGCAGGCACAGGAAAGAGGCAACAGCCCATGGAAGTTGTGCCCTCCCACTGCTTTCCTCTTCAAAGGATTTGGTTTCTGGAGGTAGGACTTGGGAGGAGGGGTTGTGGCAGGTGGGTGGCAGAGCCAGAATGTTTTGGGCAGGGAAAGGCAGGGAGAGGTGGGGTTTTGTGGGCAGGCAGAGGTGGGGTTTTGATCGTAAGCGCTATGCTTTGATGAAAGCATTTTACTTGGAGGATTTACAAGAAGAAGTGCAGAAGCAGTGAGGGGAGGATTCCAGTGGCTCTATCACAGGCGGAGGCGAGATCTGTGTTCTTGGTGAGTGATCATTGCCAGCATACTCTCATGGGGGATTTAGACAGTATTACAGCCCTTGAGGGGGCCACTTCCTGGTCTGCCTATAGGAAGCACCGGCCCTCTTGCTTAGCTACAAATAAACAACCAATGAGTGATAAAGAAAAGTGTATGTGACCACTAAGTGCATAGAATGTGGGTCTATAAGTGGCGTATATCTAATAATTATGAACGGATATGTGGAGGACATAATAATAAAGTGTACTATATTATCAAAAAATTACGGAGATTGAATAATGTACTACCTGAGTCAGTGGGAGAGAAACGTGAGGCGGTGAGCAAACACTGTGAACACACTAATGTGAAAAATAAGTGAATTGTGAAAAAAATAAAAAAAATAAACTAACTCCCACCACCGAGAGGCAGCAAAATAGCGTCAAAGTAATTCATATTACAAACAACTTTTAAAGCAATGGGTAGTAATAATATGTTAAAGATACATTAATAATTACAATAATGAATAATGGATACTAGGTACTAAGTATAAACAATATTAACGTTTTTTTTTTACATTCAGTATTTGTATACATATCTCACATTATTCATGCCTAAGGAACCCGACCTATTGTGTATATATTCCAATAGCAATGAGAATGGATATCTATTGTTACCCAAAATATGTTCATGAAGATAAACCAACTGGAGGTCCAGACATCTACAATGGGCAGAACGACCAGTGTTAGGTACTATAATGTAAAACTGAACATATCTGGTCTAAGTGGGGCTATGATAAGTTGAACAGAGGTTCATGGAAAACACTGATTATGATGGAAATCTAATAGTATAAGATCACTGTCAAGAACATAAGGGATGGCACTGAGCATATAAGGGTGTATAGTACCCCTAAAATATATACACTAATGTCTACGCCATAAACGTCAATCAGGATTGTGTGTATTTTTGCTCATATGCAATAAAAGTAACAGTTATATTCAAGAAGACCCCCTGGAGTGCACCCTCATTATTTGATTTATCTACTAAACGTGGATAGCACCGGGGTAAATTGTTTTTTTCCTATACTTTAAAGGTGAGTGCCAAGCCTTAGTTACAAATATATATATATAGTGTCAATACATTGTTAAACACAGATCTGCACACTAGTCAAGCATAAGACTCACTTTTACCAAATAAATTTGCAGTGATGTTACTACTGCAAGGGATTCATGGTAGGCATATGCAAATTAGTTCAACAAAGAATCACTGCAAATTTGAGATTTCTGTGGGAAAATCAACTCTTGTGCAGATCTGTGTTTATCAGTCTATTGACTATCCACTGACTTCAGGTGTAAGGGGTTTGCAATCACAACTTTTCCCCACCATATATATATATATATATATATATATATATATATCTCTCTCTCTCTCTCTCTCTCTCTCTCTCTCTCTCTCTCTCTCTCTCTCTCTCTCTCTCTCTCTCTCTCTCTCTCTCTCTCTCTCTCTCTCCCCTTCCCCTTCCCCTTCCCCTTCCCCTTCCCCTTCCCCTTCCCCCCAGGTTAATTTTAACTCCCATTTACTATCAAACCAAATATAGAGCAATGCCTTTTATAGTAATAATTATTTTACCAGTAACAGTTAAACATGACACATGCCTATAGTTAAGCTTTCACACTAAATATAAGCAATGTCAAAAATTGTGGTAATTATTTTGTATAATCAACTTTGTATTGGGCTATTTTTAATTCATATGACAGTTATCAATATTTGTAAATGTATCACAAGATTGTTTTTTTTTTTTTTTTTTTTAAAGCAGTATATGTGCTTTCAGTTAATATGGTGGCATAAAGACATAATTAATTCATTGAAATTCCTGCTGATTATTGCATACAAATTGCCACATCACTTCCACACAATATGCTGGTTTTCACACCTTTCAGATGCATTATAAAATTACCATTTGTCCAGAATTAACTATGTTTTAAACAGATAATTCAATGTTTAACATGTCATGATTAACATAGGCTGTGCATGATCTATTGTTAAAAATGGTTAATACTTTAATACTTTTCATTATGATAGAATTTTCTAAAGCTGCATTAATGAAATGCTACCAGGTCCTTTCGAAATAACCATAAGCAGAGTCTTTTATCAGTTTTATTTAGTTGTAACTTTTCTCACATCTTCTATACATGAGAAAATTTGTGTTTTGGCTTGTATCATAATATATCAGATTCTGTATTGTATATGGCCAAAGGTTAAAATATAATATCTATGCCTTTAAAATCCCCCAGTATTTCTTAAAAGGACTAATAAAAAGAATATTGCATTATATTATATTTCAGGTGTCTCTGAACTGCAGTCTATCAACAATATTGCTATTTATTACATTATTTATGTACTAGTTGTGCATCAAATACGTCAAACATATTGTGTTTTATATATATATGTGTTAAGGCCGTTTGGCCTGTATTTGTGGGAGGGGCTTAAGTTAACTTACTCCCCTATATAAACTACACCTCTTACCTGACTCCTTACCGATCAAGGTCAGCGTCTGAATGCACTTCCGGTTCATCCAGTCGCCATTTTGGAATTCTTCCGTCTTCCCACGAGGTCGTCCACGCTGAAACTGTGTCCAGGAACCCAGCAGCAGGTTTCCGTCCGACCAGTTTCTAAAGCTTCTGTTCGTCGCCGCAGATTACATCCTAGGCACTCGCCTAACGTAAGTTTACCTACCCGTTCCGCCTGGCAACAGTCCCACGGCGTCGTAAGTTTACCTAGGTACACACTGTACGGGCACGCTTCGGTTAACTAACAAATCACTTTCCTGGCTCTTTATTTATCACTATGTATCGGGCTTACATAAGCATACTCGTTCCGGTTAAACACCTCGCAATTAAGATATAACACCGCACGCTTAAGCAGTTATGTGTTCCATGGGTAAGCACATACAGCTACCCTCATTCATACATAACGCAGGTTGCCCGACGGGCATTAACAGTCAACCATACAGCCAAATATCCCTCTTGCACTATCATATAGTTAAACATATAAATAAACTGTGGCTCACATAACGGGATATCTTTTAAATTCCCCATACCTCTGTGAGAATGTATGTCACAGACCGCCGTTACACACCATTATCAGCCGCAATATTATATTCGCCGAGAAACTACATTTCCCATAATTCCTCCATATGATGCCCAGGCACATCCTATTTGCATCTCATTTCATCGCACGCCGACAAGCGCTGTTACGCGCGCCAATTACATTTCTAAGGGGGATTAACCCCAGTCACGCCGGTCACTGGATTTCCAATTTTTCCATTGTATCCATATCACATGTTCATACTGGCCACTCAATTTGCATTACTTTGATTATGCATTCCAAGTATTATCACACGTTACGTTTTCCTCCACATATGATCACTAGAAATCTCTTCCACACATAGGTTGCATTACGGAAGTCCTACCTACACTGCCACCTACAGGTCACGCCACATAATTGCATATATATACATGCCATTATATAGATATATATATATATATATCTATATACACTGACCCCTACAGGTCATATAACTAATGCAAGTATCACTTATATTAGATATTACATACTAATCCTGACACTAAGGTCATTCCCCGTTACATACATCAGGCATAACAAGTCCGCGACCACGTGAACACTCTCCCTGCTACTGCATTTCCCATCCTGCACCAGTATACACCATGTGATCGCATTAGATTGCGATCACATGACTCCCAATCTCTCTTTTACTCTTCTGTTTTTATAATAACACTCGTTTTACTATTAAAACCTAATGATTATTACATACATTGTTTTATGAATACTATGCATCTTTTTCTTTATGTTTTTAATGGTTTCTATATTTTATCCACTGTACTGATGACGTCATTTTGGCGCCAAAATTTGAATTAGCATGTTTCATCTTAGTTTATATAAGTATCTATGTACCAGGCTGTTTTTCACTATTGCCAGTTGATAAAGCCCTGTGTGGCGAAACGCGTTTTGGCTATTATTTATATTTTATACTGTATTAATAAAGGAATATTGGCTTTTTTATTATAATTTTGCCATATACCTTTTTTTATTTCATTTCATTTTGTTTTATTAACTTCCTGGTACTTGGTTAAATTTTACTTTGGAGTCTACATACGACCAAGAATCCTGGGTGGGGATTGTACCACCTATGCGATTATATTGAGCAGTCTATTATGCTCATCCGAATGTGAGTACTTTTATTCTTTTATTTTATTTGATTTTATTTATATTCAGTGAGCACTATATTCTGTTTTATCTCTTTTCCCATACTGAGGAATCATCTTCACCTATATCCTACCAGTGGGGGACAAACGCCACTGAATGCCTAACATACTAGAGCGAGTTTATGCTCTGAAATAGGTGAGTGTATTACCTCCCTATTATTCTTCATACTCTCAGTTATTAACAGACAATCTACACTATTGGATTTTCCCTGTTTTCTCTATTTTTCATGGTTATCATCGAGTCAAGACTACGTTGACATTAGAAGATCAAGTTTTTCATTGAATACACTACCTCTATATACTTACTGGAAACAGTAAGAGAAAGACACTAAGTACTGAGATCTTCACTCACCTATTGGAATTTACCAAAAGTGCACTAAGTATTTGGACTATTATTTATATATTTCTTTTTATGTTTTTAAGTGTATGTTTACATATTATATTTATATTTTTCCATATGTTGTAGCGTGACCTATTATTTCTGTTTTTGCCACTTCTCTTTTGAGGACTTTAGAGGGAACCTCATACTTATAGGTTGCAGCTCTCCACTTGTTTTCAGTTCCCTACTATATCACGCAGCGCTGATCCATTCTCCATTTATAACAATTTCTTTAGACACACCACATAGGGCTACATGGCACGATCAAGCATTGTTAGTCATGGGTATTAGGTCATACAAGCATATGTCAACTGCAATACGAATGTTACATGGTTTGCCCAACTTGTCAGTTTGCTTATTGGGTTGCAAGCACTATGATCGTCTATGCGTATAAACTTAGATCAGGATCAAATCACTTTTTATGAACATATGTCATACATACATCATCATATTACAGGGCTGTACAACCATGACCCTACAAATTACCAAAACTATAAATACGAACACATATTTAGGTATAAATAGCGGTTAAAAAAAAACAAAAAAAACATATTATTACAGATGAACGCTCTGATATTCTACGAACATCAACCCCATTGATCTCTCCAGGGCGAATAAACATTAATAAGAATGATTCATGCATTGTATTTTATTTTCATACGGTTTCCATCTATGTAGTTACAGGTATCTACTGCCACCTAAACGGATTGTAAAAAAAAAAAAATTCTTTACTTATACTTTCAGGTACGTACACCTGCTCACAGTATATCCAATTATGATCCCCATATAATAGATAAGTACTGGCAGATAGGGTCGTAGGGGCCAACAGCTGGTATATCTCCTTCTCTGCATTATGCTTCGTATTAGCGGTCCCACGAGGCCAACAAACCCGCCTCATACTCGGAGGCATACACCGCTCGGGCCACTCATGAGCTAGTCGCCTCGCAAGTTTCATAGAAAGGGCCTCACCAGTCACTCCCTTTCCTTTTTCTTCGTAATTTCACCGAGAGGCCATCATCCTGCCACTACGATCGGTGGCCACAAAAATCCCATCGCGCCAACGCATAGATAGAGCCTCTCAAGCCACTTGGCACTAGCAGGGCCTCACCAGTCACAAACTTAAGCATAATCGTTTCGCCTTACGGCATAGCTAGCAAGCCAGTACTAAAACACCGGGTTCAAATAATAATTTTACCTTTTATTTTAGTTAAACATGTCTCATGCAAGTGGTGAGGAGCTATCGCTTCCTAGTACCCCAGCTAGGTGCGAGACACCTTCTCACAGAGGAGATATGGCCAGTCCAGCGTCAATCAAATCCTGGACAATACCGCGCATTACAACAGAGTTGAGGAGTTTAAATAACTCAGCAAGGAAAGCGGAGTTATTTAAACTCCTAAACACGACAACAAGCAATACGGAAGCAGGAGAAGGCCCCAGCACCACCAATTCTGGGGACATCCAGGCTATGCTGGCCTCGCTTATGAACTCCATGGGCAAAGTCAACGACAGACTGGCTAACCTCGAGGCGTTGACCACAGCCCTCACCAAGGCAGGCCTTCCCGACACAGTACAACCAGCACCAATCGAACCACGGGCTACGGGTAACGTAAACTCGTCAGATTCCCAGGACGTTTATCCTGCACACACCATACCAGCCCACATCAAGAAAGACATCCTGGAGGACAAAGATGTCAACCTAGCATCCTTACTAATTGCCTCCCAGGATGTGGTAGAGAACAAGACTTATATGTATGATGATGTATCTGTGGTGGTCAGATCTAAAGACTCCAGGTTGAACCGTAAACTGACCATCCCTGAATTTGTCTTAGCCTTTGGCATATTCAGAGATGTTATGTGTGAAGTGAACCCTAATAGAAGAGAGGAATTTGATCGTTACATGCACAAGCTGGTGGACCTTGGTAACAAATATGGTGGGTCGGCATTTTACGACTACCATAGGTCATTTTCCACCAAAGTGTCTGGCGCTCTCTCCCAGTATGGTACCCGTATCAACTGGAGCAGATTGGACACAGAAATTTTCTGCAGACACTTCGCAGGGCTTAAAACACCGGCTTGTGTATCCTGCTCTTCTACTACACACACCACAAATTTTTGTTCTAGCACGGCCGACGACCACAGTCAGGCACCCAGCACTAGCTATGCTGGTAGAACAGGGAAGAACGCCAGAGACAAACTGGGCCGTCCCATCATTTTCTTCGGAAAATCACAGATTTGCAATAATTTTAATGGTGGCACATGTAGTTTTAGTGCATGTAGATTGTTGCATATTTGTTCACAATGTTTCAGGGCACATGCCAAATCTATGTGTCCTAATGACCTACCCTAAACCATACCTAACGTCTGTTAACATTGATGTTTTAGCAGCACTACTAGCCAATCACCCCTCCAGACATCTTGTAGAGTTTCTGATCACGGGATTCAAAGACGGGTTCCACACAGGCATCATACAGTTGCCCACGGGCCAATTAGAATGCCCAAATTTACAATCTGCAAACCAGAACCCAACAGCAGTAAATACACTAATAGCACAAGAATTGGCAGAAGGGTATTTGTTTGGACCGTTCGCAACCCCACCATTTACATCATGGCGTACAAACCCCATCGGGACGGTCACAGGGAAAACTTCCCTCAAACAAAGACTCATTATTGATCTTTCAGCCCCTCATACCTCCACCACACCAAGTCTCAACTCCCTCATTCCCTCCGAAGAATTTTCCCTTCAATGCGCCACCATTGATCACGCCATTACAGCCATCACACAAACTGGTGTGGGAGCTTGGTTAAGTAAGACGGGCATTACAAATGCCTTCAAACTGCTACCAATCCACCCTACACTATGGCACCTACATGGTATAAAATGGGCAGGGAAATACTATTTCTTCTCCCGCTTAACCTTCGGGTCGAAAAGTAGCCCAAAGATTTTTGACACTTTTGCTGAAACACTTTGCTGGTTACTACAAAACATTTCAAGATGCCCCATAGTCATCCATTACCTCGACGATTTTCTAATGATAGAAGGGAACTCACTTCCGCCCAGTAGTCTTAAAGAAGCCATTAATCTATTTAACCACTTGGACGTCCCAGTATCCCTCAAGAAAACTGAAGGTCCAGACACCATCATTACATTCCTGGGCATACAACTCGACTCTGCATCCATGCAAGCAAGCCTACCACACGAAAAAATTGACAACATTATCAACAGCATCAATCACTACATTTCCCTGGGTACCTGCAATCGCAAGGAACTCCAGTCCCTTATAGGTTCCTTAAACTTCGCCATGCGCATCATCCCTCAAGGACGAGCTTTCATATCCAAACTGCTTTGTCTTTTTCCACACTTCCAACACGAGAACCACAGACTAGCCTTGAATCCACAAGCCACAGCAGACCTACTAATGTGGAGGAAGTTCTTGACCAGGTGGAATGGGAAAAGTTTGTTCCTCCCCGCATTATCAGACACGTCCCCATCCATATGGTCAGATGCAGCATCCAACAAGGGTTTTTCAGCCATCTTTGGTAACAAATGGCTTTGGGGTAAATGGCCGGAAGAAGTCCAAGACTTAGAAGGCTTTTTTACAACCTCTGCTCTCTTTGAGATTTACCCTATTGTAGCCGCAGCTGTGGCATGGGGACACCAATGGTCAGGCTTGTCCGTACGTTGCCACTCAGATAATCAAGCCACATGTCACATAATCAACAAAGGCAGATCCTCATCCCTTACAATCATGAGGTTTCTTAGGAAACTCACGTGATTAGCAGCATGTCATAACTTCTACTTGGTTTGCTTTCATGTACCAGGTATTAGTAATATAGCAGCTGACAGACTGTCTCGTTTTGAATTTCAGGCTTTCCGACAAGCACACCCATCAGCCGCTCAAGCAGCCACAGTAGCCCCTCCGTTCTCACAACTAGTCATGGACTAGACAGAATCATGGAACATAGTAGGGATCTAGCCAATTTAGCACTATCACACAACACTCACACTACATATAACAGAGCCTTTACACTATTCAACAGATTTCTCGCCGATCACGACATATCAGAACCATTCGTCATGACATCTATTATAGCGTTCACTTCCTTTTGCCACCTCAAATTACACTTATCATACAACACTATTAAGTTATATCTTACAGGCATACAACATCACATGCTAACCCTAAGACCTAACACACATAGCTTCATGTCATCATACCAGGTAAAGAATATACTCAGAGGTATACAAAAATCCGTACCTCCACGACCACCACAGCGATTACCTATAGACAAGGAAATTTTTCAGTCCTTATCCGACCTACTAGATTCCAGACCTTTCCACTCCACCGCTAATTCGGTCATTAAAACGGCTATGTACACAGCCTTCTATGGGTTCCTCAGGCCAAGGGAGTTCACCACGGTCATGGCTACTCAAAAGGATAGACGCCTGCTACACAAGCACCTACAAAAACATAGCAACCACTACATACTCTCTTTACCCCAGTCAAAGACAAGCCAACATGCGCATCCAGTTGAGATCACATATTACCCTACCCTAAACAAGTGGTGTCCAGTAGCAGCCTTAAATGCCTATCTTCTGAACACCACAGCGCTACCATCACAACCTTTATTCAAACTACAACACACAGTACTCACCACCTCTGCATTCATGAGCTATATACGATCCCTGCTAACAATGCTGGGTCTCAAACCTTCTCACTACTCTGGTCACTCGTTTCGCATAGGAGCAGCCTCCTCCGCATCCAGCGCTAACGTACCAGTACACGTCATCAAGTCATTGGGACGTTGGAAGTCATCCGCATATACTACATATATACCCAAACCAACACAAGAAATAAGAGATGCCTTTAAAGTCATATCTGGATAATTGTATATATTGTTGACTGTAATAAATATTTTGGTACTTTACTTTTGCCCTCTTTATTTACAGGCCTACCGTATCGTCGGTATCGGCACACCACAACCAACTTGCTCTTTGATAATATCCCAGTTCCTACTGCAACCACACTCCTTATACTATTACTTAGCACCTTACACAAGTGTTAAGGCCGTTTGGCCTGTATTTGTGGGAGGGGCTTAAGTTAACTTACTCCCCTATATAAACTACACCTCTTACCTGACTCCTTACCGATCAAGGTCAGCGTCTGAATGCCCCTCCCACCCACTCCTCCTACTGACATAATCTATATCACATTTCTTATGTTAAATCCTACTCCTTGGTGGGCCCTCTTTATTTACAGGCCTACCGTATCGTCGGTATCGGCACACCACAACCGACTTGCTCTTTGATAATATCCCAGTTCCTACTGGAACCACACTCCTTATACTATTACTTAGCACCTTACACAAATATATATATATATATATATATATTTTAAACAAAAATTGCTTGACAGTTAACAATCCTAACGGATGCATGGTAAGCTAAAAAAGTCCAACCTAAAAAAAAATATATATATACTTTTGCCAACGTATGGCTAAGTTTAGAGAGCCATTTTGATTGCATTAGTCTGTTAAAAAGTTTCTTTAACTTTGCTATAATACGTTTTATCTACTAAATAAATTGGCCTTTCAAAAACGCTATTGTGCTAATAAAATCTGACTGATGTCTCCATCTTAAAAACTTGCTATTAACTGCATATTTTTTATTTCTTGACATAACTGCCTGACTTAATTCTCCTGAACTTGTTATCCAATGCTAAATAATGATGAGTCTACTTCTTCAACATAATTTTGAAGAAAGATAATTTCCTTTTGTGCGTGTTTTGTTTCAAATGAATGAATAGAGTAAGAACCTTATTAAAAGGGTGGCAAGTGAGCATTGGTATGTATGAATAAATCATTGTAAAACAAACAAATCTATATAAAACTATGCAATAGAAAACAAGAAGACATGGATTTGAATCAATAGTTAGCTAGAAGTAAAGTTTATCAAGCTGGAATAAATATGAAAGATAACAATATAAGACATTAAATTGATAGCTGTTTTCATAAAAAAAGAAGGAATGCAAAATAATTAAGAATGACTAGAGTGTGAGGACGTGAGATGATGGGAATTCTATTTTTTTTTTTTAAAGTCATCCTTGCTTCTTCTTACTATCTCTCCATTAACTTTAGCAAGCATTTAGATTCTACCATAGTCTTTGCAAAACTGATCTCCTTAATTACTTCCACAAATAGCCATTTCCTTGGCATGATATTGACCCACACCCCGATGGGGTGTGAGATGGAGTGTGAGAATAGGAAGAATCTATAAGATTCCACCTGATTGACTTGGGATCCACATGATTTCTACCTTGATCAGTTAACTCTTCACCCTGTTACAGGTGAGAGAGCACTTTAGAGGTATTGGTTCATCAAGCAATTTTCCTTGGTAGGCATATAATAAGTCAAATTATTGATGTAGTAGGGGGAAAACATTGAACTGTGAAATAAGTGGATGGCAAATATACAGACCACTTGTTTGGATCTTTATTAACTACACACCCATGGTATAAGTGTACAGGTTTGTTTGATTATTAGATGTCTAAGGGACGCTTATTCTATTTTTAAATTAAATTATTTGTGACTATACTGCCCCCTTTTTGCAATTGCACTTTTCTATAATTTTTTCTCAAAAAGCAGGCAAGTAGAAATCTCCAAATGTCGTTCTGAATATTCAAAATTAGGGGGTATTTTGAGTGTTTTCTAGAGCTAATTACTTTAACAAACACCAGGTTTATCTGACTTATGAATGCAACTTTGGAAAAATATTTAAAATGCAACACAAAGAATGTCATCTATCTGCTTGAATGCCATTGTGGCCTCCAGTATGTTGGAATGACCACAAGGTGCTTAAAAATTATATTAAGTGAACATTGCAGAAATATTAAGAATGGATACTTGAATCATTTAGTATCCAAACATTTTATTAAACACAATAAAGATCCTGTTAAATTTGTATAGGTATAAAAATTTTTATCATACCCTGGAGAGGAGGGGATATAAAAAATATTCTTGGAAAAACAAAAATGGAATGTCTGTATAAGCTACAGACTCTTATACCTCATGGTCTAAATGCAGATTTGGATTTATTTAATTTTTGTAAATATTTATCTGTTTATACATATGCAAACTATTATTATTCATGTTCATGTCAATATTTGTGTTTGATATCCTATTTTATTTACTCTATTACTTATTACCGTATATACTCGAGTATAAGTTGAGTTTTTCAGCACATTTTTTGTGCTGAAAAACCCCAACTCGACTTATACTCGAGTCAATGTCTGTATTATGGCAACTTACGCGTGGCACTCACACTGCGAGACTTGCAGTTGAGAAGAAGGGAGCTGACCGGACCGGAGGAGAGAAGGGAGCTGACAGGAGCTGCAGGAAAGGTAAGTTACAGCTCTCTGCCAGCCCCCTCCTACACAGCCCATCCACTGGACCACCAGGGAATGAGAGCCCCACTCCCTGGCCAGCTAACAAGCAGGGAGGGGGGACAAAAAAATATATAAATAAAAATTTAAATAACAATAAAATAAGAAAAGTTTAATAACATTAAAAAAAAATAATAATAATAATAATTAAAAAAAAATGCCTACCCCCCACCAAGGCTCTGCATCACATACACACACTGCACTCATACACACACACTGCACTCATACACACACACACTGCATTCATACACACACACACACACACTGCACTCATACACACACACTGCACTCATACACACACACACACTGTATTCATGCACGCACTGCATTCATACAAACACACTGCATTATACACACACACACACACTGCATTCATTATATACACACACTGTAAATAAATATTCAATTAATATAATTTTTGGGGGATCTAATTTTATTTAGAAATATTCCAGTAGCTGCTGCATTTCCCACCCTAGTCTTATACTTGAGTCAATAAGTTTTCCCAGTTTTTTGGGGTACAATTAGGGGTGTCGACTTATATTCGGGTCGACTTATACTCGAGTATATACAGTAGTTCCATTTAGTTTTATAGAGTGTACCCTATATTGGTTTAATAATGTCTCATTCTATTTGTTGCTATTCAACTATATTTGGTAATCCCGCTCTTTTTTCTCTTCCCAGCAATTTATTTGGCCTTTTTCCTTCGTCATTGTTAGTTATTTCTACTCCCCTATACCCGACGTCGTCTGTAGCTACGTGCAAGCCAACGTCAAGACTATATTTCCCAAGTGGCTTAGCAGCCGTCACATATAGTGTGCCTACATCAGCACGTGTCCACGCCTACTTACTGTAACAGCACCCCGGGCATAAAAGGCGTTAAAGCCGTTTAGTAGATATTCCCATTACAGATATACAGGCAGCTACTGTAGACACCAATCCACCGAACCGGAAAAGCATATGAATGCTCTCAAACATACGAATGCTGTAAACAGTCGAATAGGAAAAACCATACGAAAGGTTTACACTCCTAGCAGTCGAACTGGAACAGCATACAATAAATCCCCCCTAGAACGAGACAAAGCTCCGTGTTGAGGGTCAAGCAGTGAACAGACAGAGCTGTGAGTTTATTGTTCTTATATACACATTCTTACACATTAGTACCACCCACAGGGTTTTGGAAAACAACCAATAAACACGTACAATACACTCAGACACTCCCACACAAAATCCTCGCCCTGAAGGCGAAACGCGTTGTGGAATGTTATATTGTGTATTTTAGCTTATTAAAGATTTTTTGGTCACTCCACTCGTGCCAATCATCTTTTAATACACTTTCTATTGATTTTATTTTTACCTGACATTTTAAACATTCTGTACTCCAAGAAACGCTGTCATCAAAGAGCTGTTAGCCTGCTCTTCGCTTGTGAGTACTATTTTATTTATCTTATTACTGCTGTTTTATTCATTGAGCACTATTAGTTGTCTCTTTTTACCCTTCTCCTGAGTGTTGAACATACCCTTGACGGAAGAAGCATACTGCATATCCCATAAGTGGGGATTGTACCGTTGTGCGCCCTTCACACTAAGGCTAGCTTTAGCTCTAACAAATGTGAGTTTATTACCATCTCTTCCACATAACGAATATATTGGACTGCACATATTACACTATTTGGTTCCTCTTATTTCTTGTCTTTCATATGAGTGGATCTGCACGGATAAAGACAGTGAGGATATTACTCTCGGTCAGGCACTTTATTAATTATCTGATCTGAGTAAGATCATTCCATTTAGACTCTTTCATTTATATTTTGACTTTTTACATTGGATTATCTACTGCTATAGGACTTTGGCGCAGCCCTTACTTTTCTTTTATCACTCCTAATGCATCATAATGGACTGTTCCTTGAAGTTTGACAATTGGGTGTCTAAAGACCCTATACTAGTATGAAATGTCCTGCTCATTTTGAGTTTGCAGTTCTATACTGTTCTATAAAGCTCAGAGTTTGTGAAATAAGTTTGATATTCCAATTTCATATAGGATAATAAAAAGCTGAATTGTTATAACATATGTTGCCTGTTTTCAGCTGATGCTCTCAGCCAATGAATGAGTGGCAAGACTGGATATTGTTCAATATGCTTGAGAGGAAACTTCTATATTGAGGTAAGAGATCTATTTTGATGTAGAAGTGCAAACCATTGTAAAACAGTTTGCCCCATTGTAGTATCCCTTTTAGTGTAGGAAATTCGCTTTTCTTGAGATGTTTGTTTGTCACACATCAGTGTTCTAATAATCAAATCAGAGTGTCCTGCAGCCAAAAATGTATATTTATTTAAACATACACTATATTCGAAATAGTACAAGTAAATGCACACATCTGGACCAATACAGTAGCAATGTGTTTCCATTTTTGATGTTAAAAGTATTGGTACAAATTCTTAGCTGCAATTGTTTTATATGTCTAAATTCAGCTAGTAAGAAGGTGTACACATAAGGTTGCCTTATACTTTAAAATAATTGGCTATCATAAAAACAGGGTAGTGGCTTAGTACCATTTTAAATCTATGTTTAAAGCCATACACTATATTAAGGCAGTAAAATAGAAGTTACACAAAAAAGAACCGTTACATGAATGCCTTCAGAAATGGGAGTCTGGCTTTCAAAGCTGGGTCAAAGGTTATTATCAACAGGCCTTCATCCATCATTCTTAAGAAGAACCATGTGTGGTTACCACCGAAATACAATGAAAGTCTGTTATAATATGGCCTAGGTAGGGCCTCTCAGTTCCTGTCTGAAAGTAGTTTGAAATAAAATTAATTTCAACTAATATACAAACTTATAATATTCAGATATGTAAAGTTCATTAAATATATTTCATTAAGGGGTTTATATCTAATGGCTATTTCATAGAATCTACCAAGTTAATCAGTGTGGGTGTTATTCATTTGGAAATTTAAAGAGTATTGAAATTTGAAGATTATGGAAAGATACATTAAAACCCTAAATATAATTGTACATTATTTGTCTGATCCTAAAACTCAACTGAAATATATGGGCTGAAGACCAACATATTTTTTTGCAATTTTTTTCCACATTTGTAAAAAAAATATTTAATTCAAGAATGTTTTAATTAGTAATGTTATGAATTAGATATTTGCTTTGTTTATTTTATATACTAAATACCATATATTATATGGCAACCTTTAGTCTATCAGTATTTATTGTAGTACACAAGCACACAAGCCTAAATACAAAGAATAAAATATTGCCTGTTCGGCTATTAACAGTAAAACAAGAGAGCTTGCTGAGTCAGAATATTGTTCCATGTACATAATATACTTCATTAGTTTAAGTAAAAGACAACAGGAACTTGAACTGCTATAAACGATATGCTTAGTTTGGAGTTTTTATAGTCTATATAAGGGCATATAAGTGCCAAGGCACAATAATCAAGGCTCCATAAGAGACTCTGAAAATGTGCCCACAAAATAATATGAGGTACAGTACAAGGAAACAAATAACTTAAAATGTTGTGTGAGTGTGTATATCTAACAATTCAACTAAATCCTTCATGGAAGCACTAAAAATTGATACAGACTCTGTGGTAAGAGATCCACCAGATCGCAGACAAAACCTCACGGCCTCGGAAAGAGCAGCTTTGTATGACTTAATAAAGGATCCTCTGATAATCATATGATCTGTGGACAAATGGGGTACAATTGTCATACTCCCCTATGACAAATATAAAAGGAAGATACTACGACAACTTTTGGACACTACAACCTATCAGATATTGACATTTGATCCGTATTCAATTTTCTAAAAAGATATTGAGCTTGACATCCAATTGGGATACCTGGACAACAAAATATTCATATTCTTGCATGTACAACATTTCAGACATCTAATCTTATACACATTACTGAAAATCAACAAAGATGCAGAAAATCTACCAGGTAGACCCATTGTATCAGCTAGGAACAGTCTCCTTAAACCTATAGCGAGACATATGGATCATTACATCAAAGATTATGTGATGTCGCTCCCTACATGTCAACAGGATACTAATGATTTCTTGGATCACATCAACAAAGTGTCTTTGAGTGGTGGTGATACACTCTTCGTCACTTTGTATATATTTGTATACCCCATGAATAAGGTATACAGGTGCTCAGGGAAATCTTTAGTTCTTCAGAACAATACTGTGGCTCCCATGTGGAATATCTTTTGTACTTTCTACACATTTCATTAACATGTAATGGTTTTAAATACAAAGAATATTTTTATTTACAGGTGCCGGGGACAGCTATGGGGCTATGGTGCCCTTATTATATGCTCTGTTTTGAGAGACAACATACTATATCTAAATACGCTGAGAAAGTACTGGAATATTACCACTTTGATTTTTGATTTGGTACGGTAACTGCATGAAATTGATGAATGAGATTAACATGTCTTCTCTCCCTGTCAAACTCACCTCTACATGGAGTACCACTCAAATACAATTTTTGGATGTCACAGTGTACAAAGACTTGGAGAATTTAGGATATACACTCCCATCGCAAGAATACAGACAGGAATACATTGTTAAAGGCTTCCCGTTATCACCCACAAAACACAAAGACTCTTTAATGCTATCACAACACATTAGGGTGTTATGGTACAATGTGATCCTAGTAATAGAGATTTACAACTATAGGATATGACAAAAATATTTATATCCAGAGGCTATCACCCATAAATACTTGATGCAATGGGTTGTTAGACCTTGGAATTCAAAGAAAAGAAATTAAGCAAAAACATCACTAAGATGTATTTACCTCTTACATTTCATACTGGAACCATGCAAATTAGGAAATCTATAAATTAATATTGGAGTTGATTGAGTTCAGACAAACACCTACATGAAATATTCCAGGAACTACCTATCATTACTTACCAGAGTAATAGGAACCTGAAGGATATCCTAGTTCGGAGTGACCCAGTCCGTTGCTACAAAAAAGTATCAGTATATAAGAAGAATGGATGCATCAAATGCAGTGGATGTGTGACATGTAGCCACACGATCAGTGGATCCACTTTTGCACATTCTCATAGTGGTAAATGAATACTCATATCTCACCACATCACCAATACCACGGATCATGTCATCTACCTGTCCCTGCAGACTGTCGCATGTAGGCAAGACAGGCCTGAAACTAAGAGATCACAACAGAGGACATAAATTACATGATTTTGCTATTGCATGACGAAAAGTCATGATTTTAATAAAGACACGGAGGCGAGTATTTGCCTATCCCTTTCTTTACTGTCCACTCCATAGCAGCAAAGAACATTAACAGAATTGAAAGAAAAGGTAGTACATGTCTCACACACAGGCCACGCCCCTTTATGTCCAGTATATTACCCTGGTCTGCCTTCCCATTTCCCTCTTTCTGAAGGTGCTACACAAAAAAAAAAAAAAACGTAAGAGCATAACATGTAGGTAACTGTCAACAAAACTTCGGGCTTTCTGTAACCCGCATAACTGTGAGTCCCATGGAAGCAAGTTCATAAATAGGTGATGATGAGCCGTTTCCACTGAATGAGAAGGGTCGTTTCATCCGGGCGTGGCAGCGTGTCTCCGGCTGACTAGTGCAGGTCCAGGTCAGGCTGTGAAAACATAAGCGACAGAAACACAAAGGTTAAATCGGCTCTGTGTAGCTATATCAAGGCCGGAAGAGGCCGAATATACATAATCTCACCTGAGCGTCATGCTAGTGCAATTGCATCTATACGACAAAGAACTACATACCAAAGTGCAAGAAAATGTCCCACTTACCACTTGTCCGTAGTCGTCCATCTGCAAACGATGTGGGTGGGAAAATTTGCGGAATAAGATCCTCACATACTTACGCAAGTTGGGTGGGACAATACTCGCCTCCGTGTCTTTATTAAAATCATGACTTTTCAGCATGCAATAGCAAAATCATGTAATTTTATTACAAGACACGGAGGCTCGTATTTGCAAGTTTAAAGCTAGTCCACCACTGCCGTAAACAGGTGAGTAGTCGGGCGAAAGTAATATTCTCGGAATGTCGACTCTCTAGACCAATCAGCCATCCTCATAAGATCCTCCAGGCGTGCCCCAGAAGTGATAACTGCGGATGCCGAGGTGCTCCTTACTGAATGAGCCCCGAAGATGGAGGTATCAATACCTGCTGAGCCGAGTAGCCACTTCAACCAACGGGATAGGGTAGTGCTTACCACCAGTTTAAAAGGTGGACGGAGTGAGAGGAAGAGCTGGGAAGTAGTCGCCACCCGGTTAGTACGAGTGCGATCCTCGTATTCTCTTAAACACGCCACCAGGCACAGTGCTGGATGTTTTGGTTCGTCTATTGATGGTGAACGTTACCCCGTCAGGGGTGTATGATCTAGCGTCGAGGTCCAAGGCCCGGACGTCTGATACTCTCTTGCAAGATATAAGGCAAAGGAGACAAAGTAATTGGGCCGATAATTGGCGTAGGGAGAGATCCGGATTCGGAGGCCAGGCGAGGAGAAAGGACAAAACAGTGGAAACATCCCAAGTGGAGGAGTAGCGGGGCCTAGGTGGTCGGGAAAGTCTGGAGCCCCTTAGGAATCTGCACACTAGTGGGTGTTGACCGGCTGGGTTTCCGTCCAAGCCTTGATGTGTCGAGGAAATAGCCGATCTGTAACAATTGATAGTTCGGTATGCCTTCCCTTCCTCGAAGAGGGATGTGAGGAAATCCAGAATGAGTGTCAGAGGGGCTGAAACGGGATCCATGTTCCTAGCCATGCACCAGCTAGCCCAATTTCTCCAGGCTGACCCATATGCTCGTCGAGTGCCCAGAGCCCATGCATCCGCCAAGAGTCGTCGAGTAGAGTCCGAAACAGCTTGGATTTCCCAGGGTCCCCTGAAATGCTCCAGGCCAGTAGGCTGAGAGAGGCGTTCACCAGGAGGGGTGAAAATCCCCAGACGGGTTACTGAGAAGGTCCTGGAAGGTTGGCAGCAATCTGGGGAGATCCACCGCCATCTCCAATAGCTGTGGGAACCATGATTGCGTCCCCCAGAAAGGGGTGACGAGGTCTAGTTCGGTCCGCTGGCGGCGGGTCTGGATGAGGGTGCGGGGGATCATCGAGAATGGGGGAAACGCATATAGTGGGGTTTCTTGCCAGTTCTGCAGGAAGGCGTCCACGGCTTCTGCCGCTGGGTCTGGTCTCCAGCTGAAGAAACGTGGGAGCTGGGCGTTGAGTCGAGATGCGAAAAAATCTATAGCAAAAGGACCCCACCGAGATGATATAGTGGAGAACACCTCCACATCCAATTTCCAGTCGCTGGTGTCCGAGAGATAGCGAGAACTCCAGTCCGCCTGGACATTGTGTAACCCTGGCAAATATTCTGCTTGAACCATCAGGTTCCGTTCCAGACAGAACTCCCAGAAGTCCTTCACTAATCCGGCTAGGAGCGCCGAATGGGTACCGCCCATGTGATTGATGTACCGCACTGCTGAGACATTGTCCATGCGGAGGCGGATACATCCATGTGCCTGATCTTTCGCGAAGCTGTGGACCGTGAAGGAGCCCGCCAGGAGTTCCATGGCATTGATGTGTAACCGGGCTTCGGTTTCCGACCAGTAGACACGCCTGCGCAGTGAGCGCCCCATCCCTGTAGGCTCGCATCTGATTCTATGGTGAATTCCGGGAAGGAGCCGAAGATCGCCTTGACATTCCAAGCGGACAGGTTGAGAATCTACCAGCGGATTTCATCTTTTGTCTCTCTGTCCAGAGTCACCAGGTCCGCGTAGGACGCGCCGTCCCGTGGGCAATCTTGAGTCGTTGTAGGGATCTGTAATGTAGAGGGGCGGGGAATACCGCCTGAATGGAGAATGTTAAGAGGCCGATCAAGCGAGCTAATTGTCGCAACGTGAGTTGCGGTCGGAGGAGTGCCCTGCGCAGCTCCTTGCGGATCGCACGAACCCTGCTCGTGGGTAGGCTCAAGGATTCTTGAAGTGAGTCCACCATAAATCCTAGGAATTCTATCCGTGTCGTAGGGGTCAGACAGGATTTCTCCCAGTTGATGATGAACCCTAGATGGGAAAGGAGATCTATTGCCAGTTTGATGTGTCGTAAGAGGACCTGGTGAGCTTGAGCCATGAGTAGGATGTCGTCTAGATAGACGATAAGTCTTATCCCTCGACTGCGTAGCCAGGCCATCGCCGGGCGGAGAAGCTTGGTGAAGCACCAAGGGGCCGATGAGAGGCCAAAGGGGAGGCAGGTAAAACGCCAGGTCTTGTTGCGCCAAAGGAAGCGTAAGAGGTCCCGAGATGTTTCTGCCACCGGGACTGTAAGGTAGGCATCCTTGAGGTTTAGTTTTGCCAACAAATCTCCGTGCTGGAGTAGGTCTCTCAGGAGGTGTATACCCTCCATCTTGAAATGACGATACTTTACCAAGTTGTTGAGGGGGCGCAGGTTTATAACCGGGCGCATAATGCCACCTTTTTTCTCCACAAGAAATACATTGCTCAGGATTGCCCCAGTGTTGCCTATGGGTGCCTGTTCTATCGTCCTCTTGTCTAGGAGGTCGAGTAGTTCCTCGTTGATCAACATGCAATCGTGCCGAGAGAGGTAAAGTGGTCTGGGGGAGGGGATACTTACCGGATCCCCCACTAGCTCTATGTGAAACCCCCGTATTGTGTTGAGCACCCAGGTGTCAGACGTCAGGTCCGACCATGTTGGGAAAAAATGTTGGAGTCTGCCCCCTACACAAACATGAGAAAAACATAGGTGTGTGCACAGAGTGTGAGAATTGTAAAAACTCACCGTAAGGTCGTCTTGAGCCGGTGTATCCACGGAAACCTCTTGAGCGCCATTGCCGGCCGCGGGACGGGAAGAATGGAGACCGGCCCCTTGTGTCGTGATAGGTGGGGCGTTGAGTAATGGAGCCTCGTCCCGTACTTCGGGACTGGAAATAATTCCGGCCGGCCAGACGGCTCCTAGATCTGCCGGCCCTGGTAGAGACCCGTCCCTGGAAAACCTTTTTCATAGAGATTTGTGCTTTATCAAGGGCAGTGAACGTGCCCACGTAACGCCCTAAGTCTTTGATAAATGAGTCTCCAAACAGAAGGCCCTGGGCATCTTTGCCGGCTTCCGTAAGGGCCAAGTTGGCTAATTTGGGGTCAATTTTAAAAAGTATGGCTTTACGCCATTCAATTGATAGGGAGGTGTTCACACTCCTGGCAATGCATATTGCTCTTTGGACCCAGCCACGAAGGTCATCGGGGTCAACCATGCGGTGTTCCGCTTTGGCGTCTTCCGCCAGGTCAAACAGTTTGGCCAAGGGGCCAAATATGTCTAAGTGCTTGTCTTGGCAGGCATGCAGGGCTGAGTCTAAACCCTTGCGTGGGTTCCAGCCCAGTTTGGTTAGGTACTGGGTCATTTTTGGGTCCACTTCTGGGGTGTCACACACTTTATTGGGGACTATTGGTCTGGGGCATTCTGCCCTAAGCTTGTTTCTTGCAGCCTTACTGAGTGGGCGCCATACCCAGGCTTCTAGGTAGCCTGCAACGTGGTCCGCTGGGTGCCATTCCGCGGTCCTTGGGTGGTGAAGCTCATCCGGGTCAAATAATGGCTCTCCCAGCGGATCCACTAGGACAGACCCCGCGGCCGCGGGGGTTGCCATCCCTAATTCACCTCCATGCGTCTCCGCTTGTGTGGAGGAAAAGAGGTCTGTGCCCCACTCAGGTCTCTCTGTATCTGAGTCGGTCTCTGACTCGATCTTGGCCTCCTCCTCTGACCCGATTTCTGAGTCGGAGTCGCTCTCAATTTATGCTCTCGCACATTTCCAAAGCCGCACCCGTTCTGCCAGGCTCGTTTGCGTGCTTGGGTCACGCTTCCAGGGGCGACCAATGGTGCGCCAGTCTTGGTGTTTCTGGAGGCAGGGAGAGAAATATGTTTGGCTTTGTGCGTAGCCTTTCTATGTGCCTGGTCACCAGGCTGTCCCATAGGGCGCGTGAGGGTTGCGCCTAAATCACTGGGATCTGCGTCCATAGGCCGTGCCAAAAGGGCTTGGGCAATGGACTGAGAGAGGGCTGATGACATAGATCCCATTGCTGCCATAATGGCGTCGGACATAGAGCGCTGAAGCGCCGTGAATTGGGGTCCCACTGAAATATGGGGGTTATCACCCAAAGAGAGCGGGTTTATCATGGTGGCTGAGGTCTCCCCTAATGGGGTGGTGTTGTCCCCATCCGTATGGGCGGGGGAGGCAGGCATATTGGGTTTAGGCATAGTAAAAACAATGCTAGGGATAAAGTCAGTGAGAGTAATTCACCCAAGCTGACTGTTAAATTAGAGTAGAATTGCAATATTCAAAACCAGATAGAGAAAAGTATTTAAAAATGCTGACAGACAGAAGACAGAGACTCTCACCAGGGCCCAGACCGTTGGTAGAAGGAGGGCAGGTCCCAAAAGGGGGGAAGAGAAACAGGAGGGTCACTGAGTTGACTAGAAAAGAGCGGGAAAAGAAAAAAATGAATTAATGCAGTGAATAGATAGAAGGGTTTAAGTAAAGTGAATAAAAAAAAAAGGTGAACAGTTGTTCGTCTAAAAAATTCAAATGAAAAATTTGAATGAAAAATTTGAATGAAAAATTCATCTAAAATGAGGGAAAACAGGTAGCCACAAAGAAAGAGGGAAATGGGAAGGCGGACCAGGGTAATATACTGGACATAAAGGGGCGTGGCCTGTGTGTGAGACATGTACTACCTTTTCTTTCAATTCTGTTAATGTTCTTTGCTGCTATGGAGTGGACAGTAAAGAAAGGGATATGCAAATACGAGCCTCCGTGTCTTGTAATAAAATCAGAGTTTACTACTGTTTTCAGAGATCAACATGTAGACAAACCTGTAGCCAAACATTTTTTTTCGGACCAGCTTAGACTTCCTACTGTTCATTTTATGGCCATTAATCATGATCATATTCCACCACTGTCACATGGAGGTGACAGGTCCAAGTTGCTTCTTCTTTCTTAAGGAAGCATTTTGGGTCTATCATCTTGACACTGTTACTGTAAAAGGACTAAATAAATGCATTTCTTACTCTATATTTCTTTAAGATTTTGATGACTGTTTCGACAATCCAGAATAGTAAAACATTACTCTTTGATACACATTTATTTTTGTGTCTATATATTTAGTTTGATATCTTATGATTCATATTACATCTTTTGCCTTTCAGGAGTTTTAGGAAAGTATTTTTGAGTTTTGCACACTACACAGGATTGTTTGTCAGTTTGTTTACTTTTAAATAGGGATTTCAGTGTCCTATGAAGAGTTGCCATTTATGCATTAATATATTTATATTTACAAATGAAGATCTTGGGGTCCAGTCTGACTTACTTTGTTACTCAATCTTCTATGTTTTTTTTCAGCATCTTTATTATAATATGTATGTGACTTATTTCACTTTGTGCTGAATGTTCACTTTACAAAGTGCAATATAATACTTTTGGTTAATAGGTACTGAGCTTAGGCGCAATTCCAATTACTTGCACAATCTGTAGTTATAGTTTGCATTGAATGTTTTTACTTTTTCATATGTCTTTTACACTTCATTGCAGGGAATTAACCCTTTTCCCACCACTATTTGCTACCAACATTATGTCAATCCCACAAAAATTCTCTATGTCTAATAGATTTATTGAGCATTGGGGATTCTGCAATCATGTTCACTTGTTGTCGTGTCACTTAGCAACAACATATGCTGCAAGGAGCTGCTCCACATCATTACATATGTCACGTTGGTCAAGTGTCTTGCCTGTGCACTTCTGCTGTTGGATTGGATCAGGTGCCATACACACTGTATTGGTAAGTTATTTTTCACAAATAAAACAAAACAAGGCTGTCTAGAGCTAATAAGAGTATTAGTAGGCAGCTAAACCTACCCAAACCAGAGTCTCTTCCTTCTGGTAAAAAGTACAATTTGGTATGGAAATGAGGGAGCAGCGCCTTTTAAATAGTCTTAAATCCAAAAGATAATCAGTGGAAAGAAAATAACCAAGAGAAAACAATATAGTTGGTGAAAGGAGTATAAAAACACACTTACAGTTTTCAGTAGCTATAGATCAGCTCCAGATGGTAGTGCCTGGGCTGTACAATCCACACCTATGGATTTTGTGGTCCTGTAGGGCCTTGGCCGATGTTGTATCTGGATCTGATCGCAGTAGAAATTGTGTGTATCTCTAAACTCGAAAGAAGTAGGTCACCATTATAGATTTGCATGGAAAAAATAAAGCAGAAAATAGTACTCACCAGTATACTGTAAAATTAAACTTTAAAAAAAAAAAAAAAAAAAAAGAACTCTTTTTTTGCAACCCTTTTGTGAGAACCTTTTTTATTTTCCTCCCCTTTGCACTCTGTGTATGAGCGCCTGGTGTAACATGACTACCCGGCACCCACTTTCAAACTGGCACAGCACGCTGCGCAGGACTTCGATGAGACCACTCCCCTGTCATGACAGGTAGAACAGCAGGGAGGGGGTCCATTATTGTGTGTGTTTGTGTGCATGGAGGTAGCTGCTGTGGCTCTATGATGGAGGTAGCTGCTGCTATGAAAGGAGAGATATTAATGTATGGAAGGAGAGGGAGACAAGGAAGGAAGACAAGGTGACTGACAAACATGGAAGGTGGGGGAGTGAGGGACATAGAAGGAGGGGGGTAGTGAGAAAGGTATCAGAGGCTTTCTTTGTGTTTATCTTATTTAGATATTTCACTTTCTGACCAGTTGAGAATATGAAACTGTTACCAGAATTGTCCACCCTACAAAGAACATAATAAGGACATTGGTTTGAGACTATTAAAAACAATAAGGCAATATATCTATTTGAATCATATTTGATTTTCTATAACTTGTTAGTCTTGTATTTTATTTTTTATTTTTGAATTTTCATTAGGTGCAATCTGTATTTTGCAGGTAAATGAGGAGAGAGGCAGGTTGCACCAAAACAACTATATACTTATAATACTTATAGATTATAAATTTTTTGATATTTACTTAATAAATGAATCATTCATAATTTTAAATTCATAAAAGATAGTTCTTGTTGAATGATAAATCATTGAACAAGCGGCCATTTGCTGGCTCAAAATGTACTTGGTTAAAGCAATATAGTCTCTTGTTGGGGTATTGTAGATAGGCTCAAACAGGATCTGTATTGGAACATTGATATGTCTTGTGAGATTTCCAAACCATGCGCATCATATTTGAAATACAAAAGAAACTAGGACCCAATAGTGCAATTTGGTTGAAAAAATATTGGTGTATGTATAAAAGCAGGTTAAAATTCACTTACAAACAAGGAACTTCCAAATAAGCTCTTAGTAAAGGCATAGAGTGGTATGATATATTGCAAGATAAAGCATACATAGTACTGTCTAAAGTTTTTAGTTTTCCAAATATTTTTTTATAAAGGATGAACAAATAAGTGAAAAATATAATTGTGTAAATGTACATATGTTTAAGCTCGTCTGTAAAGCAATCTATGAACAAACTTTCTGTGTTATTGTAGTAGATGATTTACTGCAAACCAATTAGTTTGAATGACTATCTGTTCCTGTACAAATTAATGATAATAAAGTTGCGTGCACGCAGAAGTAAATTCACACTGAGACACAGAGTTCAGGTTAATGAAAGAACTTCGGAGAAGTTTAATGGCTTCTGATTAAAAAGCAGGCTCGCAGGCCCTTTTAAAGGCATTATTACATCATTGAAGAAAATCAAGATATAGACAAATAGACATTGTTAATTGGCTTAGGTGCTAAGTAGTTAGTAAAATGCCCTCCCTACGGGGTGTACCATCTTAGGTCACTATCCTCGTCATGATTATCTCCTCCAGGTTTTAGCGCCATTTTGTTAACATGAGGAGCTCACTCGATGGGAGGGGCCTTTTGGCAGCTATCCATTTAGAGTGTAGCCTGGCACTGTTAGTTTTTCAAGGTTAGGTTTCAAGGCTTTTAGTAAATACACATTTTATCAAAGCTATTTCTTGCTGACATGCAAATTCTATGTTCTATAGACAAAGCTTTCTTGTAAAACTATGGGGCCTCTTAGAGGTATAGCAAGAGGATTTAAAGGGGCCTTACAGATTTATAGAGGCCTAATAATTCTACAACATTATGATATGCTTATATGCTAGCTATGCATCCCTTGGTTAAAATAAACATTATGCTAATATGTTTTCAATCAAAAAGTGCTCAGTAATGATGGGGTTATAGTACTTAATAATGAAACAAAGCTTAACTAAGGTTTGGTAGTGAAGGAACTAAATAAAGATTACATTAAAACTTTGAAAATAAATATTATTATGATATAATATTTCAGTTATTTAACTTGTATGTACGTGATTTATTATGATCCAGTGATCCATGATAGATGTAAATATAATTCACAAAATTGTATTGCTTTTATAGGTATAAGTCTGTCTACATATATTGAGGTATTGAACAAATACAGACAACACAGTAAGTGACTCCAGTAGCTCAAACACCCGTGTGGTATCCCCTATACCAACAACAAAATACATACAATGTAAACACAATGGATGGAGCTATTCAAAAACGTTCTTCTTCTTAATATAATGCTGCAGAAACAGAAAAGTGCATACAATAGTGCAGACAATTTACAATAAATATAAAAGCAATATTTACAAGGAAACACTCACAAAATCAGAGCCAATTGGAACCTGGCTCTGGTATAGATGGCTTCAGGATCTATTCCAGGGTGATCCTGGCCCTTCTGTGATTGATGGAGCTGTTTCCGGATGAATGGAGAAGAATCCAAAGGGTTGGAATAAATGAACAAATTTATTGAACAAAATTGATATAACTAAAACATAAAAACCATCAAGGATAAAATAATAAGTGAGCCAAAACGCGTTTCGCCTATTGTGGCTTCCTCAGTCAGCTCTCACAACCACTGTCCAGACAATGTTCTTTTATACCTCTTTAGTCTATTAAAATTCGCGGCTAAATTCCCTTTGGAACGCAAGCGTGCGTTCCACACCTTCATTACCATATTCCCAACCTCGTGGATGCGATGACATCACTTCCGGGTTCCGTTCCAAGTGGGGACGTGTATTTCCGGTCACGTGAATACGATATTGTCACTTCCGGGTTCCATCCTAAGTGGAACGCAGGATGCGTTCCACTTCAAATGTTGTCTGTCTTTTCCTATTCTCCTGTATAAATGGAACGCAAAATATGCGTTCCAAGTCTTCTTTTCGTCCCAGACATATTTCTGCATATTTTTATGTATACATAGAACGCAGAATATGCGTTCTATAACTCTTCATTGTCCCACAAAGGTGTCTCACAAAGTAGAAAAAAAACATATATCAAACATAGTTATATGAGATTTCTTTTTTACATACATATCATATATTCGATGTGCATATTAAGTCCCAATATTTAAAGTGATGGTGCTGATTATATAAAACAAGTGAATTACTTCATTGCATATAAAGTGACCATGCAAGTGAATTACTTCATTGCATATAAAGTGACCATGCATGCACAGAAGGGCCAGGATCACCCTGGAATAGATCCTGAAGCCATCTATACCAGAGCCAGGTTCCAATTGGCTCTGATTTTGTGAGTGTTTCCTTGTAAATATTGCTTTTATATTTATTGTAAATTGTCTGCACTATTGTATGCACTTTTCTGTTTCTGCAGCATTATATTAAGAAGAAGAACGTTTTTGAATAGCTCCATCCATTGTGTTTACAATATATTGAGGTATTAATCATTTGTATGTATAGAAATATATTTATAATATTTATGGATTAGGATATATTACCTGGTCTGGAAAAATAGCCCTGAGAAAAAAATATGTCTGTTAATAAGGAATGAAGAATGCACATGCTAAATAAGTGTAAACACTAATAAATATAAGGAAATAAGGAAACATAAATAACAGTACGATGTATACAAAAAGTAAAAGCAATTTAAAAATGATAAAAACAATACATTAAGAATCAGGAGGAACATAATATGTATATCAAATGTGCACAGAGAAGAAGGATATTAAACATTTAATATTAACAAGCTACCCATTTGTCTGAAGTGTCATAATACCAAAAATAAATAACAATAGTTAACTCTTAGGAACCAAGATTTTTCAGAGAATGTGTGCATTTGCAACTGAGGCAGTTTGGCTTGTGTCCTTTATACCAATAATCCCAAAGTACTGATGTCCCGATCGGTTCGCGAAAGGTTCGCAGCGGATGGCGAACATATGCGCTGTTCGGTCCACCCCCTATGTCATCATTGAGTAAACTTTGACCCTGTACCACACAGTCAGCAGACACATTCCAGCCAATCAGCAGCAGACCCTCCCAGACCCTCCCACCTCCTGGATAGCATCCATTTTACATTCATTGTGAAGCTGCATTCTTAGTGAGCTGTCCAGGAGGTGGGAGGGTCTGGGAGGGAGGGTCTGCTGCTGATTGGCTGGAATGTGTCTGCTGACTGTGAGGTACAGGGTCAAAGTTTACTCAATAATGACGAATAGGGGGAGGACCGAACAGCGCATATGTTCGCCATCTGTGGCGAACCGTTGGCGAACCGTTGGGGACATCACTATCCCAAAGTCCACCCACACATATCATATATTATTTTTTTTAAATTTGGTTACCAGTTGTTAGTAAATATAAGGAAGATTTTACAATTTGCAACATATTGCCACTGGGGATGTGGGCTTCACTTGGTGGTCTCTTCTTCCACATTCTTGACTCCACCAATGCCGAGTGAAGTTCCTTTGATACAGCCTGGGTGAACAAACATTGACTAAAGACCATGATGATCACCATCTCATTAATCCCATAAACAGTTTTAAGTGGCAGACATTGTAACTGTAAAACATCTTGAAGATGTTCGTAACAGAGGCTGTCAATGTAACATTACATACAGGAGCTATCTAAGTAACCCAATAGTGAAGACTGGTAGGACATACTGAGGACTGCTTTTGATAGGATTCTGTGAGAAAGGGCTAGGTAGCATATAGACTTTGAATCCACAAAAGCCTTAAGCTGTTTTGCCTGCTCAGTGTCAGGAATGTACAGAGTCCCAAAATGCAAATCTATAACTGTAAAGGAAAAAGTAATATATTATCATTCCTTAGTGGTGGCCAGACCTCGGATATGGTCAAATAACAAGCCAAGGTAAAAGGAGTACAGAATAACCACAGGCAGCTATCCAGTGTCAGAATATGAGAGATTTAAGCCAAAAATTTCAAGCCGAAGAATAAAAAAGCTAAATCAGTAACACACAGGAACTCACTCTCAGGCTACTAAAGACCACAAGAGGGTACTGAGTTTTGCAAGGAGCAAGTTTAAAAAGGTCTAGCATCTAACATAATCACTATGGTGCCAAAACGTCATAGAAAGGCAATGCAGGATTGATGTCCGCCTTGAGGAATTTGTGTTATATATACAGCTAATGATGTAGCAATGCACACCATTCTTGATGACAACATGATGCACAATGACAGTACAGAAATGTTGATTTGATGATGAATATCTTGCATACTTATTTATATCTTGAGCGCACAAGGCATCATTGTCATGTTAAAAAAGAGAGAAGATTGAGGCAGAGCCAAGCAACTGAACGGAACGCTTGCATGCCTGCTGAGCTACGTGAACTGAGACCTATTTACAACTTTTTTGCGACATCAGCCCCAAACTCACCAACCCCACCTGGACCCCCAGGCAGCAAACATTGACATGGGTTGAAAAATTAAGAAACAAAAGCCAGACAAGCCAAAACCGGGCATGAGCATAGGCGACCTATGGCGGCAGGCATGTGCCGCCTCACTACCCAAGATGGCCACCTACATGGGCGAGAGCTCTGACTTTTCAGACGACCAAGCCCTGGAGCCTGAGGACCTCCACTTACCTGCCCTGCGGGAGCCAAACCCAAGACCAGTACCATCAACCTCCAAACCAGACCCAACACCAGTAACTCTTTATATAGAAAATATAGGGAAGGCAAGAAAGGGGGAGGGGTGGCCCTGTATGTGAAGGATAGCATAAAATCTAGCCTAATAAAAGTTAGTGAGGCAAACATAAAGTCCGTTTGGGTTACGTTAGAATTTGGTAATCACACAGTAACTCGTGTAGGTGTGATTTATAGGCCCCCAGGACAAATTGAAGAGTTAGATAATCTACTAGTTGAGGAAATAGCTAAAATGACAATGAAGGGGGAAGTTATCATCATGGGTGACTTTAATCTTCCTGATGTAAATTGGAAAACAAAATTAGCTACTTGTGCCAGGAGCACACATATTCTAAACGCCCTACTGGGATTGTCTCTAAAACAAATTGTTGAGGAGCCAACTCGTAAAGAGGCCATACTTGATTTAGTGTTAACAAATGGAGATTTGGTATCAGATATTACCGTAGGTGAAAGTTTAGGATCCAGTGATCATCAGTCAGTGTGGTTTAATATAAGAACGGTGACTGAGTCACACCACACAAAAAACTAAAGTTTTAGACTTTAGAAAAACAGACTTTTTCTAAAATTAGAATATGTGTAGAGGAGTCATTATCAGACTGGAGCAATTTAAATGGAGTCCAAGAGAAATGGGATTATTTAAAAGTTGCACTATTGAAGGCAACATAAAATTGCATTAGGCTTGTCAGTAAAAGCAAAAAATTCAAGAAACCACTGTGGTATTCCGCAGATGTGGCCAAAATAGTTACAAACAAAAAGTTAGCATTTGAGTGAGGAAGACAAAATTATATATAAGATTAGGCAGAAAGAGGCTAAGCAAGTTATAAGAGCTTCCAAATCACACACAGAAGAGAAAATAGGGGGACAAAACATTTTTTAGATACATAAATGAGAAAAGAAAAACAGTAAAACAAGGATTAGTTAGATTAAAAACAAAAGAAGGAAGGTATGTAGAAGAGGATAAAGGTCTAGCTGACTGCCTCAATGAATATTTTTGTTTGGTATTTACAGATGAAAATGAAGGAAAGGGACCTCAGTTGAGAAAAAGGATAAATGAGTCATTTATTACACGTGAGTTTACAAAGGAAGAGGTTCTATTTCAACTGTCAAAAGTAAAGACAAATAAGTCAATGGGACCTGATGGAATACACCCAAAGCTATTAAAATAGCTTAGTGGTGTACTAGCAAAACCATTAACAGATTTATTTAACCAATCATTGTTAACAGGAGTAGTCCCAGAAGATTGGAAGTTAGCGAATGTTGTGCCCATTTAAAAGAAAGGTAATAGGGAGGAGTCGGGCAACTATAGGCCAGTAAGCCTTACTTCAGTAGTGGGAAAGTGATGGAAACCATGTTAAAGGATAGGATTGATGAACATCTAAAAACACATGGATTTCAAGATCAGAGACAACATGGGTTTACTTCAGGGAGATCATGCCAAACTAATTTTATTGATTTTTTTGATTGGGTAACTAAAATTATAGATCAGGGTGGTGCAGTAGACATTGCTTACCTAGATTTCAGTAAGGCTTTTGACACTGTTGCACATAGAAGGCTTATCAATAAACTGCAATCTTTAAGTTTGGATTCCAATATTGTTGAATGGGTAAGGCAGTGGCTGAGTGACAGGCAACAGAGGGTTGTAGTTAATGGAATATATTTGAAGCTTGGACTTGTCACCAGTGGGGTACCTCAGGGATCTGTACTTGGACCCATTCTCTTTAATATTTTTATTAGTGATATAGCAGAAGGTCTTGATGGTAAGGTATGTCTTTTTGCTGATGATACTAAGATATGTAACAGGGTTGATGTTCCAGGAGGGATAAGCCAAATGGCAAATGATTTAGGTAAACTAGAAAAATAGTCAGAATTGTGGCAACTGACATTTAATGTGGATAAGTGCAAGATAATGCATCTTGGACGTAAAAACCCAAGGGCAGAGTACAGAATATTTGATAGAGTCCTAACCTCAACATATGAGGAAAGGGATTTAGGGGTGATCATTTCTGATGACTTAAAGGTAGGCAGACAATGTAATAGAGCAGCAGGAAATGCTAGCAGAATGCTTGGTTGTATAGGGAGAGGTATTAGCAGTAGAAAGAGGGAAGTGCTCATGCAATTGTACAGAACACTGGTGAGACCTCACTTGGATTATTGTACACAGTACTGGAGACCGTATTTTCAGAAGGATATTGATACCTTAGAGAGAGTTCAGAGAAGGGCTACTAAACTGGTTCATGGATTGCGGGATAAAACTTACCAGGAAAGGTTAAAGGATTTTAACATGTATAGCTTGGAGGAAAGACGAGACAGGGGGGATATGATAGAAACATTTAAATATATAAAGGGAATCAACACAGTAAAGGAGGAGACTATATTTAAAAGAAGAAAAACTACCACAACAAGAGAACATCTTAAATTAGAGGGACAAAGGTTTAAAAATAATATCAGGAAGTATTACTTTACTGAGAGGGTAGTGGATGCTTGGAATAGCCTTCCAGCTGAAGTGGTAGAGGTTAACACAGTAAATGAGTTTAAGCATGCGTGGGATAGGCATAAGGCTATCCTAACTATAAGATAAGGCTAGGACTAATGAAAGTATTTAGAAAATTGAGCAGACTAGATGGGCCGAATGGTTCTTATCTGCCTTCACATTCTATGTTTCTATGCAGTAGCTGCTGGCAGACCTACGGAGGGATCTTCAGATGGATATGGCAACAGTTCGCAAAGACCTGCAAGGCCTGACTGGCCGCATGGGAACCCTGGAAAGTGACTCCCAAAACGCGAAGGCACAACTCACTCACTTACAACAAGAGATTTACACGCTCCAACGTCAACATACCACCACTGAACAGCGATATTGTCCTCCAAACAGGTGAAAGTGGTGACGATCGAAGAAATGTTTCAGATTCCAAGGCCAACAAAAGCATCTGTTTCAGCCCCACCGGACCTGATTGTGCACTTTCAAACAGGGCACAATAAGGCGGCAGTCCTGGGAGCAATAAGGGGGGAAATTACCTACAACTTTGAGAACTCAGTCCTCACCTTCTTTGCTGACCTATCAGGGAGTACTCTGGCATGGCGCAAAACTCTGCAGCCCTTCACGTCGCTCCTTTGTGAACGAGATATTCACTAGAGATGGCAGGGATCCCTTGCCCTAGTGGTCCTCCATGGCACTTCCTGCTACTGATGGCTTGGAAGATTTTAAGGGGCCTTGGCAAATCTCGGGTGTTTTGGACACAACTCAACACCTATTGGCAGATGCATGGGCTCCCGGAACTCGAAAATCATATAGGTCAGCCTGGAGATCTTGGGCTAGCTGGTGCCTGGCTATGGATGTGGATCCCATTTCAGTCCCTGTAACGGTTATTCTCCAATTCCTCACGTCTCTGTTTGAAGCTGGCTGAGCCTACAAGATGATAAATGCATATAGTTCTGTCATCTCTTCAGACCATCAGGGTTTTTAAGGGTTCTCCGGAAGGTCAACACCCCCTAGTATGCCACTTCTATGGGGCTCCCACCTTTCCAGCTCACCTAGACCATAATATTATTTTACGTGGGAAGTCTCTATGGTGCTGCAGTATTTTGCCCAGTAGCTTGTCTGCGAGTATATGAGGTCTGCACTAAGCCGCATCGTTCACCATCATCTCCTCATCTGTTTCTCTCCTTTCGTCCTCCTTTTACCCCGGTAATGAGTACTACCATGGCCCATTGGGTGAAATGAGTATTGCAACAGGTGGGTATGGACACTTTGTGTGTTTGGAACCCATTCGGTATGGGCTGCTGCAGCCTTGTCGATGATGACTCTGGTGGCATGGTTGGAAGACATGATGAGGATGGCGGACCAGTTTTGGAAATCTACCTCCCGTGAATTTTATTTCCGGCCGGTGGGTGACTCATGTTTATTCCCCGGTTATCTGTCAGCTTTGAACTTGCAATATGAGTGTAACGGATCACCTGGCACCCCGACTGGGTACCTCCATTGAAGGATGCTCCTAGCGCTTCCTGTGGACTCCAAGCACTGCAGCAGACACCACAACCACCGCAGACTCCGCAACCACTGTAGCTTGACTGGAGTCTCGCCGTCTTCCTTCCACCCTGGATCAGCTTCTGTCCTCCAGGACCGTGTGGGAAAGACCTCTTCCTTCCACCCTGCAGGAACCTCCAGCATCCAGGACTGTGTGGAGAGCGTGTCAGGAACAAGCTCTTAAAAGAGCTAAGTGATTCAAGCTCAGGGGAGTATGCAGAGCATAGCAATCCCCAGTGTGATTATAACAGCTCCCTCCAATAATGAGACAAGGCTACATTTAGAGGGATCAAGAAGAACTGTCTTAACCTTTATTTCCCTTGGGACCAGCCCATAGGGTCACCACATTAACATTGCTGTGAAAACTCAATAAAATCACAAACAGTCAAACCATAGCAGGCAACACACAGTGACTTATCACAACACAATGGCAAATTTTTAAAGGGGTGGGGGAGACAATATTTAACAGAAAATATCTCACATGCCTGCAGAATTAGCAATATGCAAATCTACCCGAATATGCAAATGAACCAGTCTTGCTATTCAGGTAGTGCATATTGCTGTTGCTACCAACAGAGGGCACTAGACAAGCTCCATAGCCAAACCCACCTAGTTGGTAGAAAACCTCAGCAGTACAGGAGAGCAGGCAATACATTACACAGTACACACACACACTATAAAAAATTACATTACACACACCCTGCTCCTATAATGGGTACAGGGTGACTAAACCATAAGAGAAATAAAGCAACCTACATAAATAGTCTGTCTAAAGGTAGAATAGGGGCTTTAAAGCCAAATACATCAAAGAGTCATAGTCACAGGGGAGGAGGCTGGCAAGCAGGCCTCTCCAGGACCAAGTGGCGAAGGGCACTTCGTCACAATGAGCCTCCTTGTCTTGTTATAAAATTACATGATTTGGCTATTACATGATGAAAAGTCATTTATTAAAGACACAGAGGCAAGTATTATCCCACCCTGGATACACTGCTGAATTAGGTTAAATATTCTCACCCTGGTATATTTATTGGATAAGGTTAGTGTTACGGTAAATTGGGTTTTTATTGCACTAGGTTATGATTTATACATTTGGAATGACGGTCTGTTTTTGGGTTCATGGGTGTCTAATAAGGATCTGTCTATGCCTTTCATACACACTAAGTTGCAAGGACTGAAATAATCGCATGGCTCCTATTTATTTCTGTTTTCACAGCCTAATTTCGGCTCATTTGCTGGATTCCTACGGATTGTCATATAATGGGATCCTCTATGTTGGCAATTTCTGATTCAGTGGTGGATTTGTCCCAGTATGTTGTATTGTTCCTGGTTGAATTCCGACTGGATTTCAAGACAGTTGTTCTTATGCGGTTAGACTGATTCATCGATTCCTATTTGATGTTTGTTATTGTATTGCATTGTCAAAGAAAGAGGAAATATGATGGGAGGTGCTGACTATTATACTGGGTCTTGGTATGGGAGTGGCTTATCACTATGTATACCATTTGTTTCTTACTGTTTGTATCCTTTGCTGCTATTGGTGGACAGTAAAGAAAGGGATAAGCAATACTCACCTCCGTGTCTTTAATAAAATCATGACTTTTCGTCATGTAATAGCAAAATCATGTAATTAAAGCTCATGAGTTGTAGTTTGAGGAATAGTGCAAAATCTGGCCATATATGTAAACAAAGCTGAGTTAGCACAAATCATGGATATTTCTAGCATTGCTCACTTAACACCATTTAGTAAATCTGGCTGTTTGTGTCCCTTTGTCATATAAATAGTGATGTCTGATTCTAATAAAGCTTCCATAACATGAAGCCAGAAATGAACCGTTAGAACATGGAATCTTTTATGGTATCTTTTTGGTCCAAATCTATTGTAATATTGGGCCAGAAAAATGCACACTAATACTAAAGACAAAATAAAGGAAACAATGTTTAATGCTATAGTATTATGCTCCTTCTGGGAATCTAGTCATTGTCAAGTTGCAGTTTTGCAGAATATAAAAAAATAAAGTGGAATGACTTGCTTTAGTAATCGTACTAAGAAACTTTAACGCTTGGATGCTGATTCAATGATGTAAGTCCTCTGTATGCCTTTCAGATAGAGAAATTATTTGAATTGCTGGAGGGCTAAAGACTGCATGTGTATTTCTCTACAAGTTAAATAAAGATAATAACATCCAATCTGTAAGTCAAACATTAATCTCTTTTCTTTGATTTCATTCTAGTGTTAAAATTGTGCAAATGCTTACAATCAATTAAAAATAAAATTGTAAAAAGCCGGTTCTTATTTTATATTTACACTAGATAGTTTACTGTGAAGCCATTACTTTTATGATGTTGCAGGAACATTTACAAGACAACTACTAAAAACACAGCTGGGCTCTCAGGCATCTCAAACATAGTTAGAAAAGAAAGCAAGGAATTCTACAGGGTGCGTTTTGTCTTAAATGTTTCATAAGTGCATTTTACTGATGTGCTTTGTGTGCAGTATTAGAACAAAGGATTCTGTTATGTATGTGACATTTTAATACTTGGAAAAATCTATTTCCTTAACAAGGTAAACACTACAAGAAGGCAAGAAAAATCACAGTGATAGAAGAAATGCCTTACATAAATCTATGCTTTACAAGAGTGAAAATAATTGGCTGATTCAGATCTGTGTAGTGTAAATTGTTTTAGGAGAATATTTCATAGTATGACAAACCTTGCAAAACATTCTAAGCAGAATGTCATAAGCATTCACTTCTAAAATTGCATTTTGTCTTTAACTCTTTGCTGTTCTTTTCCTATAAACATTATCTTTGATTTAAATTATCTGGAATAACCATTCAATGGCAAGATATATATATATATATATATATATATATATATATATATATATATATATATATATATATATATATATATATATATATTAAGATTGCTATATAACATTCATAAGATTTGTTTGAACAGTTTGTCTTATATTTCTAAAGCTGCAAGTTTTAGTGTATCAACCCCAACTATCTAGCCTGATCCTCTGTTATCCCCAACTGAAAGACACCTCTCTGAGTTTTGTGTATGTTCCCTGCATTTAATCAAGACCAAATAATGCCAATCAAGACTATCGAGCAATCAAATTCGAGGCTCACATTTATCTAAAAGTAAAAGATAAAGCAAACCAGCATGTAAGTCAGTTGAAATTCAAGGCGCCAGAGTACATGAAGTTTGTTGAATAATCACAAATTCTGAATATTCACAGCCCCTTGTAACCTAAACGTTATTGTGCATTTACAATATGACTTACAGCCATGGCTCAAAGTACCTATTAGCCAAATACTGTGCAGAGGATAGAAAAGGGAAAATGGAAGAGATAACTGTATCGTAAAAGGTGACATATATATAAACCAATTAGACAAAAGAGTGACAACTCTTATCTTGAGTGACACTAACAACCCTCATTTAAAGATATCTATTTTATAGCAGAAGTAAGTCAATCAGTGACTCAGTTTCGTTCCATTTACTTTGCTACCTAATTAAGTAGATTTGTATCTGCTGGTTAGACAGAAGGTTGGTTTCTGGCTGATAAAGAAAGGCGTTATATATATTCTGCAAAAATATAAATGGTGCCATTTTTTCATGTCATATCTTTAGAGGATATGATTAAATGATTTAAGGCTTATTTAGTTTTATCTGATTATTTTAATCAACCAATTCATTTAAAATCATTAACATTGTATTACATAAAAATTGTCAAAACTAAGAGTGTTTTGCAGTTTTGGCAAAAATCAAGTATATTGGAGTATTACAATGTGAAAGTTTGCATATCATGAAAATCAGAACATATGTAAATTCCAGGTATAAATAAGTCTTGTTATTATTGCCTAATATCAGTCCTTACATGATTTGGCAACCACCTGTATTTAATTGTATTACTAAGGAAGAACCACCAGCACTATGTGAGACTGTTGCAGATTAAATTGTACTTTTTTTTCTTCTAGGATAAAGGCAAGTTGATCTTGATTAATGTTTCACCATTTTCTTTTCAGGATACTTTAATTTTCATCCTGTACAAAACAACAACAACAAAATGGTCAGATGTAATTAACCTCTGTGTGTATTATTTTTCAGTAACTCTCCTGGCTGACCATTGCTCAATGAAGTCAGCTATCTTTAAATATATGTTATGTTGGTAAATATATGGTATGTTGACTGTCCAATAAATGGTGGTTCTGACTAAAGAATATTTAAAGATGATTGTTCAAATGAAAAAAAGGGAAATGTATTAAAAAAGGTATTTACCTTTATGTATTAATTAGAAAATAACACACAGTGGCAATATTACATGTAAGCTTTTGTTTTGACTAATAATTATATTTAATGAAAAAATGCCATATGTCACACTTAAGGTTATCTCAAATCAACAGTGATTAGTGATGTCGCGAACCCGAAATTTTCGGTTCGCGAACGGCGAACGCGAACTTCCGCAAATGTTCGCGAACCGGCGAACCGCCCGAAACGCCATTGACTTCAATGGGGAGGCGAATTTTAAAACACACAGGGACTCTTTCTGGCCACAATAGGGATGGAAAAGTTGTTTCAAGGGGACTAACACCTGGACTGTGGCATGCCGGAGGGGGATCCATGGCAAAACTCCCATGGAAAATTACACAGTTGATACAGAGTCTGGTTTTAATCCATAAAGGGCAGAAATCACCTAACATTCCTAAATCACAATGAATATGGATTGACACCTGACATATGACATATTGACACCTTGACATATGGATTGACACCTGTCCTCAGAGCCCCTGATGCACACTGACACAGAGCAGAATAGGGACTGTTCCCCCTACATCGGGTCACTTGGCAGATATGGATTGACACCTTGTTGCAAACTGCTATTTGTAACGGGCCCTTTAAATGGCAAATTGCCCTGTTTCCCTGGGTTGTGGAGAAGCCTCTTTGCCAGCCTCCTCCCGCATGACTATGGCCCCTGGGAGATTGTGAAAATGTATGCACTTTTATTTGGTGTGTATGGCCCTTTAAGACTGTCGGTGGGCATATTGGGGCTTATGGACTCTTTATGTGACTGGTGCTGGCCCTTTAAACACCTTTTTTGGGACATCAGGAAGATTGGGACACTGCCCCTTTAAGGCCGTGTCCCCAGACTTGTTGGGGACACGGCCCCTTTAAGACGGTGTCCCCTGTGTCCCCAGACCTGGTGCAAACCCTTTGTGCCTGCCTTGCTATTTCCCACTTGGTTCAGTAAATGGGAAATTATTTCAGCTGCAGAGACTAAGTCCCATTCGTGATGGGACTTAGTCTTTTTTTCAGCCGTTTTTTTCAGCCTTATTTCAGCTGCAGAGACTAAGTCCCATTCGTGATGGGACTTAGTCTTTTTTTCAGCCGTTTTTTTCAGCCTTATTTCAGCTGCAGAGACTAAGTCCCATTCGGCGATGGGACTTAGTCTTTT
>OW240917.1:81771998-81797068 GCA_933207985.1 Pelobates cultripes
CTATTCAATCTATAACAGTGAAAAAAGATTATTTATTTTTCAAATCCAAACTATTGTGACACCAGATCTAATTAGTGGCACTTGTCAGCGTATCCACTGTTAGCGTAACACACCCGCTTTAAGGACACTGACTGCTATTCAATCTATAACAGTGAAAAAAGATTATTTTTTTTTTAAATCCAAACTATTGTGACACCAGATCTAATTAGTGGCACTTGTCAGCGTATCCACTGTTAGCGTAAAACACCAGCTTTAAGGACACTGACTGCTATTCAATCTATAACAGTGAAAAAAGTTTTTTGTTTTTAAATCCAAGCTTTGTGTCACCAGATCTAAGTGGTGGCACTGGTCACCGTATCCACTGTTAGCGTAACACACCCGCTTTAAGGACACTGACTGCTATTCAATCTATAACAGTGAAAAAAGTTTTTTGTTTTTAAATCCAAGCTTTTGTGTCACCAGATCTAAGTGGTGGCACTGGTCACCGTATCCACTGTTAGCGTAACACACCCGCTTTAAGGACACTGACTGCTATTCAATCTATAACAGTGAAAAAAGATTATTTTTTTTTTAAATCCAAACTATTGTGACACCAGATCTAATTAGTGGCACTTGTCAGCGTATCCACTGTTAGCGTAACACACCGGCTTTAAGGACACTGACTGCTATTCAATCTATAACAGTGAAAAAAGTGTTTTGTTTTTTTAAATCCAAGCTTTGTGTCACCAGATCTAATTGGTGGCACTGGTCACCGTATCCACTGTTAGCGTAACACACCGCTTTAAGGACACTGACTGCTATTCAATCTATAACAGTGAAAAAAGTGTTTTGTTTTTTTAAATCCAAGCTTTGTGTCACCAGATCTATTTGGTGGCACTTGTCAGCGTATCCACTGTTAGCGTAACACACCCGCTTTAAGGACACTGACTGCTATTCAATCTATAACAGTGAAAAAAGATTATTATTTTTTTTAAATCCAAACTATTGTGACACAGGATCTAATTAGTGGCACTTGTCAACGTATCCACTGTTAGCGTAACACACCCGCTTTAAGGACACTGACTGCTATTCAATCTATAACAGTGAAAAAAGATTATTTTTTTTTTAAATCCAAACTATTGTGACACCAGATCTAATTAGTGGCACTGGTCAGCGTATCCACTGTTAGCGTAACACACCCGCTTTAAGGACACTGGCTGCTATTCAATCTATAACAGTGAAAAAAGATTATTTTTTTTTAAATCCAAACTATTGTGACACCAGATCTAATTAGTGGCACTTGTCAGCGTATCCACTGTTAGCGTAACACACCCGCTTTAAGGACACTGACTGCTATTCAATCTATAACAGTAAAAAAAGTTTTTTGTTTTTAAATCCAGCTATTGTGACACAGGATCTAATTAGTGGCACTTGTCAGCGTATCCACTGTTAGCGTAACACACCCGCTTTAAGGACACTGACTGCTATTCAATCTATAACAGTGAAAAAAGATTATTATTTTTTTTAAATCCAAACTATTGTGACACAGATCTAATTAGTGGCACTTGTCAGCGTATCCACTGTTAGCGTAACACACCCGCTTTAAGGACACTGACTGCTATTCAGTCTATAACAGTAAAAAAAGTTTTTTGTTTTTAAATCCAAACTATTGTGACACCAGATCTAATTAGTGGCACTTGTCAGCGTATCCACTGTTAGCGTAACACACCCGCTTTAAGGACACTGACTGCTATTCAATCTATAACAGTGAAAAAAGATTATTTTTTTTTTAAAATCAAACTATTGTGACACCAGATCTAATTAGTGGCACTTGTCAGCGTATCCACTGTTAGCGTAACACACCCGCTTTAAGGACACTGACTGCTATTCAATCTATAACAGTAAAAAAAGTTTTTTGTTTTTAAATCCAAGCTATTGTGACACCAGATCTAATTGGTGGCACTGACTGGGGAAATGGGCACAGTATGCACTGTGAGCCTGACACAGAAGCTGGCAGCAGTGGCAGACAACTGACTGCTATTCAATCTATAACAGTGAAAAAAGTTTTTTGTTTTTAAATCCAAGCTATTGTGACACCAGATGTAATTGGTGGCACTGACTGGGGAAATGGGCACTGTGAGCCTGACACAGAAGCTGGCAGCAGTGGCAGACAACTAAGTGCATTTACATTAGATAGAAAAAAAAAATAAAAAAAAAGCATACCCTTATCCCTAACCTAGCTATGCTTTTCCCTATCTTATGAACAGCAGCTACACTTTCCCTCCTCTTACTAAGCATGCAGCTTGAGAATGAATCTAAAATGGATGCTGTCCAGTAGGTGGGAGGGTCTGCTAGGGAGGCTGTGCTGCTAATTGGCTGGAATGTGTCTGCTGACTGTGAGGTACAGGGTCAAAGTTTACTCAATGATGACGAATAGGGGGCGGGTCGAACCGCGCATATGTTCGCCCGCCGTGGCGAACGCGAACATGCTATGTTCGACAGGAACCGTTCGCCGGCGAACCGTTCGGTACATCACTAACAGTGATACAATACATGGAAATCTAAATGTAAAACTCAATAAAGTGGGCTGGATCCCCAACCTAATCAAGATGAAAAGGGACAGGCACTTGATAAAAATACAAAAAAATAAAGTGTAGCACAGTGGGCGCTTAAACATAAAATGTAAAAACAAATGTGTAGCATGTACACTGAATGATGTGCAGCTAAAATCACTAATGAAACAAATTAGTCCAATTTCACCTAACAAAACTATTTTAAGAAAGGATCAACACACTCTGCTATTTAAATACGTTTTATTAATTACCTTTACAGTAAAGATATTTTTTCTTTTAACACAGATTTACAAAACATTAAAAACACAAGACAATAATACCCACATCATTAAATTCATTGTGATACATACAAAACAAAACAATAACTACTGGAGCATGCCGATACTCCCTATAGGAAACAGGGCTAAACTTCTGTAGTTAAAACATAAACTTAAATCTTGTTGGCTGTCAGCCGGGTACAAGGATATTTTGACTTCATTATTTTCTCTAAAAGGGACTACTGTAATATTTTGTGTGCTATTTCCAAGACATTAATTGATATGACAAAACAAATTAGCTCATATGACTTAAAAAAGCAACATAAGCTAAAAATGGGATAGCACATATAGTGTAAAGGATGTGAAGATACAACCTGTATAACAGGGCGTGATCTCAAAATGGTCTAGAGGATAAAAAATATATATATAGTGAAGTATGAAAAACAAGGGGCAAAAGCATCCAGGAGGTAGAGAACTTACAAGAAGTATAGATGGTCTGTGATTATCTCCCCTTAGGGGTATCTGAATGTAGCAATGGAGTTTTCCTTATGTCTGAGAGCCTCAGAAATATAAAAGGAAATATACATAGAATAGTACTGTAAAAAAATGTACAAAAGTTTATTTCACTGATTGCACTTACATTCAGGTCGCAATCTGCAGGCATATATCCACTAACAAGTGGAAACATGATGACAAATCGATCTATGCAGAAGATGGAACAAACAGCTGATTGTCAAATGCTGATATAAAATAGTAGTACAATCCAAAAACAAGACAATACAAAAGAATAATAAAAGTTTGTCCAAAGTGCTCAATCCAACACGTTTCGTCAAGGATGACTTCTTCAGGGATATGAGGGTAATTCAAGATCATTTTCTTTATATATCCTTCAGTACAGGTTTTCTTTATTAATCGAATATTCCCGCGAGATAGAATACTTCCGGGTTCTGACGTCAGGAGTTCTTCATTAGACAAATCTATTCTGATGTGAGGGAACACATGACCATCTTTGCCACTTCCGCGTTCCACAGTGGAACGCACAGCGGCACTTCCGTCTACCGTACATTACAGCGTTCCAATAATGGAACGCGTATCATAAATCTAACCTCAGAATAAATAACAAAGTGCAAGTGAATAAATAACAAAGTGCAAGTGAAACTGCCGAATAAAATATGTATGTGTATGGGTACAAAGACAAAAAATATATGTATGTAAATATATATGCGGGTCCATCAGAGACCTAAAGCACAGGAAAATGTAAAATACTAAAAAAATTATAATAAAAAAAAGAAAAAAAGAGAAAAGAAAAAGAGAAAAAGAGAAAAAAAAAGAGAAAAAAATAAATAATAAAAAAAATAAGTGGATGTCAAAAATAAAAATAAAAAAAAGAAAATAAATAAATAAAAATAAAAAAATATAAAATATAAAAATAAAAAAATAAATAAAAATAAAAATAGATAAAAATAATAATAATAATAAAAAGTTTATATTTTTATATTTTTTATATTTTCATATATATTTTTTCATTAATTTATTTTTATTTTTATATTTTTTTATTATTTTTTTATTTTATTTTTTTAATTTTTACCATTTATATTTATTTTTATTTATTACTATATATTTTTATTATTATTATTTTTATTTTTATTTTATTTTTACATTTATTTTTATTTTTATTTTTTTATTATTTTTTTATTTTTATTTATATTTTTATATTTATTTATTTAATTAATTCATTTTTTTAATTTTATTTTTATTTTTTTATTTATTTATTTATTTTATTTTTTATTTTTATTTTTGACATCCACTTATTATTTTTTGATTTTTTTTCTTTCTTTTTTCTCTTTTTTCTCTCTCTTTTTTTTTGATTATCATTTTTTTAGTATTTTACAATTTCCTGTGCTTTAGGTCTCTGATGGACCCGCATATATATTTACATACATATATTTTTTGTCTTTGTACCCAAACACATACATATTTTATTCGGCACTCTTTTCACATATACAGGTATATATGCCATAGATTTGAGTGCTTTGGTATTCACTTGCACTTTGTTATTTATTCTGAGGTTAGATTTATGATACGCGTTCCATTATTGGAACGCTGTAATGTACGGTAGACGGAAGTGCCGCTGTGCGTTCCACTGTGGAACGCGGAAGTGGCAAAGATGTTCATGTGTTCCCTCACATCAGAATAGATTTGTCCAATGAAGAACTCCTGACGTCAGAACCCGGAAGTATGCTACCTCGCGGGAATATTCGATTAATGAAGAAAACCTGTACTGAAGGATATATAAAGAAAATGATCTTGAATTACCCTCATATCCCTGAAGAAGTCATCCTTGACGAAACGCGCTGGATTGAGTACTTTGGACAGACTTTTATAATTCTTTTGTATTGTCTTGTTTTTAGATTGTACTACTATTTTATATCAGCGTTTGACAATCAGCTGTTTGTTCCATCTTCTGCATAGATCAATTTGTCATCGTGTTTCCACTTGTTAGTGGATATATGCCTGCAGATTGCGACCTGAATGTAAGTGCAATCAGTGAAATAAACTTTTGTACATGTTTTTACAGTACTATTCTATGTTTATTTCCTTTTATATTTCTGAGGCTCTCAGACATAAAGAAAACTCCATTGCTACATTCAGATACCCCTAAGGGGAGATAATCACAGACCATCTATACTTCTTGTAAGTTCTCTACCTCCTGGATGCTTTTGCCCCTTGTTTTTCATACTTCACTATATATATATTTTTTATCCTCTAGACCATTTTGAGATCACGCCCTGTTATACAGGTTGGATCTTTACATCCTTTACACTATATGTGCTATCCCACTTTTAGCTTATGTTGCTTTTTTAAGTCATTTGAGCTAATTTGTTTTGTCTTATTGTTATTCGCACCCTTTTTTTATCCAAGTTAAAAAGTTGTGCGACCGTTTTGCTCATATTTAGTTTGTAACCAGATATATAACTGAATCTGTCTAATTCTGCCAATAAATACTTCAATGATTTATTTTGTTCCGTCAGAAAAATAAAAACATTGTCAGCTTATAGGCATAATTTTGACTGTTGGCTTTTAAGTGGGTACCCCTTTATTTCTTTGTTCTCTCAAATTTTTGTTGCAAGTGGTTCTTTCGGGGATAGTGGGCAGCCTTGTCTAGTTCAATTTTTTAAATCAAACCATTCCGAACACAGATTCATGCTCACCATCCTAGCTGTTGGAACAGTATATAGAGATGTTATTGCCCTAAGCAACCAATCACTCAATACGTAATGTTGTAGTGTAACGAACATGTACTCCCATCCCACCCTGTTGAATGCTTTTTCTGCATTTAACGACAGGATGAGAAGGGGGTACCTGATCTCTCTGCCGAGTCTAAGATATTATTATCCTTCTGATGTTATTGCAGGATGACCTGCCCAGGACATAACCGATCTGATCCTGATGAATAATACCCAACAGAATGCTCTTCAAGTGCTCAGCCAGTAGTGATTAGAATAGCTTAGTGTCAACGTTTATTAATAAGATAGGCTCGTAACTGGTTAAATCTGATGAATTTTTCCCTGATTTTTATATGGGTAGGATATTTGCTTTCAATATTTCTCGAGGGAAAGTATCTTTAATCACGATCTCATTAAATGTTTCAACTAAGTGATGCAAAATTTAATTTTTATAGAGTTTGTAAATTAAATTGCTATCTAGACCTGGTGTTTTATTTTGTGCTAGTTTTTTTAATTGCTCTCTACCTCTGCTATTTCTATTGGTTGATTTAATTCTTGAATTTGTTTTACTAGGAATTAGGGACGGACTTATATTTTTCAAATAGTTATTAATGTCTTCCTTTGGTGCTTTCTTGGGAAGGTTATAGTGTTGCTTATAACATTCAACAAACACATTGGCTATGTCTTTTGGGGTCATATATACTTGATCTCAAACTTTTATTAAAGTGATTCTCTCCTTTAATGTTGTTTTTTTCAATTTCTTAGAATTCTATCCGCCCTATTGCCTTTATGATAAAATTTCATTTTAAGGCGGTACAAGTTTTTAATTGTAGCTTCTAATTCTAACTGTTTAATTTTGTTTAAGATTTATTCAAGATTTGTTTGAGTTCCAAGTTTGAAATTGTTTAAAATTTTTTGAGAAATACTATAGAATTGTATATAAAGCTCTGCTAGAGATGAACCTCTTACTTTAATAAGATTAGAGTTTAGTTTAATAAAATTACCACTTTAAGAGCACACCAGACAGTAGTATTTATTATCTCCTCTTTAGAATTTTCTTGGAAGAAAATTGCTACGTATATATTCTTGATTTTGTTGGTTTTTAAGAATATAATTATCTAAGCGCCATGTGGTTCTAGATGTTAATTTTAAAATGTTGTTTAATTCCAAGATTATTAAACTGTGGTCTGACCATATGTTACCTTTTCTATATATCTTTTTAGTATTACTGATTATTGACATGTCGCCCAAAAAAAGATCAATTTGAGAAAAGGATTAATGTACTTTAGAAAAATGTGTGTAATCTTTTTCACTACTGTTATAAACCCTCCAAATATCAGCCAAGTTCAATCAATTATTACATTTATTTAATTATTTTGATTGTTTAATAACATTTTTATCTATGACCTCAGAAATGTTTTTTTTTTAATCCAAATAGTGGTCAGGAACGCAGTTTATGTCACCTGGTATTAGAAGATAACCTAATCTAATTTGGTTAATTTCTTCTTTAATCTTTTCAAGAAAGCAAACTGGATATACATACCAAAGTAAATAACTGATTGTTTATCTCACACACTAAGGTTATATAGCGACCTTCTGTATCCTTACTCTGGTATCTAACTTTTACTTGTAAGGTATTAGCCATTATAATGGCTACTCCTCATTTTTTTTATTTTCAGCCAAAGATGCTGAGTATATATGTCTACATTTATTGGTCCACCATTTTTGTTCCTCTTTTGCTTTCCAGGGAGTTTCTTGAACCTTTAAAATGTCTATAGCTTTTTTTTCATTGTTTTTAGCACTACTCATTGTTTTAAATCAGAGTCACTGTACATTCACTGTCATAAGTCTAACCATAATTTAAAAAAGAAAAAATTTAACCCCATTCCTCATCCTTTGCTGGCAGCCACAAAATATAACAAAAATACAAACATATAGATAAACATATAAACAAAGACCACATATGTGCATGTCTTCTCAAACCTCAAGATAGTCATACTACGTTCTATACCTCTAAATAGAGGTTAAAAATATGACATATTTCCCTCGAATAAACAAAGGTTATGGGCAAACTACTAAGTTCAATGAACCTACGGCAGGGGTAAACTGCTGATTGGGGCGAAAATGTTGTTATAATTCCTTGATATATATTAGGGAGCCAACCGAAAAAAAAGAAAGAAAAAGAGAAAAAAACATTCATATATATATATATATATATATATATATATATATATATATATATATATCTTGCTATTTCTATGTTACAGTTATATAATTTCCAAAAATTTCAATAGTTATATTAAACTTATTCCACATTACAATGTATAAATTAAATAAAACCTCTTATATTACTCAAAAACTGTATCTTATCTTCTAAGTGTTGGTGCTATGACAACTGTATATGCTTGTGTCAAAATCTCATCTTTGTGATATTTGTCTAATATTTATACAGTTTGATGGATAAATAAATCTTCTTGTTTTAACCTTAATAGTATATGTTAAGTTATAAATATTACAATTGATGCTTTCACCACTATTATTATTCCTATAGTTAAAAAATTAATATACTAACACAAAGAAAAATTATATTCATTCGATCTTCCTGTTATTTCTATATTACAATTAACTTATTATACCAACAATTGTTTGTCTATATTAATATCCTCCTTATTATAAGTGCAAAAAAAGCTAAATTACCATGTGTTTCTTATTTCTTTCTTACTAACTAACTATGGTATCTAACCATAGTTTCCACCTTCTTCACATTCATTCAAACCTTCTTCAATTTTTGTGTTACAATTGACTTATGTAAATACTAACTATCCCATATTAATGTTATGCATATTCCTCATTGCAGTGTTTTAATTTAAGTGTAACGTCATATTTTGGCTCAATGCTACGGTATATCATATATTATTAGTGTTACTATTAGTACTATAACAACCTTTATTTACCTATATTGATATCTTAACTTGTGTTATTTGTGTATTAAATGTATTACAATTCTATGTGAAGGGAATTCTATGTGAAACCTATTATTTACCCCTAATACTGTATCTTATAGTATAAGTATTATGATTAATATGTCACCCCTTTTACTGCCCCCTTTTGTTAGCAAGTATCTATATATTAACACCAAAAATAAAAAAAAGAATATTCCTATATATATCTTACTATTTCTATGTTACAGTTGTCTTATATAATTTCTAAAATTCCCCTAATTATTTAACGTATTCCACATTACAATGTATAGATTAAGTAAAATCTCATCTCTGTGATATATGTGTAATACTTATACAATGTGAATGATCAATAAATGCTCTTGTTTTACCCTTAATGGTATATCTTAAGTTATAAATATTTCAATTGATACAGCTATTATTATTCGTATAGTTGATAATATACTAATATATATATATATATATATATATATATATATATATATATATATATATATATATATATATATATATATATATATATATATGTTGAATTAAATAAAGTCTCTTCAGACCAGGATTTTAAAGCATCTGACATTTGAAATGTTAGTCTTTTGCCTTCCCAGAATAGGTTGATAGAGGTTGGGAAGCCCCAACTATATTTGATACTCTTTTGTTTTAATATCTGCAGATGTTTTCTGGCGTATTCTTATTTGATATGAAAGATCAGGAAAAATCAGCACAACTTTGAAATTTTAATTCTTTCAGATTTTCCCTCATGTCAGCTTTAAGATGTTTTCTTTAAATAAGTAGGACTGGAAGTTAGCAATTTTTCATTGAGTTGGTTTTGGTAAGCGGTGTATTCATTCAATTGTCGAATTAAGATCTTGATCTTCGACACCTACTTCTTTAAAATATTGGGTTAAAAATTCCCTTAGGTGTTCAGGGCTAATTTCTCCTGGAATATTTCTGAAGCGTAAATTGTTTCTTCTTGCTCGGCCTTCAAACAATTCTAATTTCAGGTCTTCTTTATTTATTCTGAGGAGAAGGGAGTCATATTTTTGTGTATCAATTGTTTGTAAGTTTTTCATTTTTTTCTGATAAGGATACAATTTCTTTTGTGATCTCTGAGGTACTATTGTTGATTTCCAGTTTTAATTCTTATAAGGCTTTATCAAAGCATTTTTCCAAAAATTCTTGTAATGTGCTTTGCATTTCTTTGTTCGCTTCTTGGTTCATTTCTGTGATCTTAGAATCATCTGTTTCTTTAAAGTCCGGATCTTTTGTGACTTTATTAGCTTGTGGTGAAAAGAAGTCATTGGCTGAGACTCATTTTCTTGTTTTTATTTTGTTAACCTTCCAAAAAAAAAAAAGAAGAAATTGCTGTTCTCTTTCTTTCTTTACCCTTCTTTCTTGTCTATTTTTCTCTTTTACAAATGCTTTAGAAACATCTAGCAATTAGCTGTGTTATTGTGTCCTGCTTGAACTTATTCAAACTGTTCAGAATCGCTGTTTAGTGAGCTTACCAATTACTTCATTGTTGCACGAGAAAAAGAAAGAAAAAACAAAAAACAAAAATAAAACCTCTTCCCCCTCTTTATGCCTGTCTCTTTTCCTTTTCTTTTTTGCAATATACCAAAGCCTTTCCTTTCCTTTCTTATTCTTTGCTTTTTTCCTCTGTTGTCCTTTTTTATGTATTCTCTTTCTTGTTAATCTCCCTTTTGTATTTAACTTTAATTCAGGGCACTGTTTATAGGGTAGCGTATGTTATTATTTTTTATTTTGGTAATTGCACCTATATTGTGAAAAATCTGTATATAATTATATATAAGTGCAATTACCAAAACAAAAAATAATTACTTGCTTTATTTTAGCTCTTATTCTCCCTTCTCCTCAAAGGAAAGAGTCTTTCTTTCCTTCCCTCCTTCCCTCTTCACTCTTAACTCTTTTCCTCCTGTTTTTTAACTTTTTGTTCTTCTTTCTCTTCTGCTTGAAATCTTCTCTTTACACCCTTATCCCTTTCTTTCCCTCTGTTGTCCTCTCTACTACTTTGATGTATTTGCTTTATTTCTTTCTCTTTTCCTTTGTTTCTCCCTTTTTGTTATTAACTTTGAATATAATTTATATTTATCTTTTTGGACTCACTGCATTCAGCATGCAGAGCTTGATGTCCACCTGCATGTCTCACTTCTGTTGAGCTATCATGGCCCCCTTGCTGCCTCTTTTCTCCACCTTCACTGCTCATCACCAAGAGCCTGCTCCTCCTTATTTTGTCCTTTGTGTTTTTCTTGTGGTGTCAACCTCAGCCCCATGTTGTAGCTTTCCTCCTGGACCACACAGACTATTCAGACATTTGCAGAATTTCAACTCGCTTGCACCTACTACCGCTCTAACAAATCTTGCCTCTTACAGAATGCGTCTACGTCATCACGCTGCCCTCATGATCAACACACTCTTAATATATGAGTGTATCAAGAAATAATAAAGCCTCTAAACCAAGAGAAATATATTATGGATTGTTTTTGTCTTATATTTTTCTGTTACAACAATAAAGCTGCTTTGATTTTAACTCATACTAAATCTACCTGAGATATTTTTATTGTAATTTTTTTTCCCCTGGCACTCCTGACTGAAGCACCTTCCTGTGGTACCTGGCTACATATCCTTGATGGTAATTATATCACCTACACTGGAAACATTGAGCAGTGTCAATGCTCTGTTAAAAGTGTGTACTGTTTCAATATTTTGTAAATATTCTTCATCATACAGTGAGCACAATATTGTTTTTTCTTTTCTCCCCATAATTAGTTTCATCTACACAACCAAGAAACAGTGACCAAGAGGCTATACTACCAAAGAAACAGTGACTCTAGGCGGGATTGTACAGCAATATAACTCTTACTTTGAGCTCAGTACAAAGCTACTCGATTGTGACTGTATTTCCTTTTATTTTGAGACTCCACCTCACTTCCGGTTAAAGAAATTGCTGGAAACTAAGCCATGGCCCATCTTTGACAGTTTTTGACAAATATTATAAATATAAAATAGTATTCTTAACACACTACTCACATGACTAGCAGAATGAGTACCTTAACCCCTTGAGGACGCGGGCGTGCTATGCCATCCTTGGGGACCCAGCTCTAAACGTCAGCGGGCGGCATAGCACGTCCCCACCGTCCTATGTACTTACCTGGTCGCTGGCAATCCTACGCCGGCGATCACGATAGGGGGACTCACCTGGCATCCCAGGGAGTCCCCCTGCAGCCGTTCCGGCCCTCCTGGGCCATGTGTTCGCGAGGACCTGCCTGACAACCCAGCCCAAAAGTCCAGGGAATTTAATTTGCTAGCACTATATTTAACCCTGTAACTTTCCAAGACACCATAAAACCTGTAAAATGTATTACAACGATGATATCGTCAGTGAAAGTGAAATTTTTTGCATTTTTCACACACAAATGGCACTTGCACTGACAATATAATTGTTGTGATACGTTTTACTGTTGAAAGGTTATTTTTGTTAACATTTTGTAGGTAAGAAAATATTTATTTTGGCGAATGTGGTGTCAGGAAAAAAAATATTTTGCCTAGCCTGGGTCAATGATTCTACTGTAAGAAAAATTTACCAATATACAGTTGTTTTAAAAAAAATGTTAAAGGGACACTATAGTCACCAGAACAACTACAGCTTATTGAATTTGTTCTGGTGAGTAGAATCATTACCTTCAGACTTTTTGCTGTAAACACTGTCTTTTCAGAGAAAATGCAGTATTTAGATTACAGCCTAGTGATAACTTCACTGGCCACTCCTCAGATAGCTGTTAGAGATCCTTCCTGGGTCATGGCTGCCTAAAATGCATCCAAACATTCAGTATCTCCTCCCTCTGCATGCAGACACTGAACTTTCCTCATAGAGATTAACTGATTCAATTCATCTCTATGAGGAGATGCTGATTGGCCAGGGCTGTGTTTGAATTATGCTGGCTCTGCCCCTGATCTGTCTCTTTGTCAGTCTCAGCCAATCCTATGGGGAAGCATTGTGATTGTATCAGGCTACCACTTCTGCAGATGTCAGCAGAGTGCTTGTTTTTCTGAGTCTAACAGCATGCAGAGTTACAGCTTCAGGCTGGAATACAGTAAGATTTTTACTATATTTATGGAGGCATGAGGGGCCCAGTGGGCCTAGATGGTGGTTTTAACACTATAGGGTCAGGAGTATTATGTTTGTTTTCCTGACCCTATAGTGATCCTTTAACTGTTTGGAAATCCTGTTTTTTACTGACTCCATTCAGTCCAGTGTGTGCTGAGCAAGTGTGTGAGCACTGTGCTATTTTTCTTAAATGAACATTCCAAACACCAAACATGGAGTTGCTTACAAGTAGTCTTTTTAAGTGGGCTATTCTATTTTTAAGTAAGGGCTCAAAACCAGAAGTTCAAAACAATAAGGTAATTTTTGGTAACTGTGGAAATGGATGTTAGCAAGATTTAAGGTTTGACTCAGTGCACATCTTGCTACATGTATGCATGCCTGGATGAATCCATCCAGGGTCCATACCACTGTGGCAGGTGTGAGCAAGTCGCTTCACTGGCAGCTTGTATTGTAGATCAGGAGAAGCAAATTGCAAGATTGAGACAGACTAACAATCTTTAAAGAAGCCTGCTGTTCACTGAGTACAGTTTAGTGGGGGTCTCTAGTTGAGAAAAAAAAAGCTGGGGAACAGGAACTTAGCTGGGTAACATGGTAGCAGTAGAGAAGGGTAAAGGGAAGTTTTAGCTAGTCCTGACTTTGTGCATCCGGATTTGCTCATTTCAGTGATTATGTTGAGAGCATCAACTCAGGAGTAGCTGTACTAGAGAAATCTGTTTTTTATAACAGTTTATGGAACATCCCATCTATTATGGGTGCAATTGAGAACATAACAAATGCTAGACAGGTTTTTGTGTTTGGGGTCCTATTATTAAGAGAGTAGATAGGGTAATTTATGGTAATCTGCAGAACTGATCATCTCAATCAGAAATTTGCTGTCTCCTGGGTTCGGCATGTTGTTGACAGAGGGGATAGATTATTGGGAGGGGCTGAAGATGACCCAGCTGTTATGGTTGTTACGGTCCACGCCGTGACATCCAGTCTGCCAGACGTGGTCGCTCTGGAAGCGCCCGATAAGGGATTTGAACTGTGGTTCTTCTGGACCATATCCTGCTGTTCTTCCTCTGAGCCATTTCAGGACTTTGGATAACTCCCTGTTTATTCTTGTATTGCCTGCAGCACCAGGGGGCTGGACTTCACCAAAGGCTCTGATCTGTCAGTAACTCTCCAGCTGAATCTGATCCTAATTAACAGGATATAAAAGCCTGCCTCACCCTGGGAGGGGTGTCAGTTCATTGACTCTGGTTCTCTTGTTTGGTTCCTGTTACTCCGTACCTGCGTTCCAGTGATTCTTGTCTTTCCGGCTTCTGACCTTGGCTTTCCTCCTGGACTACTCTGACCTCTGGCTTCCCTGATTTTGGCTTCCCTTGACCACGCTTCTGCTTATCCCTGCTGTACTGAGTCTTGGAGCACCTTTCCTGGAAAGCCCCCGTGCACAGACTCACAGGCCAGGTGGCGTCTTACCTGGTCACCCTGGTCTTTGTCTACTTTGCAAGGGTGAGCGTATAACTCTGCGAGCTGGACTCCCTATCAGGTAAGACTCCGTTACAGATGAACTGACCAATGGAGTCTGCAGAGTTATACAAGTTACTCACCTCCCTGGCCGAGCAAGTCTCCAACCTGTCCCAGAATGTTACAGAATTGCAGAGACATTCATTGGCATTGAAAGGAGCAACGCTTGCAGTCCCGGAACATGTATGCCCAGAACCGTATGTCTTTATGCCTGACAGGTTCGACGGTTCCCGTTCTGCTTTTCCGATGTTCAAGACGGATTGTGAGCTACTATTTGCCCTGAAATCGAGAACCTACGCCACCGACTTTATCAAAGTACGCTCCGCTATTAACCTATGTACCGGGCGAATTAAGGCGTGGGCACACCAGAAGTTGCAGGAGAGAAGTACTGTCTTGGACTCCTGGGAGTTGTTTATGTCCGCAATGGATTCTCAGTGTTTTGCAGCAAGAAAAGCAACTTCCAAACCCATTTCAGGTCCTCGCAGAACCCGGTTGCCTAGAGAAGAGGAATTGTTTAATGGATACAAAAATCCCATCATGTTGCAGCATGAACCCACTTTCAGGGACCCGCCTTGTAACCCTGTTTACACTCGCGCTAGCAGTGAAACTCCAGTCGACATGGAGGAACCCATGGAGATTGGCTTTACCAGAACTAGATTGCCCCCAAAGGAAAAAGACCGCAGGAGAGCCCATGGTCTATGTCTATACTGTGGGAAAAGAGGGCATTTCATATCGCTCTGCCCAACTCGTCCACTTAGGACAAGACCCCTTCTGTCTGGTGCCATATGGACTTACCCTGTCATCCCAGCAAGACAGCCTAGACACTGCCAGCCCTGTCCCCGTCCTGTGACACAAAAGGGTACCCAAACTAATACCGTTAATGTTACCAGTACCTCTGTGGAAACTTCACCTCTTGCTCTAGAAACATTTGGACCTCTTCCTGATAACACTTCTGTTCAAGCAAGCACCATCACCACTTCCTGCCTTGCCAAAACAGTTCTGCCTCCTGACTGCACCTATGCCTCAAATGGCACAGTTGTGTGCAAACAAGATCTAGAAGTCTTCGAAAAAGCTTTGAAAGCTGGAAATGCATCCACTATAGCACCCGAAACTGGTACCATAAAATCCCAGGTCGTAAAAGGATACCTTAATTATAAAGACTATCTTAGTGATACTGATGATGAAGAGTACCATTTCCAGGAAGAGCCTGTTCACGCCCGGAGGGCGTTCTTGACGGGGGGGTACTGTTACGGTCCACGCCGTGACATCCAGTCTGCCAGACGTGGTCGCTCTGGAAGCGCCCGATAAGGGATTTGAACTGTGGTTCTTCTGGACCATATCCTGCTGTTCTTCCTCTGAGCCATTTCAGGACTTTGGATAACTCCCTGTTTATTCTTGTATTGCCTGCAGCACCAGGGGGCTGGACTTCACCAAAGGCTCTGATCTGTCAGTAACTCTCCAGCTGAATCTGATCCTAATTAACAGGATATAAAAGCCTGCCTCACCCTGGGAGGGGTGTCAGTTCATTGACTCTGGTTCTCTTGTTTGGTTCCTGTTACTCCGTACCTGCGTTCCAGTGATTCTTGTCTTTCCGGCTTCTGACCTTGGCTTTCCTCCTGGACTACTCTGACCTCTGGCTTCCCTGATTTTGGCTTCCCTTGACCACGCTTCTGCTTATCCCTGCTGTACTGAGTCTTGGAGCACCTTTCCTGGAAAGCCCCCGTGCACAGACTCACAGGCCAGGTGGCGTCTTACCTGGTCACCCTGGTCTGTGTCTACTTTGCAAGGGTGAGCGTATAACTCTGCGAGCTGGACTCCCTATCAGGTAAGACTCCGTTACAATGGTCCATATTGGTACCAATGACAAATCTAGAGGGAAATGGAGTGTCCTAAAAAATGAGTCCAGTAAATTAGGAAGTAAACTGAAGAAAAGCACTTCTAAGGTAGTATTTTCAGAAACATTATCTGTGCCGTGCCCTTTAGTAGAAAGTAAGCGGGAAATTAGAGAGGTTAATACATGGGTAACATCATGGTGTAAGAATGAGAGTTTTTCAATTTTAGAGCGCTTATTTTTCTCTTAGGTACAATGTTTATATCCATGAAAGATTGCACCTAAATGAAAAAGAGTCTGCTGTTGGACAGGATGGCAAGAAGGTTGAAGGAGATTTTAAACTAATGGTGGGGGGTGAGGGATACAGAAATCTACAAAATGGAGGTAGGATAGAAAGGAGATGGGCTTTAGCTCAGCACAAAAGGAGTGGAAATATGGGAACGGGCAAGATCAAAACAGAGGAGTTATGTAATAGTAATAAAAATTCACATAAAGTGCAAGAGACTCATGATGATATTTAATGTAAGCTTTCGAATGCAAGGAGCCTAAATAACAAAATATAGGAACTAGAGGCAATAGTATACATTTAATATTATGACATAAGCATAACAGAAAACATGGTGACATGAGACACACGACTGGACAGTTAACTTAAATGGTTACATATTATTTAGGAAGGATAGAAAAAATAAGAAAGATGGTGGGGTATGTTTGTATGTAAAAAACAACTATTAAACAACTGGAATAGGACAAGGAAAATGTGGAAGCTTTATAGATAGAAATCTGGCTGGGGAAAAAGAAGGAAAATCAATTATTGGTTGGATATGTTATAAACCACCTAATAATAATATTGATGCTGAAGAATAGTTGTTAGAACAAATTGGGAAAACTGCCTATCTGGGTAACGTTAATTATTGGAGATTTTATTTACTGAGACATAAATTGGAATAGAGGGACTGGTAGTTCATCAAGAGGAAACAGTTTTGAACCTGTAAAAGACACCTTCATATCACAACTAGTACAAGCATCAACTTGAATGGATGCTTGTCTGGATTTGACTGTAACAAACAATGCTACATTTTTGACAAACATTCAAGTAGGGAAGCACTAGAGAAATAGTGATCAGAATATATTGTCTTTGAAATAAATGGAAAAAAGGAGAAGGCACACGGAGTATACTAAAACATAATTTGAAAAGGCCAATTTCAATAAGATAAGGGCAGCGTTACAATATATCGACTAGCATAAATTATTTAGTAAAAAAAACACTGAGGGTAAATGGAATATTTTCAAACAAATATTAGAAAGGTAAACTTCTCAGTATGTACCGTGGGGTAATAAATATAAAATAAACAGATTGTGGCTTAGTGGGAAAGTAAACCAAGAAATTAAAAATAAGAAGAGGGCATTTAAAGCATTTACATTAGACAAATTAAAGACATCCTATATTAGATATAGGGAAACCAATAATACATGAACAATGCAATTAGAATAGCTGAGCTAGAAAATAAGAGAGTGAGAGCCAAAGAAACAAAAACCCACCACAAAACGTTTATTAAGAACATAGATTCCAAAAACAAAAAACAAAAATGAAGTGTAGGTACACTGAAAACAGATATGGGTGTGTCAGTTAATGAAGTCCAGGAAAATAAACATATTTTAACCCCTCAAGGACATATGACATGTGTGACATGTCATGATTCCTTTTTATTCCAGAAGTTTGGTCCTTAAGGGGTTAAATAACTGTTTTACTTCAGTATATATTAAGGAGGATCCTAAGGCGGAAGATATGCAAATGATTGCTGCATAAAAACTTGAATTCTTTTTTTTATTAGATAACTCAAGACAAGGTGCTGCAGCAACTAAAGAAAGTTAATGAAAACAAAGCTACAGGGCCTGATGGGTTTCACCCACACATACCTAAGGAGCTAGGTGTGGAATAAGTGAATTGTACCAGAGGATTGGAGGAATGCAGATGTGGTTCCTTCATTCAAAAAGGTTCAACATCTATGCCTGGAAATTGTAGATGTGTAAGCTTAACTTCTATGGCTGGAAAATAATTTGATTGGTTATTAAGAGATAATATTCAGGAATTCAATGGAAAGAACATTGTTATTAGCAAAAATAAAAATCAGCATGGTTGTATGAAACAAAGGTTGTGTTAAACGAACTTAATTATATTCTATGAAGAAGTAAGTAGAAGTATAGATGAGGGTGTGATGAAAGTAACCTCTTCACTGGCTTTTGGAGGGGCCTGTTTGCCAGCCTCCTACCCTGTGATTATGGCCCTGTGCTGAACTGAACCTCGTCACAGGTTCTTGGAGGGGCCTGCTGGCTAGCCTGTTGCCTCAGGACTATGGGCCCTGCAATATACCTTGCCCAATGCACTTTAAAAGGCTCTGTTCATATGAAGTATGTACTATTGTACTCCAGACAGAGAGACCGACCATTAGCCCTAATTCTCTGGAACTGTTTTTGGGCATGGGACCATGTGCACGGTGGGTCAAATATAAGACTTCCAGGAAATTCCTGAACCCCTGAACTGATCTGGGTGATTTTTAGATATGTTGGTCAGCCAGATCAGGGCTATCAGAGGACCCCATTTGTGGGGTTTTATATATTTTTAGGGTACTTTTGGGGTGTTTTAAAAAAGTATTTTATTTCTGTGCTTGGAGATAATTGGATTAGAATTAGTACAGTTACTGATCCAATTATCTCCCAAGCAGAGGGGAGGGATTGTGTGCTGTATGTGTGAGTGTTGTGCCTTGTAACCTTATTGTTATTGGTCTGTGAAGTTGCAAATCAGTCCCCCAGAAGGTCTCTGTGGGTGTATCCTTTGCATGGGAATTGTCATATAAGGCCAAGTGTGGCTCCTATTTGTTAACCCCCTTCATGAAGGCTTGGCTCATGTTTGGGGGTTGGAGAACTACATACACTCTGGAGATTGCTATATCACAATACCCCCCTGAGTATAATCACTAGCTCTTCTAAGAGCTGTTCCTGCTATGCTCTCTGGAAGCTTGATCGGTCTTGGGTCAAGGGTGGGGGGAGGATGGCGAGACCCCAACCAAGCTGCGGCGGTTCATGGGGTTTAAGGTGGTTATGGTGTCTGGTGCAGTGCTTATGGTACTCAAGGATTACCAGGAAGCAGTGATTCACGGAGATACCCGGTCGAGGTGCCAGGTGGTCCATCACACAGGGTATTGCAGTGGATGTGATCTGCTTGGATTTTTCCAAGGTGTTTGATACAATTCCACAAAACAGGTTAATGTTTAAAGGGATCCTATAGTGCCAGGAAAACAAAGCCTTTTCCAGGCACTATAGGGTTAATAGGTCTCCCCCTCCCTCGGGGCCCCCCTTCAGTCATTTGCCTGAATCCATCGCTGATGTCCCTTGGCACTGGGTCAGGCTCCACTCACGCTCCTCCCCCGCCGACGTCAGCCGGCGAGGGGACACCTAATGCACATGCAATTATTTACTGCTTTCCTATTGGGAAAATCTGACGCTAGAGGTCCGTGAGGACGTCCAGCATCAGATAACAGACCAAAAGTCCGCTAGGATTCCGGAAGCGCCCCCAGTGGCTGTCTGGCAGGCAGACACTGGGGGCAGATTTAGAGCTGCAATGTAAACACTAAGTGCAAAAGGGTCACAGCACCCAGACTACTTCAGTTAGCTGAAGTGGTCTGGGTGCCTACAGTGTCCCTTTCAACTAAATTAAATTGGGCTAAATTAAAATTCTTGTTCTTGGGTAGAACATTGGCTTAGAGATAGAGTACAAAGTGTTGTCAATAATGGTACATTTTCAATATGGACAAAGGTGGTAAGTGGCGTCCCTCCGGATTATGTTCTGGGACTGCTCTAGTTAAAATATTTATAAATGATCTTGAAATAGGCATTGCAAGACATGTTTCAGTGTTTGCAGATGACACAAAACTCTTTAAAGAAACACAATGTGAGCAGGATATTAGTTTGCTGCAGAGGGATTTAGATAGATTGTGGGACTGGGTACTCAAGTGGCAGATTAAATTTAAGTTATGCACTTTGGGGTAAAGAATGCACAATCAAATTACATCATAAACAGCAGTGAATTAGGAATAACCACACTACATGAGAAGGATTTGGGAATTGTAATAGACAACAAACTAGGCAACAGTGTGCAATGTCAATCGGCAGTTGCTAAGGCTAAGTCATGTATAAAAAGGGCAATTCATTATCGGGGTGAAAATTATATTTTACTTCTTTATAAATCAATGGTGAGACCACATCTTGAATATGCTGTGGAATTTGGGGCATCTGTTCTAAAGAAGGATATTATAGCACTAGAATAAGTGCAGAGATGGGCTACAAAATGTATATAAGGAATGTAACATTTTAGTTATGAAGAAAAGTTATCAAAAGTAAATATTTTTAATTTAGAAAAATGGATATGATAACATTATACAAATATACTCTGGGCCAATACTAACCATTGTATGAAAATATATTCCTAGACAGTACTATACATAGGACACAAGGCCACACATTTAGACTGCAAGAAAGAAGATTTAGTCTAAGGAAAAGAAAATGTTTTTTTTACAGGAAAACAATAAGAATGTGTAATTCTCAATTTATAAATGTGGTTTTATGTACAGATGTTTAAACAGCAATTGGATGAATACTAGCAAAAACACAATATTAAGGGATATCATTTTTAATTTGTGGGCTAATAGTTTCTTAAATTAAGAAGTGATCTGACTACCATTCTGGGATCAATAAGATTTTTTTTCCTAGTTTGTTGCAAAATTGAAAAGTGGTTCAAAATGTTGTTGTTTTTTTTTACATTCTTTTGGATGAACAGCAAAAACAGATGTAAGCAAAACTGAACTTGATGGACATATGTCTCATTCAGCTATGTTAAGCTTGATGAAGTGCTTTATATATGAAGAGTGTGTCCCCTTTTTCATTTTACAAAATGTGCAGATTTTAATAGAAATTAAAACCTTTAGAAATTAACCTTGTTGCAATCTCCTGGCTGTCCTGTTACTTCCTTGCTGTTTAGTCCAGTGGAGCTAAATTCAAGAGAAAGGAAATTGCCAGAGCACCTGCCTTGCTAAGACTTCACAATGAGCTGCATTGGGAAGTCTGTGATTGGATAGTCACTGAAAGTCTGTGCGGGGTTAGAAGAGGACTTGCAAGAGCTGCAGACAAACGATTTGCCACTTTTGCAAGCTGGTTTAGATATACCCCCAAAGTAAAATGTCCAGTTAAATGCAAGGTTTTTTTTTTATCTACTAAATATTATTTTTTTAAACTTATGTTTAAAAGTATATGAAGGATTATTAATAACTTTACAGGAGTAAATCCACCAAGCAATAACCCATTTTGCAACACAAATACCTATTTTTGCTGAATAAAGTACATTTCTTTTTTACACAATATACAATCACTCATATACCTTATGTACTGTAAAAAACAAAACAAAACCCAATATCATCCATTTATATGGTAATCCAAAGAAGAAATTGAGGAAGGGTAGAGGAAGGGGTCATGTTCCCTAGTTCACCATCAGCATGTGACTGTGCCATCAGTGCAACTTTTCACTAAAGATGTAGAGCAGAGTATCCAAGTAGTGTTCCCAATGTCTTGGTGGTGGTGAAGAATCAAAAAATAACGAAATAAAGTTGTTATTGGTATCTTTGTAACTGGTTTCATTGATTTGATTTTCTATAATGTTGTATACAGTATGAATATTAAAGTGAACCTATAGTGAAAGTTTATTCATATTCACCCCACTTCTGTCCACCCATTTGCTACAAAAAATTAAAGTTTAAAATGCATTACTTACCTTGTTTCCAGAGCTGTTTCCCCTCCACCCCACCTTTGAAGGTGTCAGCTTGCCTGCTGATGTCTTCATAGTCTTAATAATTGCTTTCATAAAGAATGTACACGTCTGGCTAAACACTGTGTCCCTCCCATCAAATGCTGCTATCAGCAGCATTTGATTCCTAGACCCAGTTTTACTCAATATGGAGGAGAAAGCACTTTTAGTGGCTGTTAGAAAAACAGCCACTAGAGGTGGATTTAACCCTGCAATGTAAATATTGCAATTTCTACAAAAAAATCTATAGTTTACATTGCAGGGTTAAAAGAGCAAGACCATGAGGTGTGTCCTAGGCTCTGACTGAGATGCCTGCCTGAACTCTCTGCTCCACACTATCCAGCAAATATAAGCGTATCTTAGCCTCATTGCCAGTCCCATATGGGGTGAAACAAGAGATCCAAACTCCCACTGGCTGGCTCATCGCAAGAGGCCTCCATGTCCAAAATGGCACCAGCATCCCCAGCTTCCACATGCTCCAGTGTGGAGCCCGCCACCCTTGCCGTCATCGGTGCAGATCTCAAATGCATGGTCACATCGATGGTCACCAAAGATGACCTGCAACGAGTATCTTCCACTCTCCACGCAGCATTAAAGACTGAGGTTGCATGTCTGAGGGGCAATGGGAGGGATGTTTGGAATTTCACCCACAACCATCAACTTCGAACACTTTTGGGCTGCTAACTACAACACGTGTATGCCGCAAATATGGATTATTTAGCATCCCATTAGACGTCCTGAGGGGCCGCCCGTCTTGCTGAGTTGGGATGTGTTTGTCACTGACACTATTGATAACATTAACCATATCTGAGGTATAGGCACATCTGCTCTGTGGCCCTCTGCTCCTTTACCCCCTGAAGCATGTGGGAGCCGGGGCCTGTGCACCTGGGGTGGGGGGGTGCAGGATGGTAGGCTTACAAAGAGTAAAGAAGCAGCGCAGCTATCACAATCTCAATTAAACCTGAATAGTCCTTTAATGCTTTATTTTTGTTAATACATCATGACACAGTGTGATTTGCTGATACCATGCCTTAAATGGGATGTGTGAGGGCTTGGGATAAGTCTAACAAATAGAAATACAAATGAATCTCGACTGCCTCTTCTGGCATGCATGTCAGATGAGCTATCTAGGTTAAACATGATCAGAGGAATTGACGTGAGCCCACATCTGATGATATACATAACCATGCCTACAGCTGCATATATAACCAGAGAGCTGCACCCAAGTGGGAAATGGTGAATTCTTGGTCAGATGCCAGGATGTGATACACAACACTAATTTATACACTGTTATGGCGGCATGAGGGGGGGTAGAGTACTAGGAGAGAGAGCACATGGAGTATAAGAAGGGGAGAGTGGGGGAGAAGTTCACATTAAAACATTTTTTTTATAAAAAACAGAAATAAAAGAGGGGGTAAATAAAATAGAATAAATGTATACATTACAAAAAAAGAATTTGGGGTTAGAAAATAATTTTTCTTTTATTTCTCTCTTTAATGCATGTTCCATGGAAGTCTTAACCTGGGTGGAACATTAAGCAAATTAACAACCACCCAAAAAAGTTCTGCAGAGATAAAAAGGGTTTGGATTCAGTGGGACTAACATGGTGGACCGGCAACATTGGTTGAGGCTTGGTGTAACTCGATCATGGTCAGACGATTATGGGTTTAAGGGTTCAAGGGATTGTAAAAACTAGTGATGTACCGAACGGTTCGCCGGCGAACGGTTCCTGGCGAACATAGCATGTTCGCGTTCGCCACGGCGTGCGAACATATGCGCGGTTCGACCCGCCCCCTATTCGTCATCATTGAGTAAACTTTGACCCTGTACCTCACAGTCAGCGGACACATTCCAGCCAATTAGCAGCACAGCCTCCCTAGCAGACCCTCCCACCTACTGGACAGCATCCATTTTAGATTCATTCTCAAGCTGCATGCTTAGTAAGAGGAGGGAAAGTGTAGCTGCTGTTCATAAGATAGGGAAAAGCATAGCTAGGTTAGGGATAAGGGTATGCTTTTTTTGGATTTTTTTTTTCTATCTAATGTAAATGCACTTAGTTGTCTGCCACTGCTGCCAGCTTCTGTGTCAGGCTCACAGTGCCCATTTCCCCAGTCAGTGCCACCAATTACATCTGGTGTCACAATAGCTTGGATTTAAAAACAAAAAACTTTTTTCACTGTTATAGATTGAATAGCAGTCCAGTTGGCTCTGCCACTGCTGCCAGCTTCTGTGTCAGGCTCACGGTGCATACTGTGCTTATTTCCCCAGTCAGTGCCACCAATTTCATCTGGTGTCTGTAGCTTAGTTAAAACAAAAACTTTTTCACTGTTATAGATTGAATAGCAGTCAGTGTCCTTAGCGGTGTGTTAAGCTAACAGTGGATACGCTGACAAGTGCCACCAATTAGATCTGGTGTCACAATAGCTTGCATTTAAAAACAAAAAACTTTTTTCACTGTTATAGATTGAATAGCAGTCAGTGTCCTTAAAGCGGTGTGTTAAGCTAACAGTGGATACGCTGACCAGTGCCACTAATTAGATCTGGTGTCACAATAGTTTGGATTTAAAAAAAAAATAATCTTTTTTCACTGTTATAGATTGAATAGCAGTCAGTGTCCTTAAAGCGGGTGTGTTACGCTAACAGTGGATACGCTGACAAGTGCCACTAATTAGATCTGGTGTCACAATAGTTTGGATTTAAAAATAATCTTTTTTCACTGTTATAGATTGAATAGCAGTCAGTGTCCTTAAA